>NC_069449.1:2447799-2500299 GCF_026875155.1 Cherax quadricarinatus
TAAATTTGCTACTGTTATATTAAAAGAAGAGGTCTAGGGTTAACTCACTAAACCAGAAGGTGACACTAGTTCTATCAACACATAGGACAAAACTCACCCAACTTTACCAGACACTGATCAAACATGAAGGGCGAGCTAGAAAACCAACCCTAAGCAGACCTTATAGTCCTTTGTTCTTCTTGTCAGGAAAGAAATGTTTCACAATCCGAGATTATAAAACATTCACAATATAATAATAGGTTTGGATTGTTCAAACTTGATTCTTGTATAAGTGAGACCATTGTACATAACCTTAAGCCGGATTATTAAACAAATGCTTTAGATTGTTTGAAGTGTAGGAGTGCCACCGTCGTGTGCCTCGGGTTGGCACTCCCGCTCTCAGTGCTACTGACGTTGGTTAATCTTCTTTGACTCTGACAAACTACACAATTTTTCCCTTACCAAGATTATTGATCTGCTAAAACCTGACAGGAAAATGTTATTTACTGAAGGAAGACCAAACAAAAGTTGAGTGTGGAACACCTTGACTGCCAACATTATTATTATATTACATATATACACACTATTGACAACTGTCAAACAAGAAACTAAATGTTTACATGAGAGAAAATTAAACGACCTTAATGAAGAAAGTGATTGTCCCGACCATGTTAACCCGGGGTTCACTATTAACATGTCTGGTACTGACGTTATCCGGGACCCACAAACAGCGTTAGGGCATGCTAGGGTATGCTGCGGTATGCTGCGATATGCTAGGGTATGCTGCGGTATGCTAGGGTATCCTAGGGTATGCTAGTTTATGCTAAGGTATGCTAGGGTATGCTAGGGTATGCTACGATATGCTACGGTATGCTACGGTATACTACGGTATGCTGCGGTATGCTAGGGTATGCTAGGGTATGCTAGTGTATGCTAGGGTATGCTAGGGTATGCTAGGGTATGCTACGATATGCTACGGTATGCTACGGTATGCTACGGTATGCTACGGTATGCTGCGGTATACTAGGGTATGCTATAATATACTAGAGGTATGCTAGGGTATGTTAGGGTATGCTAGGGTATCCTATGGTAAGCTACGGTATGCTACGGTATGCTACGGTATGCTACGGTATGCTGCGGTATGCTAGGGTATGCTAGAGTATGCTAGGGGTATGCTAGGGCATGCTAGGGTATGCTAGGGTATGCTACGATATGCTACGGTATGCTACGGTATACAACGGTATGCTGCGGTATGCTAGGGTATGCTAGAGTATGCTAGGGTAAGCTACGGTATGCTACGATATGCTAGGCTAAGCTACGGTATGCTAGGGTATGTTAGGGTATGCTACGGTATGCTACGGCATGCTACGGTATGCTACGGAATGCTACGGTATGCCAGGGAAAGCTACGGCATGCTAGGGTATGCTAGGGTATGCTAGGGTATGCTAGGGTAAGCTACGCTATGCTACGGTATGCTAAGGTAAGCTACAGTATGCTAGGGTATGCTAGGGTATGTAGGGTAAGCTACTGTATGGTAGGGTATGCCAGGGTATGCTAGGGTATGCTAGGTCATGCTAGTGTATGCTAGGGTATGCTAGGGTATGCCACGGTATGCTAGGGTATGCTACGGTATGCTACGGTATGCTAGGGTATGCTAGTGTATGCTAGGGTATGCTACGGTATGCTAGGGTATGCCACGGTATGCCAGGGTATGCTAGGGTATGCCAGGGTATGCTACGGTATGCTACGGTATGCTAGGGTATTCTAGGGTGTGCCACGGTATGCTACGGTATGCTGCGGTATGCTAGGGTATGCTAGGGTAAGCTACGGTATGCTAGGGTATGCTAGGGTATGCTACGGTATGCTACGGTATGCTACGGTATGCTACGGTATGATACGGTATGCTAGAATATGCTAGGGTATGCTAAGGTATGCTAGGGTAAGCTATGGCATGCTAGGGTATGCTAGGGTATGCTAATGTATGCTAAGGTATGCTAGGGTAAGCTGCGGTATGCTAAGGTATGCTAGGGTAAGCTACGGTAAGCTAGGGTATGCTAGGGTATGCTAGGGTATTCTAAGGTATGCTAGGGTAAGCTAGGGTATGCTAGGGTATGCTAGGGTATGCTAGGGTATGCTAGGGTAAGCTAGGGTATGCTAGGGTAAGCTAGTGTATGCTAGGGTAAGCTAGGGTACGCTAGGGTAAGCTAGGGTATGCTAGGGTAAGCTAGGGTATGCTAGGGTATGCTAGGGTAAGCTAGGGTATGCTAGGGTAAGCTAGGGTATGCTAGGTAGCTAGGGTAATGCTAGGGTATGCTAGGGTAATGCTAGGGTAAGCTAGGTAAGCTAGGGTATGCTAGGGTATGCTATGGGTATGCTAGGGTAAGCTAGGGTATGCTAGGGTATGCTAGGGTAAGCTAGGGTAAGCTAGGGTATGCTAGGGTATGCTAGGGTATGCTAGGGTATGCTAGGGTAAGCTAGGGTATGCTAGGGTAAGCTAGGTAGCTAGGGTATGCTAGGGTAAGCTAGGGTATGCTAGGGTAAGCTAGGGTAAGCTAAGGTAAGCTAGGGTAAGCTAGGGTAAGCTAGGGTAAGCTAGGGTAAGCTAGGGTATGCTAGGGTAAGCTAGTGCAAGCTAGGGTATGCTTGGGTAAGCTAGGGTATGCTAGGGTAAGCTAGGGTAAGCTAGGGTAAGCTAGGGTATGCTAGGGTAAGCTAGCGCAAGCTAGGGTATGCTATGGGTAAGCTAGGGTATGCTAGGGTAAGCTAGGGTAAGCTAGGGTAAGCTAGGGTATGCTAGGGTAAGCTAGCGCAAGCTAGGGTATGCTTGGGTAAGCTAGGGTATGCTAGGGTAAGCTAGGGTAAGCTAGGGTAAGCTAGGGTAAGCTAAGCTAGGGTAAGCTAGGGTATGCTAGGGTAAGCTAGCGCAAGCTAGGGTATGCTTGGGTAAGCTAGGGTATGCTAGGGTAAGCTAGGGTAAGCTAGGGTAAGCTAGGGTAAGCTAGGGTATGCTAGGGTAAGCTAGGGTAAGCTAGGGTATGCTAGGGTAAGCTAGCGCAAGCTAGGGTATGCTTGGGTAAGCTAGGGTATGCTAGGGTAAGCTAGGGTAAGCTAGGGTAAGCTAGGGAAGCTAAGCTAGGGTAAGCTAGGGTAAGCTAGGGTATGCTAGGGTAAGCTAGGGTAAGCTAGGGTAAGCTAGGGAAGCTAAACTAGGGTAAGCTAGGGTAAGCTAGGGTATGCTAGGGTAAGCTAGGGTAAGCTAGGGTAAACTAGGGAAGCTAAGCTAGGGTAAGCTAGGGTAAGCTAGGGTAAGCTAAGCTAGGGTAAGCTAGGGTAAGCTAGGGTAAGCTAGGGTAAGCTAGGGTAAGCTAGGGTAAGCTAGGGTATGAGTTAAGTTTAGCTCCTATTAGTGTGGGCACTAATTATATTGTTGTTAATTCTTTTTTCAACTGAAAAAGCCAGTCTGAGTCTCAGACCGTTGTAGCAGAATTGTCTTCAACAACTTGTTGAGTTACACCATGAATTGTCTTCAACAACTTGTTAAGTTATACCATGAATTGTCTTCAACAACTTGTTAAGTTATACCATGAATTGTCTTCAACAACTTGTTAAGTTACACCATGAATTGTCTTCAACAACTTGTTAAGTTACACAATGAATTGTCTTCAACAACTTGTTAAGTTATACCATGAATTGTCTTCAACAACTTGTTGAGTTATACCATGAATTGTCTTCAACAACTTGTTAAGTTATACATGAATTGTCTTCAACAACTTGTTGAGTTACACCATGAATTGTCTTCAACAACTTGTTAAGTTATACCATGAATTGTCTTCAACAACTTGTTAAGTTATACCATGAATTGTCTTCAACAACTTGTTGAGTTACACCATGAATTGTCTTCAACAACTTGTTAAGTTATACCATGAATTGTCTTCAACAACTTGTTAAGTTATACCATGAATTGTCTTCAACAACTTGTTAAGTTACACCATGAATTGTCTTCAACAACTTGTTAAGTTAACACATGAATTGTCTTCAACAACTTGTTAAGTTACACCATGAATTGTCTTCAACAACTTGTTAAGTTATACCATGAATTGTCTTCAACAACTTGTTAAGTTATACCATGAATTGTCTTCAACAACTTGTTAAGTTATACCATGAATTGTCTTCAACAACTTGTTAAGTTATACCATGAATTGTCTTCAACAACTTGTTAAGTTATACCATGAATTGTCTTCAACAACTTGTTAAGTTATACCATGAATTGTCTTCAACAACTTGTTAAGTTATACCATGAATTGTCTTCAACAACTTGTTAAGTTACACCATGAATTGTCTTCAACAACTTGTTAAGTTATACCATGAATTGTCTTCAACAACTTGTTAAGTTACACCATGAATTGTCTTCAACAACTTGTTAAGTTATACCATGAATTGTCTTCAACAACTTGTTAAGTTATACCATGAATTGTCTTCAACAACTTGTTAAGTTATACCATGAATTGTCTTCAACAACTTGTTAAGTTATACCATGAATTGTCTTCAACAACTTGTTAAGTTAACCATGAATTGTCTTCAACAACTTGTTAAGTTATACCATGAATTGTCTTCAACAACTTGTTAAGTTACACCATGAATTGTCTTCAACAACTTGTTAAGTTATACCATGAATTGTCTTCAACAACTTGTTAAGTACACCATGAATTGTCTTCAACAACTTGTTAAGTTATACCATGAATTGTCTTCAACAACTTGTTAAGTTATACCATGAATTGTCTTCAACAACTTGTTAAGTTATACCATGAATTGTCTTCAACAACTTGTTAAGTTATACCATGAATTGTCTTCAACAACTTGTTAAGTTATACCATGAATTGTCTTCAACAACTTGTTAAGTTACACCATGAATTGTCTTCAACAACTTGTTAAGTTATACCATGAATTGTCTTCAACAACTTGTTAAGTTACACCATGAATTGTCTTCAACAACTTGTTAAGTTATACCATGAATTGTCTTCAACAACTTGTTAAGTTAACCATGAATTGTCTTCAACAACTTGTTAAGTTACACCATGAATTGTCTTCAACAACTTGTTAAGTTACACCATGAATTGTCTTCAACAACTTGTTAAGTTACACCATGAATTGTCTTCAACAACTTGTTAAGTTATACCATGAATTGTCTTCAACAACTTGTTAAGTTATACCATGAATTGTCTTCAACAACTTGTTAAGTTATACCATGAATTGTCTTCAACAACTTGTTAAGTTACACCTTGAATTGTCTTCAACAACTTGTTAAGTTATACCATGAATTGTCTTCAACAACTTGTTAAGTTACACCATGAATTGTCTTCAACAACTTGTTAAGTTAACCATGAATTGTCTTCAACAACTTGTTAAGTTATACCATGAATTGTCTTCAACAACTTGTTAAGTTACACCATGAATTGTCTTCAACAACTTGTTAAGTTACACAATGAATTGTCTTCAACAACTTGTTAAGTTACACCATGAATTGTCTTCAACAACTTGTTAAGTTATACCATGAATTGTCTTCAACAACTTGTTAAGTTATACCATGAATTGTCTTCAACAACTTGTTAAGTTATACCATGAATTGTCTTCAACAACTTGTTAAGTTATACCATGAATTGTCTTCAACAACTTGTTAAGTTATACCATGAATTGTCTTCAACAACTTGTTAAGTTACACCATGAATTGTCTTCAACAACTTGTTAAGTTATACCATGAATTGTCTTCAACAACTTGTTAAGTTACACCATGAATTGTCTTCAACAACTTGTTAAGTTATACATGAATTGTCTTCAACAACTTGTTAAGTTACACCATGAATTGTCTTCAACAACTTGTTAAGTTATACCATGAATTGTCTTCAACAACTTGTTAAGTTATACCATGAATTGTCTTCAACAACTTGTTAAGTTATACCATGAATTGTCTTCAACAACTTGTTAAGTTATACCATGAATTGTCTTCAACAACTTGTTAAGTTACACCATGAATTGTCTTCAACAACTTGTTAAGTTATACCATGAATTGTCTTCAACAACTTGTTAAGTTACACCATGAATTGTCTTCAACAACTTGTTAAGTTATACCATGAATTGTCTTCAACAACTTGTTAAGGTACACCATGAATTGTCTTCAACAACTTGTTAAGTTATACCATGAATTGTCTTCAACAACTTGTTAAGTTATACCATGAATTGTCTTCAACAACTTGTTAAGTTATACCATGAATTGTCTTCAACAACTTGTTAAGTTATACCATGAATTGTCTTCAACAACTTGTTAAGTTATACCATGAATTGTCTTCAACAACTTGTTAAGTTACACCATGAATTGTCTTCAACAACTTGTTAAGTTATACCATGAATTGTCTTCAACAACTTGTTAAGTTACACCATGAATTGTCTTCAACAACTTGTTAAGTTATACCATGAATTGTCTTCAACAACTTGTTAAGTTATACCATGAATTGTCTTCAACAACTTGTTAAGTTACACCATGAATTGTCTTCAACAACTTGTTAAGTTACACCATGAATTGTCTTCAACAACTTGTTAAGTTACACCATGAATTGTCTTCAACAACTTGTTAAGTTATACCATGAATTGTCTTCAACAACTTGTTAAGTTATACCATGAATTGTCTTCAACAACTTGTTAAGTTATACCATGAATTGTCTTCAACAACTTGTTAAGTTACACCTTGAATTGTCTTCAACAACTTGTTAAGTTATACCATGAATTGTCTTCAACAACTTGTTAAGTTACACCATGAATTGTCTTCAACAACTTGTTAAGTTACACCATGAATTGTCTTCAACAACTTGTTAAGTTATACCATGAATTGTCTTCAACAACTTGTTAAGTTATACCATGAATTAAGGAAAGATCCTGGACTTCAACTTAGGAAAACAAAGTAAATCCGGTAGTAATTATTAACAAGGTAGATTAAAGCGAAAGAAACAAACATGTTAGAAGGTAAAGGAACTTATGCTCCCCTTAATGAGTCACTTCTTTACCAGTTTAATAGCAAGTTTAATGAGGAACTGATTAAACAACTCTCAGATAGGTTGGCGACACTCCTTTATATGAGCAGTTTGTTTACAACTCATAAGCCGGGATTTCCAGAGAGACGTATTATTATCTGGGTGAGATAAGTGACATTCAACTTGCCCAGATGGTTGCTACAACTATTATCACCAATGTTTGGCAACATCTCTGAATCCCACGGAAAAGCAACAATGTTGACCTCATTGGATAACTGCAGAATTTGAACAAGTCCAATAATTTTAGACTAATATATTTCGATGTCATCCCATACTCAGTCGAAAGTACCAGTAATGTCCAGGGCTGCTACTCAACTGACACTGGATTCTTAGTGTCTAGTGCCGCTTAGTGGAAAGGTTTAACAGCAGATCAACAGCAGAGTGACCTTTTCTGAAGCAGAACTGACGGTCACCAAGAAGTGAGTGGTAGTCGAGAAAGTCTGTCATTTGCTGTGAGATTAATGTCTCACGAATTTTGCCAGTGATTGACAGGAGTGACACTGATCCATAGTAGCTGATTTCTGCTCTGCTCTTCTTTTTGTGAACAGAGACTACATTTGCCTGTCTCTTTCTTCTCTCTCTCTCTCATACTTTCTTTTACATATATTATTTACCCTCACTCGTTCCCTTTATACATGTCTTTCTTTCATTCTCCTCTCGTTTTGCTCGCCTTCCCTTCTCTTCATCTAAGTCCCATTCCCCCTCTTCCATCTCTCTTCCTCGCCTCATTCTTCACTGCAGCCCATTTGCTCACGACAGACCCTCTCTCTCTCTCTCTCTCTCTCTCTCTCTCTCTCTCTCTCTCTCTCTAATTGTAAAACGCACAATGGAACTGACAACGGCGGACAGCAAAAAATTATATATAAAAATTAAGTGATGACAGTTGAGGCAGCACTGAATGTCTTTATTTATCACAGTGACGTGTGTGTGCACTCGCGTATTTCTTTATGCAGGGGTCGAGTTGCCTTTTAACCTTATAACAGAACTACAAGTTTCCTGCCTTGTTTCCAAGACTTCCTCTTTTAGGTCTTTATACTTTTCAACTTTGAATACTCTGAAGAATTACTTCCAAACATCTTTGTGAATCATTTTTTTTTTTTAACTTGCTCTGCTCTCTTGTTCAAGATTCTTCCCATTGAAATATTTAATCCCTTTTTTTTGAAAAATGAATTGCTATGAGTATTTGTATGTTGTTATTATGTTTTCTTTCGTTTTTCTTTCCACTAATTTTATCAGTTTTAGTTATTTCAGCCTCTCCTCACAGGTGATCAGACTCAGCTGCTGAAACAGTCTTGTAAATCCCTGGAATTTCTCTTTTTCTTTATATTGTGGATCAGATGAGTGTTGAAGATGTGTGTTACATATGACTTGTAATGTATGGTTAATACTTTAAGTAACCTACACATTCCCTTTAATCTCCAAGCTACGAATTCTCTGCATAACATTCACACCATACATTGCCTCAGACAAAACATCTGCACTGCCTCCAGCCTTCGCCTTGTTGTAACATTCACCACCCACCCTTCACACTCGTATAAGAGGAATGGCACCCCTATACTCTCATACATTCCCCTCTTTGTCTCCACAGATTCCTCAGTACAACACTCACCTTTTTTTTCCCTCATCAATTTTATGGCTCACCTCATCTTTCATAGACCCATACACATGGGCCTACTGGCCCATGTTACGCATGTCTAAGTCACATTCCTAAGAAGGAAGGAGCAATGCTACATGCCTACTGCTCCAGGCTAGGCAAGTCCAACTTACTCCAACCCACACCCACTCCTGTATTTCTCTTACTTATTTTCAAAGCTACTCAATGACGTTACTCGGGAGTTGGTTCCCCACATTCACAATTCTATTACCAATCCAGTATTTTTATATATCCTTCCAAAATATATTTTTTCCAACTGGTAAGCATTTCTGAGTCTTGTCTTGGTAAGGAATTTTTAGCACATTATTCACATCCGCCTTTATTTATTCCTGTTTTACACTTATACACCTCAGTCATTTTCCCCTAATTCTACGTGTTTCTAGAGATTATAGATCCAGGGCCCAGAGTCTATCCTCGTAGGAAAGATTTCTGATACACAGGATCAACTTTGTCAACTGTAAAATTTCCAGCTCATTTGTGTTCATTCTGTAATACGGTGATCAGAACTGAGCAATATTTCTAAATGAGGTCTAATGAACTAAATGTAGAGTTGAAGTATAACCTGAGGACACGTTATTATTTCTTCTTGCTATGACGCCAAGAATTCTATTTGCTCTATTGCAAACACTGAATGCATTGTTGTCTTGGTTTTATATTACTGATAACCAAAGCTCCTAAATATTTTTCGCATTCAGTTAAGATCTACATTATTTAGTTTATAAATGACATTGTCATTTTCCTTTCCATGACTTAGAACCTTGCATTTGTCCATATTAAACTACATCTGCCACCTCTCCGACCACTGCATCAGTCTGTTCACATCTTCCTCGTCAAAATTTCATTGACGGCCTATTATGGCATCTTCGTTAAAATTTGCTTGTGTCGCTATACCCTCATTTATGTCGTTTAAGTATATTGTAAACAAAAAAGGTACTAAACACTGATCCCTGTATAAATATTCTTGGAATACTAATGTTGTTTGGTTAAGATGCTCGTTGAAGCTTCACTTGTGAATCTATTATGGTTGAGATGCCCGCTGAAGCTTCACTTGTGAATCTATTATGGTTAAGATGCTCGCTGAAGCTTCACTTACTACTGTGAATCTATTATGGTTAAAATGCTCGCTGATGCTTCACTTGTTACTGTGAATCTGTTATGGTTAAGATGCTCGCTGAAGCTTCAGTTGTTGCTATGAATCTGTAATGGTTAAGATTCTCGCTGATGCTTCACTTACTACTGTGAATCTATTATGGTTAAGATGCTCGCTGATGCTTCACTTACTACTGTGAATCTATTATGGTTAAGATGCTCGCTGATGCTTCACTTACTACTGTGAATGTATTATGGTTTGTTTTCCTTGGATTCGGACGTGTCTGTTATCAATATAATAAAATAAGATAAACTTTGAGTTTGAATTTTGTCTAGTGGTGTTTGACATGATGACAGTTTGGCTGTACTTGCTTCTTTCTCTCTCCTGTAGTGCTGTATCTCTCTCTCATTTTTTTCCTTCAGTCCTGAAGTATATAAATTATCAGCAGATCCTCCTGGTGCCTGTATTTGATTTTTTTGCTTATTACTGTTGTAAGGTTAGCGTTTGTATCATCATTCAGTATCTGTGTTTGAGTGAGGAATCTCTAAACTAATTTCTTACAAAATATAATATTCAAACCCTTTTCTAGGCTCTAAGGAGACTTCAAATTTGATAAGTGATGTCAATAACTGTCTGTATTTTGTTTATTCGTTCAGCTGCCAGTAGAAGATTTTGCCTCTGTCAATACATCAAAAAAGTCGAGGGTAGTTTATCTACAGGAGAGAAGAACCCTTCATGAGTCTTCCATAACACAGTCAACAATGTTAGTTGATAAATTAGACACATGTGCAACTCTTGGGTATCTTTATTGAGGAAACGTTTCGCCACACAGTGGCTTCATCAGTCCATACGTAGGAGAAACTTGAAGAACAGGAGGAGAATGAGGTAATCAGTCCCTCAACCTTGAGTCGATGTGTTCAGTCCATCAATCTTGAATAGAATACGGCATATGAGCGGAGAAGCAGCTTATAAACCGTATGGCAGGAGAGGTGCAGCAGTCATAGGTGGTGTCACATTTGTTCAATGTGGAAGTAGGTCGTGCCCAAGAATTAGGCAAGCGAAGAATTCCTAAGTATTAAGATCCCAAGAAGTTGCAGTGTCTGACAGGTTTGTACATGTGTACATGTGTCTAATTTATCAACATGTCGGTTCTCTGAACCATTCATCTACAAACAATGTTAGTATTCAAGGCTGCATCTTTCTCCAAGGTCTCAGATTTACCCCCGTAACTCATCCCTATTCCATAATAGACTATTGACTTAAAACAGTAAGAAGAATATGGATTGAATCTTCCAGAGGCCACCCGAAATACAGGCTTTCATTCTTACTGTAGTGAAGTCTTTATGGAATACAGTCGTACTGGAAGACGTTTCAGTGGACTGCAATTCCCAAGTTTGCGTTTGTCCTCTAGATATGATAACTGGTATCTGAGGTTACAACTTTTCTTCGCTATTAAGTCTCTCATTCATGCAGACAGATGACATCATTTATTTCAAAACTGCAGCTTTTTGTATATTTTAGGTTAATTCTTCACTCTACGTTGTTAGTGTTCAACCAGACCAACTACGTGATGATTATTATATAGAAGAAACAGTAAGTGTTGGATGTGATGGTATAAGAACCCTGAACAATAACACTGATCAACAACCATAATGCTTCCCAGACCAGAGTAGCAATTTCAAAATAATTTTAGGTCACTGATTATAAATAATATGGTTAAAATTGTTTGTTAGTTCCAGTAGATTAAAGCCCTGGATGTGTAACAGTTAATCTCACAGTACTCACACAAAATCTATAAATCTAAAAGACCTTAGTGGTTGTTCTCCACTGTAGGAAAATACCGGATAAAAAACGGAAAAATCGTTTATTTTCAAAGTAATTCAACTACAGTTATTTTTTAAAAGCTGTAAAAATAAACATTTCTCTATTTAGTCGAACTGGGACCTTTAGAGTGATTAATTTAACTGTATTCTTTCAGAATGTCATACTGGATATTTTCTGGGTAAGTGTTAGTAACATGGCAGCAACCAGTTTATTACTCGGATAATGATAAATTAGACACATGTGCAACTCTTGGGTATCTTTATTGAGGAAACGTTTCGCCACACAGTGGCTTCATCAGTCCATACAAAGGAGAATCTTGAAGAACAGGAGGAGAATGAGGTAATCAGTCCCTCAACCTTGAGTCGATGTGGTCAGTCCATCAATCTTGAATAGAATACGACATGTCGGTTCTCTGAACCATTCATCTACAAATACTCGGATAATGTTGGCGCCTCTCACTTGAATGTTCGAAATGTTCTTTCATTTAGAACTTCTATCACGTCTGCACAACATCCTGAGTGGAGTGTTTATTATGTGCGCAGAACCCGGTGGGCAGCTGCAGTGTTTAGGTCCTGACTACATGTCTCAAGCACCATCATAACGTTCTTACTACATGTCTCAAGCACCATCATAACGTTCTTACTACATGTCTCAAGCACCAACATAACGTTCTTACTACATGTCACAAGCACCATCATAACGTTCTTACTACATGTCACAAGCACCATCATAACGTTCTTACTACATGTCACAAGCACCATCATAACGTTCTTACTACATGTCTCAAGCACCATCATAAGGTTCTTACTACATGTCATAAGCACCATCATAACGTTCTTACTACATGTTTCAAGCACCATCATAACGTTCTTACTACATGTCTCAAGCACCATCATAAGGTTCTTACTACATGTCATAAGCACCATCATAACGTTCTTACTACATGTTTCAAGCACCATCATAAGGTTCTTACTACATGTCACAAGCACCATCATAACGTTCTTACTACATGTCACAAACACCGTCATAACGTTCTTACTACATGTCTCAAGCACCATCATAAGGTTCTTACTACATGTCACAAGCACCATCATAACGTTCTTACTACATGTCACAAGCACCATCATAACGTTCTTACTACATGTCACAAACACCATCATAACGTTCTTACTACATGTCACAAGCACCATCATAACGTTCTTACTACATGTCACAAGCACCATCATAACGTTCTTACTACATGTCTCAAGCACCATCATAAGGTTCTTACTACATGTCATAAGCACCATCATAACGTTCTTACTACATGTCACAAGCACCATCATAACGTTCTTACTACATGTCACAAGCACCATCATAAGGTTCTTACTACATGTCACAAGCACCATCATAACGTTCTTACTACATGTCACAAGCACATCATAAGGTTCTTACTACATGTCTCAAGCACCATCATAAGGTTCTTACTACATGTCACAAGCACCATCATAAGGTTCTTACTACATGTCACAAGCACCATCATAACGTTCTTACTACATGTCACAAGCACCATCATAAGGTTCTTACTACATGTCTCAAGCACCATCATAACGTTCTTACTACATGTCACAAGCACCATCATAACGTTCTTACTACATGTCTCAAGCACCATCATAACGTTCTTACTACATGTCACAAGCACCATCATAACGTTCTTACTACATGTCACAAGCACCATCATAACGTTCTTACTACATGTCTCAAGCACCATCATAAGGTTCTTACTACATGTCACAAGCACCATCATAAGGTTCTTACTACATGTCTCAAGCACCATCATAAGGTTCTTACTACATGTCATAAGCACCATCATAAGGTTCTTACTACATGTCACAAGCACCATCATAACGTTCTTACTACATGACACAAGCACCATCATAAGGTTCTTACTACATGTCTCAAGCACCATCATAAGGTTCTTACTACATGTCATAAGCACCATCATAAGGTTCTTACTACATGTCACAAGCACCATCATAACGTTCTTACTACATGACACAAGCACCATCATAAGGTTCTTACTACATGTCTCAAGCACCATCATAAGGTTCTTACTACATGTCATAAGCACCATCATAAGGTTCTTACTACATGTCACAAGCACCATCATAACGTTCTTACTACATGTCACAAGCACCATCATAACGTTCTTACTTCATGTCTCAAGCACCATCATAAGGTTCTTACTACATGTCATAAGCACCATCACAACGTTCTTACTACATGTCACAAGCACCATCATAACGTTCTTACTACATGACACAAGCACCATCATAAGGTTCTTACTACATGTCTCAAGCACCATCATAAGGTTCTTACTACATGTCACAAGCACCATCATAACGTTCTTACTACATGTCACAAGCACCATCATAACGTTCTTACTACATGACACAAGCACCATCATAAGGTTCTTACTACATGTCTCAAGCACCATCATAAGGTTCTTACTACATGTCACAAGCACCATCATAAGGTTCTTACTACATGTCACAAGCACCATCATAACGTTCTCACTACATGTCACAAGCACCATCATAACGTTCTTACTACATGTCACAAGCACCATCATAACGTTCTTACTACATGTCACAAGCACCATCATAACGTTCTTACTACATGTCACAAGCACCATCATAACGTTCTCACTACATGTCACAAGCACCATCATAACGTTCTTACTACATGTCACAAGCACCATCATAACGTTCTCACTACATGTCACAAGCACCATCATAACGTTTCTTACTACATGTCACAAGCACCATCATAACGTTCTTACTACATGTCACAAGCACCATCATAACGTTCTTACTACATGTCACAAGCACCATCATAACGTTCTTACTACATGTCACAAGCACCATCATAACGTTCTTACTACATGTCACAAGCACCATCATAACGTTCTTACTACATGTCACAAGCACCATCATAACGTTCTTACTACATGTCACAAGCACCATCATAACGTTCTCACTACATGTCACAAACACCATCATAACGTTCTTACTACATGTCACAAGCACCATCATAACGTTCTTACTACATGTCACAAGCACCATCATAACGTTCTTACTACATGTCTCAAGCACCATCATAACGTTCTTACTACATGTCACAAGCACCATCATAACGTTCTTACTACATGTCACAAGCACCATCATAACGTTCTCACTACATGTCACAAGCACCATCATAAGGTTCTTACTACATGTCACAAGCACCATCATAACGTTCTTACTACATGTCACAAGCACCAACAACCTGGGCTGTCAGCGCAGAGGTCTGTAATTTATAGTTGTTAGCTCTCTTGAAGTAGAATATTCTTGACTTGGATGACACATCGGGTGTTCTTGCCTCAGTGCGCCCGGGTCACACTAGCGTAGTACCCGGGTCACACTAGCGTAGCGCCCGGGTCACACTAGCGTAGTACCCGGGTCACACTAGCGTAGCGCCCGGGTCACACTAGCGTAGTACCCGGGTCACACTAGCGTAGCGCCCGGGTCACACTAGCGTAGTACCCGGGTCACACTAGCGTAGCGCCCGGGCCACACTAGCGTTGTACCCGGGTCACACTAGCGTAGTACCCGGGTCACACTAGCGTGGTACCCGGGTCACACTAGCGTAGTACCCGGGTCACACTAACGTAGTACCCGGGTCACACTAGCGTAGCGCCCGGGCCACACTAGCGTTGTACCCGGGTCACACTAGCGTAGTACCCGGGTCACACTAGCGTGGTACCCGGGTCACACTAGCGTAGTACCCGGGTCACACTAGCGTAGTACCCGGGTCACACTAGCGTAGTACCCGGGTCACACTAGCGTAGTACCCGGGTCACACTAGCGTAGCACCCGGGTCACACTAGCGTAGTACCCGGGTCGCACTAGCGTAGTACTCGGGTCACACTAGCGTAGTACCCGGGTCACACTAGCGTAGTACCCGGGTCACACTAGCGTAGTACCCGGGTCACACTAGCGTAGTACCCGGGTCACACTAGCGTAGTACCCGGGTCACACTAGCGTAGTACCCGGGTCACACTAGCGTAGTACCCGGGTCACACTAGCGTAGTACCCGGGTAACACTAGCGTAGTACCCGGGTCACACTAGCGTAGTACCCGGGTCACACTAGCGTAGTACCCGGGTCACACTAGCGTAGTACCCGGGTCACACTAGCGTAGTACCCGGGTCACACTAGCGTAGCGCCCGGGCCACACTAGCGTTGTACCCGGGTCACACTAGCGTAGTACCCGGGTCACACTAGCGTAGTACCCGGGTCACGCTAGCTTTGTACCCGGGTCACACTAGAGTCACGCCCGGGTCACACTAGCGTCACGCCCGGGTCACACTAGCGTCACACCCGGGTCACGCTAGCTTTGTACCCGGGTCACACTAGAGTCACGCCCGGGTCACACTAGCGTAACGCCCGGGTCGCACTAGTGTCACCCCGGGTCGCACTAGCGTCACCCCGGGTCGCACTAGCGTCACCCCGGGTCGCACTAGCGTTGCGCCCGGGTCACACTAGCGTCACGCCCGGGCCACACTAGCGTTACGCCCGGGTCGCACTAGCGTCACGCCCGGGTCGCACTAGCGTCACACCCGGGTCACACTAGCGTCACGCCCGGGTCACACTAGCGTTGTACCAGGGACACACTATCGTTGTACCCGGGTCACACTAGCGTTGTACCCGGGTCACACTAGCGTCACGCCCGGGTCACACTAGCGTCACGCCCGGGTCACACTAGCGTTGTATCAGGGACACACTAGCGTTGTACCCGGGTCACACTAGCGTTGTACCCGGGTCACACTAGCGTCACGCCCGGGTCACACTAGCGTCACGCCCGGGTCACACTAGCGTAACGCCCGGGTCACCCTAGCGTTGTACCCGGGTCACACTAGCGTTGTTCCCGGGTCACACTAGCGTTACGCCCGGGTCACACTAGCGTCACGCCCGGGTCACACTAGCGTCACGCCAGGATCATACTAGCGTCACGCCCGAGTCGCACTAGCGTCACGCCCGGGTCACACTACCGTCACGGTACATGAATTTTCCCGTAAATTCTGGGTTAGATGCTAAGTATATCTGATGTGGTATTTATACAGTGATTATTCTGTAAAGAAGGAACTGGTATTACATGTTAATGTGCCTCTACATTGTCCTCGGTTTCGTCTGGTAAAAGAACATAGTAATACATAAAATAATTGTAAAAATAGTGGAGACGAGAGTGCTGTAACAGCCGTATTGTATGCGACCTTTGTTATGTTGAATACTCCTGGCGGTAACCATGACCGGGCAGCATTTTCGTCACCCTCAGTGAAACCAGCCATCATTATTCTGACAGTTTCGTTTCAGTGAATTACATTCTCGTGACGGGTACAATGGCTGGACAACATTATTGCACGACAAGCCTACAGGTAAGTTATCATGCCTGAGTAACAATCATAACAGCTAAACTGCTTGTCAAGGAATAATTCTGAAGGTCATCGTGTTAAGCTACCATTATACACTGTCTACATCTGTTATTCAAGCCTTTTCAGTTTTATACCGGCAGATACAAGAAATATTGGCGTAACAAAGGTAGAAGTTTTTAAACGGGATCTGGAACAGTAGCTGCAAAACGTGCTGGTAGAGCCGGATGGTGTAGCGTTCCGGCCACTGCCACTCAAACAATGCTTGCGAAAGTACTTATATTACGAACACAGATAATGAATGGCCTGTGAGACCTGGTCGTAATGGAAATTAGAGTAAACAAACTCAGCAGTAGACTATAATGTATATTTTGCCTTCACCCACTGTATACAGGTATGTACACTCTGTACAATATATACAGATATAATAATAAGTTTACACCACGGTGACAGACGGGAAAGCAGAAACCAGAGAGAGTGTACCATACTCTCCCAATTCTCACGTCTGTTTCCTTCCTTGACTTTTGCTGTTACCTCCTACAAACGCTCACTCCTCAAAGTCCATAAAGCGGCATTCAATTTAGTATTTCTAAGTGTCTAAGTGAACAGGCTCTACCGAAATCTCTGTCGCAGAACAGGTTGGTCAGGTTGGCTACTACACCTTTTGATCAACTACACAGGTTAGTGCTCAACAAAAATATTGAACTAGTACGTCATGAAAAGATGTTTTTATAGAAATAAGAAGAACCAAGACGGTGTTCTTTAATAAGATTCCCTTAAGTTAGGGTAATCTTATTAAAGAGGAAGTTAAATAAACTCATAACACAGGGTGGCTGGGCCACACACGCATATCTGGAGTTTATGAACCTGTCTAGCAAAGAAATAAGCAGTGACCAGTAGGCAGCACTAGGGTTTGGATTAAGCTTCGCGTCAACAACTAACGATGTTAATTATATAAACATAGAAAAATCTTTCTGCATGCTAGAAAAATATGGCGACCTGACTCCCGATACATTTAATGTATGTAAAGGGATGGTATATGGGACTTTCGTCTTGTGCTTCCCAACTGCCCATTAATATTCACAAAAGCATGCAAGTAACGATCAGACATTGAATTTCTCGAGAAGGGATAAATCTGATTTAGTTGTTACTTTAGATAAAACTGAATATTTAAGTAAAATGAACCATTTATTGAGTGATAGTGAAATGTACGAACTGCTCGTTAAGAACCCCACTGACCATGTCAATAGCCATTTCAATAAACGTTTTAAAACGTTATTTAAGGGAAATGAACTAATTAAACACGTGTCAGCGAGGTCCGCAACTCTACCGTTTGGGAGGACCAGCACATTCTTGGTCTGAGGTGTTATCCTAGGTTCTGTTCTTTAATAAGTTGTCTTAGCTGCCAGCAAGGCAGATTCCACAAACACCTTCGGATACCGCAGTTTCATGGCAACATCAAATATTTTCCTAATTTCTTCATCCAGGAACTCCGGACTGCACATGCTATAGGTTCTCAGAAACACAGTAAGAAATACACTCCTTTTAACTCTTATCTCATGGTTGGAATAGTAAATGTACGAGCACACATTGGTGGCCGTCCTATATACCGCAAACTTGAATCCTGAATTTAATCTGTTCACCAAGAGTCCAGAATTTTTTAATCCCTTTAACAGACATAGCTGGAAGCAGAAGTTGATTATATATATAATATATATATAATATTATGGAGGAAACGTTTCGCCACACAGTGGAAACATCTTGGGATCTTGATATAGTTAATTCTACACTTACCTAAACTTATAATGATGACTTCCACCTGTGGATTTATCCACTGTGACACCGTTTACTACTTCTTCACCTCACCTCTCTGCATTATATAAGCCACTTATCAAGATTGATGGACTGAATACATTGACTCCAGGCTGAGGAACTGATTACCTCAAACGCCTTCCAATCTCCACAATTCTTCTTTGCATGGACTGATGAAGCCACTGTCTGGCGAAACGTTTTCACAATAAAGATACACTAGTGTAGAACATGTGTCTAATTTATCATCTTAGCTAAGGATACTTATACATATATAAAAAAGTATATTTAACCCCTAAGACACCAAAGTGGAAATAAACGTCTTGATGTCTGGCAACGAGGCAGCCCGGGGGGGGGGGGAGTAAACATTGAAATTGACGTTCAAACCTCTTGTGGGAGAATGATTAACGTTTATCACTCTTGGTGCTAGAATTATTGACGTTTGTCATTCTTGGCGCTAGAATTATTGACGTTTGTCATTCTTGATGAAAGAATAATTGACTTTTATCATTCTTGGTGCAAGAATGATTGACGTTTATCATTCTTGGTGCTAGAACGATTAACGTTTATCATTCTTGGTGCTAGAATGATTGACGTTTATCATTTTTGGTGCTAGAATGATTGACGTTTATCATTTTTGGTGCTAGAATGATTGACGTTTATCATTCTTGGTGCTAGAACGATTGACGTTTATCATTC
Organism: Cherax quadricarinatus; assembly: GCF_026875155.1. Classification (NCBI taxonomy): domain Eukaryota; kingdom Metazoa; phylum Arthropoda; class Malacostraca; order Decapoda; family Parastacidae; genus Cherax; species Cherax quadricarinatus. Next base: position 2,467,385 of record NC_069449.1, read on the forward strand.
TTGGTGCTAGAATGATTGACGTTTATCATTCTTGGTGCTAGAATGATTGACGTTTATCATTCTTGGTGCTAGAATGATTGACGTTTATCATTCTTGGTGCTAGAATGATTGACGTTTATCATTCTTGGTGCTAGAATGATTGACGTTTATCATTCTTGGTGCTAGAATGATTGACGTTTATCATTCTTGGTGCTAGAATAATTGACATTTATCATTCTTGGTGCTAGAATGATTGACGTTTATCATTCTTGGTGCTAGAACGATTTAACGTTTATCATTCTTGGTGCTAGAATGATTGACGTTTATCATTCTTGGTGCTAGAATGATTGACATTTATCATTCTTGGTGCTAGAATGATTGACGTTTGTCATTCTTGGTGCTAGAATGATTAACGTTTATCATTCTTGGTGCTAGAACGATTAACGTTTATCATTCTTGGTGCTAGAATGATTGACGTTTATCATTCTTGGTGCTAGAATAATTGACATTTATCATTCTTGGTGCTAGAATGATTGACGTTTATCATTCTTGGTGCTAGAACGATTAACGTTTATCATTCTTGGTGCTAGAATGATTGACGTTTATCATTCTTGGTGCTAGAATGATTGACATTTATCATTCTTGGTGCTAGAATGATTGACGTTTGTCATTCTTGGTGCTAGAATGATTAACGTTTATCATTCTTGGTGCTAGAACGATTAACGTTTATCATTCTTGGTGCTAGAATGATTGACGTTTATCATTCTTGGTGCTAGAATGATTGACATTTATCATTCTTGGTGCTAGAATGATTGACGTTTATCAATCTTGGTGCTAGAACGATTAACGTTTATCATTCTTGGTGCTAGAATGATTGACGTTTATCATTCTTGGTGCTAGAATGATTGACATTTATCATTTTTGGTGCTAGAATGATTGACGTTTGTCATTCTTGGTGCTAGAATGATTGACGTTTATCATTCTTTGGTGCTAGAATGATTGACGTTTATCATTCTTGGTGCTAGAATGATTGACGTTTATCATTCTTGGTGCTAGAATGATTGACGTTTATCATTTTTGGTGCTAGAATGATTGACGTTTATCATTCTTGGTGCTAGAATGATTGGCGTTTATCATTCTTGGTGCTAGAATGATTGACGTTTATCATTCTTGGTGCTAGAATGATTGACGTTTATCATTCTTGGTGCTTGAATGATTGACAGTTTATCATTCTTGGTGCTTGAATGATTGACGTTTATCATTCTTGGTGCTAGAATGATTGACGTTTATCATTCTTGGTGCTAGAATGATTGACGTTTATCATTCTTGGTGCTTGAATGATTGACGTTTATCATTCTTGGTGCTAGAATGATTGACGTTTATCATTCTTGGTGCTAGAATGATTGACGTTTATCATTCTTGGTGCTAGAATGATTGACGTTTATCATTCTTGGTGCTAGAATGATTGACGTTTATCATTCTTGGTGCTAGAATGATTGACGTTTATCATTCTTGGTGCTAGAATGATTGACGTTTATCATTCTTGGTGCTAGAATGATTGACGTTTATCATTCTGGTGCTAGAATGTTTGGGACGTTTATCATTCTTGGTGCTAGAATGATTGACGTTTATCATTCTTGGTGCTAGAATGATTGACGTTTATCATTCTTGGTGCTAGAATGATTGACGTTTATCATTCTTGGTGCTAGAATGATTGACGTTTATCATTCTTGGTGCTAGAATGATTGACGTTTATCATTCTTGGTGCTAGAATGATTGACGTTTATCATTCTTGGTGCTAGAATGATTGACGTTTATCATTCTTGGTGCTAGAATGATTGACGTTTATCATTCTTGGTGCTAGAATGATTGACGTTTATCATTCTTGGTGCTAGAATGATTGACGTTTATCATTCTTGGTGCTAGAATGATTGACGTTTATCATTCTTGGTGCTAGAATGATTGACGTTTATCACTCGTGGTGTGAAAGTGTTTGATGCTTATCACTTGTGGCGCCACAATGGGATATGTGAGAAGGCAAGGTATAATAATAATGAATGTACAATGATAACGAATTTATTATGGTAATGTATAATGACAATGAATGTATTATGGTAATGTATAATGACAATGAATGTATTATGGTAATGTATATATATTGACAATGAATGAATGCATTAGAAAAGTCGGCGGCGGCGCGGCGGCGGCGCGGCGGCGGCGCGGCGGCAGTGAGCAGCAAGAACGTTGTCATCTATTCTACCTGAGGTTCCCAGCAGCCCTGTGATGGCCTAATCGAGACCCACATAACACTAACATATTGTGGATACCCAGAATGATATAAATCAACTGCAGAAATCATCCAGAAAATATGCAAATTACTCTTGTTACCACCTCTTGCCCCGCTGCCACTAAAGTGATACTCCATAACATTCACCCATCACTTACTGTTCACCTGAAGCCACTGTCAATGACCAAGGGTCAGGGCAACAAATGAAGATCCAGTAACCAGCCAAGGACTCCTAACATCGAAGGTGAGAGCAGTAATACTACAAGGAAAACTTCTGGTACTGTCAACCAGGACACAACCCTCATCACCCACCTGCATCCCCACAACACTCGATTGACGAAAGCAAATGTGGCCGCCACCACAGTCCAAGATAACTCCCTCCGTGGATTTGATGTCACGAAGATTACCGACCCAGAAATAGCTAAACTCCTTATGATCCAGAACCAAACAATCACCAAGCTAACTCAGGAAATGGAGGAGTTTAAAAACGCACAATACTTCAGCAAGATCACTACTCTGGAACATAAACTAGACACTCTGGAAGAACTAAGCAACACCCACACCCAGTCTGTGGACACCATCAACACTCTAAAAGACCAAGTCACTCAGCTCATTACCAATATTATAGAAAAAAGATCACGAGTGGAGCTATAATTTGCCAATGTCATCACCAACTACCAAGACCATAATGACCAACAACAGCTATCTGACGCTGTTGTAGTTAACAGCAAACATCTTCCACTTAGTCGCCCAAGAGACATACATAGAGTCCACCCTACAGCTTATCAAGGATCACCATCACCTAAACATATGTAGTGGTGAACTAAGACTGCAAACTGATGGGCTACCAAGCGGGTAAAAAAACAGGGTTTTTTAAATTCCAAACCAGCCTACAAAGAAATAATCTACTAAAAACATCCATTTCTATGAAAATTGACGTATACGTCAATGATGCCTTACCAAAGCAAGACAAAACCTCTTTTATCGGCTAAAGAAAATTACGCTATGCCCAAAAAATCCACCAGTGCTTTGTGAGGGGCGGAAAAATCTCAGGAAACATCCCACTGGGAAGAGATACTTCATCTCTACGGAATACCACCTTAAAACATTCCTAAGTGAGGCTGAGTTAACAGAATCAGAGTAAAGTGCAGACTTGACTCACTTTACACCATTAGTGTTACAATTTGTTCTCTAAAATTTTAATATCCCAATTACTTTTGAATGTCACTTTTGTATTCAATGATCATTCTACTTCATAGTCTTAATTATGTCTCATATCTACAGAATCTCTCTATTATTTTTTTTATTATTATTTTATTACCTCAACTTCATCAAATATTTACAACTTACCAGGTCATTGCTCTATCTTATTTTAATTGTAACTTACCATGACATTGTCCTTTTCAACTATTACTGCCCTATTTTATTATATACTTTATTGCCCAATTTTATTTTAAACATTCTATTATTGCCCAGTTTTATTTTTTACTTTATTACCCACTTTTATACATACCCAATTTTATTTTATACTTTATTGCCCTATCTTATTTCAACTTTTCATTACTGCCCTATTTTATTCGAGAATTTAATACCCAATTTTATTTTAATCTTTTTATTATTGCCCTATTTTATTTTAGACTTTATTACCCAATTTTCTTTTATACTTTTGTTAACCTATTGTTGCCAAATTTTCCAGCTTGTATATTCAACTCCAACTTTTTATTATCTTGTCTACCATCTTACTGTCATATTACTTACTTCCATATTATTGCCATTTTTTTATTATTATACTTTTGTTACTTTAATTTGTAATTTAATCTTATCAGTTTATATTTAGTAATACCTTAGTTCATGTAAATAACTTATATTAACTTTAGTACAGTTACAAGTGATAGTCTGGTGCTATTTTTAATTTGTAATTTTATCGTATTAGTGTATACCTAGTTGTGCTTTAGGTCATTCTTGCTCAGTACATAGTCAACACTAAATTCATTAAGTTTATAAGTTACTACACTCTATTTGACCAATGTGTGTTAGCTATATACTTGTCCAAATATCCCACTACTACAGATATCAGTACTAGAACTCACCACACTATACAGGATATAAAGAATTACTATTTAAGCTTAAAAAATGAATGATCACATCGACCCTGACCTAAACCTACATAATATAACACCCAATCAAAATTTATTGGAAAGTAACTGTTTTTATTACACAGCATCACAAGCCAGCACTATCCTAAATACTGCTAAAAGTCTAACAGTTCTTAACTACAACATCAGGTCTTTAAGCAAATACTATAATGACCTCCTAGCACTCCTTAATTCCTTAAAGACAACCTTCTCATGTATTATTCTCACTGAAGCCTGGCTTAAGTAGGACACAGTTGATATCTATCCACTACCAGGATACACAGCAATCCACAACTGCAGACTAAGTTGGGGGTGGTATTGCAATTTAATACTCTAACCAACTGTCTTGTACTAGCACCACTTGCTATAGTGATGAATATGGAGAATATATTTTTGTTAATTTTACTGTAAAAAACCTTAAGACTCCTATAACAGTCGGTATCATTTACCGGATACCCCACACAAACATTCCAAATTTCAGTGAGAACTTAGACACTAATAATAAACAGACAAATGAACAAGCACCACCTTCTCTTAGCTGGAGACTTCAATATCAACCTTGGCCTACCAGGTGATCAGACTGTAACTGATTTCATCCACAATTTGAACAACACATTTCTCATACCAACAATAACTAAACCAACCAGGCTCACTGAGACAAGTTCAACCACAATAGACCACATATGGATCAATATACTAGCCCCTCTTAAATCAGGGATAATCACAGACAGCACTACTGTCCACTACCCAACCTTCCTCTTAAACATTAGTAAACCACCACTGGAATACAACAAAGTTTCATTAAGACTCCATGACGAGGCCTCAACAAGTAATTTCACAGCTGAGCTAGAGACGGTTGACTGGCCTACAAAATTTTCCAAGGTCGATGGTACTGCCGATTGGACAGACATATTTCTGAATAAATTACTTAGACTATACAACAAACATTGCCCTATAAAAACGAAGCAGATCACGAATAAACGTCTCGGTTACCCATGGTTAACTAGCAGCATTCTGAAATCCATTGATAAGAAACACCAATATGAAAAGCAATATAGACATGGCTTAATACACAAAGATATTCTTAAACACTATTCATCAGTTCTCACCAGACTAATAAAACAAGCCAAACAATTGTACTACACCAGCAAATTCACTGAAACAAGAGGAGATATAAAAAAGACCTGGAAAACATTCTCAGATTCTGGGAACTCACAAACTGAAAAGAAACAAGGATATTGTCCTAACTAAACCGAACGAAACACCACTGCATCCCATTGATACAGTTAAGATCTAATCTCGTCAGTAGAATCCCAGGCACCAACACCCGTGCAACTGATTACTTAGATGGGAATTTCCCAAACTCCTTCTATCCTGCACTTACTGAGCCCAGTGAAGTCACCACGATTATTAAGTCACTTAAAAATAATTCAGGAGAATGTGTCTCACGTCCCACCATTATTGTACAAGCGAGCGGCCCATGTCCTTTCGCATGCTATTTCATTACTTTTTAACAGGTCACTAGAAACTATCACTTTCCCGACACTACTCAAGACAGCAAGAGTTACACCAATACATAAAGGTAGTGATCCCACAGATGTAAACAACTATAAGTCAATATCAAACTTACCATTGCTATCCAAAATCTTCGAGAAACTTGTGCACAAGAGATTATATTCGTTTAGAACAGCACAAAACATACTCAACAACTGCCAATTTGGCTTCAGAAAAAATAAAAGCACTAATGATGCAATTGTAAAAATGCTAGATCTGCTCTACACGGCACTGGAAAATAAGGAATATCCATAAGGACTTTTTATTGACCTAAGAAAAGCTTTTGACACAGTAGATCATGGCATCCTACTCCACAAAGTTGACCATTATGGTATAAGAGGCCATGCACTTGCATATTTTCAATCCTACCTTACTAATAGGTATCAGTATGCCACCATTAAAGACAGCCTCATCAACACGGCCACTTAATACTGGAGTACCACAGGGAAGTGACCTTGGTCCTCTGCTCTTCCTCTTATACATCAATGATCTTCCCAACATATCACAACACCTGAAACCCATTCTCTTTGCTGACAACACGACTTATGTCATCTCCCACCCAAATCTTGCCACTCTCAATACCATTGTTAACGGGGAGCTACTCAAAATATCTACTTGGATGACAGCCAATAAACTTACACTTAACACTGACAAAACCTTCTATATTATGTTTGGTAACAGAGCAGGTGTTGCACAACTTAACATTAAGAACGACAACATTCTTATTGCCAGACATAATGAGGGCAAATTCCTAGGCCTACACCTCGACAGCACCCATATTCAACACATAAAAAAAGTATCCAAAACCGTTGGGATCCTCTCCAAGATACTTTACTACTTGCCACAATCTGCCCGTCTCACACTATACTATTCACTCAATTATCCCTACCTCACCTACGCTATTCGTGCTTGGGGATCAACTGCAGCAACACACGTGAAGCCAATAATAACCCAACAAACAGCTGCAGTAAGAATAATTATGCATTCCAATCCCAGGCAACACCTTCCCTCACTCTTCATAGATCTAAACTTACTCACTGTTCAGAACATCCACACTTACTACTGTGCAACCTACATTTACAGAACCATTAAATACCAATATTAACCTTGACCTAAAACACTTTCTTGATAGTTGTGACAAGACTCACAGGCATAACACCAGACACAAAGATCTCTATGACATTCCCCGTGTCCGGCTAAACCTATACAAAAATTCAGTGTACATAAAAGGACCTAAAATCTGAAACACCCTACCTGAAGACTCTAGAACTGCAGACACATTCATCACTTCAAAACTACCATTAGAAAACATCTTGTCTCCCTGACACACCCCTCGTCAGCTAACTAAATGACAACCGCCTATTCTCTTGTATCATACACACACAAAAAAACAACCTAGACCTCCCCTCGATATCTGTGATTCCCCACAATTCGCACTTACACTTACCCAATTGACTATAAACATAGAAATACGTAATACAACTATTACCTAACGAATCTTAACTAGTCATAAGTTTGCCTGTGATACTCCAGTATAGGAGCTCCAATAGAAACTATGTATTGTACCAAACAAAACCATTCACATTGCTAAATTTACGAACTGTAATGCAGTTACTTAGCCTTATCAATATGCTCCTTAATCTGTACCAATATGGAGTTTTGAATTTAATCTTAGTCTGCCTAAGATGCCTAGTCATGCTAGATGTGATAGTGTCCCTCTCTGTAATAAGTTTTATGTAAACCACACAATATTCTATATTATGTAAACCACACATTATAATCTTTAGAGAGAATAAACTTGATTTGATTTGATTATGGTAATGTATGAATAATGACAATGAATGGCGACAAAATTCATCTGCAGTGACGACATCTTAAAATAATAGTAAATCTTGCAGACTGTTGTTATCATCACAGTGTTATCATCACAGTGTTGTTATCATCACAGTGTTGTTATCATCAGTGTTATTATCATCACAGTGTTATCATCACAGTGTTGTTATCATAACAGTGTTGTTATCATCACAGTGTTGTTATCATCACAGTGTTGTTATCATCACAGTGTTATTATCATCACAGTATTGTTATCATCACAGTGTTGTTATCATCACAGTGTTATCATGACAGTGTTATCATCACAGTGTTATTATCATCACAGTGTTGTTATCATCACAGTGTTATCATCACAGTATTGTTATCATCACAGTGTTGTTATCATCACAGTGTTGTTATCATCACAGAGTTGTTATCATCACAGTGTTGTTATCATCACAGTGTTATCATGACAGTGTTATCATCACAGTGTTATTATCATCACAGTGTTGTTATCATCACAGTGTTATCATCACAGTATTGTTATCATCACAGTGTTGTTATCATCACAGTGTTGTTATCATCACAGAGTTGTTATCATCACAGTGTTGTTATCATCACAGTGTTATCATCACAGTGTTATCATCACAGTGTTATTATCATCACAGTGTTATTATCATCACAGTGTTATCATCAGTGTTGTTATCATCACAGTGTTATCATCACAGTATTGTTATCATCACAGTGTTGTTATCATCACAGTGTTATCATCACAGTGTTGTTATCATCACAGTGTTATCATCACAGTGTTGTTATCATCACAGTGTTATCATCACAGTGTTGTTATCATCACAGTGTTGTTATCATCACAGTGTTATCATCACAGTGTTATCATCACAGTGTTATTATCATCACAGTGTTATTATCATCACAGTGTTATCATCAGTGTTGTTATCATCACAGTGTTATCATCACAGTATTGTTATCATCACAGTGTTGTTATCATCACAGTGTTATCATCACAGTGTTGTTATCATCACAGTGTTGTTATCATCACAGTGTTGTGATCATCAGTGTTATTATCATCACAGTGTTATCATCACAGTGTTATCATCACAGTGTTATCATCACAGTATTGTTATCATCACAGTGTTGTTATCATCACAGTGTTATCATCACAGTGTTATCATCACAGTGTTATCATCACAGTATTGTTATCATCACAGTGTTGTTATCATCACAGTGTTGTGATCATCAGTGTTATTATCACAGTGTTATCATCACAGTGTTATCATCACAGTGTTATCATCACAGTGTTATCATCACAGTGTTATCATCACAGTATTGTTATCATCACAGTGTTGTTATCATCACAGTGTTGTGATCATCAGTGTTATTATCACAGTGTTATCATCACAGTGTTATCATCACAGTGTTGTTATCATCACAGTGTTATTATCATCACAGTGTTATTATCATCACAGTGTTATTATCATCACAGTGTTATTATCATCACAGTGTTATCATCACAGTGTTATCATCACAGTGTTGTTATCATCACAGAGTTGTTATCATAACAGTGTTGTTATCATCACAGTGTTATCATCACAGTGTTATTATCATCACAGTGTTGTTATCATCACAGTGAAATTATCATCACAGTGTTATCATCACATTACTGTTATCATCACAGTGTTATCATCACAGTGTTATTATCATCACAGTGTTGTTATCATCACAGTGTTATTATCATCACAGTGTTGTTATCATCACAGTGTTGTTATCATCACAGTGTTATCATCACAGTGTTGTTATCATCACAGGGTTATTATCATCTCAGTGTTATCATCACAGTGTTGTTATCATCACAGTGTTGTTATCATCACAGTGTTATCATCACAGTGTTGTTATCATCACAGGGTCATTATCATCACAGTGTTGTTATCATAAGAGTGTTGTTATCATCACAGTGTTGTTATCATCACAGTGTTGTTATCATCACAGTGTTGTTATCATCACAGTGTTGTTATCATCACAGTGTTATTATCATCACAGTGTTGTTATCATCATAGTGTTGTCATCACAGTGTTGTTATCATCGCAGTGTTGTTATCATCGCAGAGTTATCATCACAGTGTTGTTATCATCACAGTGTTGTTATCATCACAGTATTGTTATCATCACATTATTGTTATCATCACAGTGTTATCATCACAGTGTTATCTCATTGTTATCATCACAGTGTTATCATCACAGTCTTATCATCACAGTGTTGTTATCATCACAGTGTTATCATCACAGTGTTGTTATCATCACGGTGTTATCATCACAGTGTTGTTATCATCACACTGTTGTTATCATCACAGTGTTATCATCACAGTGTTGTTATCATCACAGTGTTATCATCACAGTGTTATCATCACAGTGTTGTTATCATCACAGTGTTGTTATCATCACAGTGTTGTTATCATCACAGTGTTTTCATCACAGTGTTGTTATCATCACAGTGTTGTTATCATCACAGTGTTGTTATCATCACAGTGTTGTTATCATCACAGTGTTTTCATCACAGTGTTGTTATCATCACAGTGTTGTTATCATCACAGTGTTGTTATCATTACAGTGTTGTTATCATCACAGTGTTGTTATCATTACAGTGTTTTCATCACAGTGTTGTTATCACCACAGTGTTGTTATCATTACAGTGTTATCATCACAGTGTTGTTATCATCACAGTGTTATCATCACAGTGTTGTTATCATCACAGTGTTGTTATCATCACAGTGTTGTTATCATCACAGTGTTGTTATCATCACAGTGTTGTTATCATCACAGTGTTGTTATCATCACAGTGTTTTCATCACAGTGTTGTTATCATCACAGTGTTGTTATCATCACAGTGTTGTTATCATTACAGTGTTGTTATCATCACAGTGTTGTTATCATTACAGTGTTTTCATCACAGTGTTGTTATCACCACAGTGTTGTTATCATTACAGTGTTATCATCACAGTGTTGTTATCATCACAGTGTTATCATCACAGTGTTGTTATCATCACAGTGTTGTTATCATTACAGTGTTGTTATCATCACAGTGTTGTTATCACCACAGTGTTGTTATCATTACAGTGTTATCATCACAGTGTTGTTATCATCACAGTGTTATCATCACAGTGTTGTTATCACAGTGTTGTTATCATTACAGTGTTGTTATCATCACAGTGTTGTTATCATCACAGTGTTGTTATCACCACAGTGTTGTTATCATTACAGTGTTGTTATCATTACAGTGTTGTTATCATCACAGTGTTGTTATCATCACAGTGTTATCATCACAGTGTTCTTATCATAAGTGTTGTTATCATCACAGTGTTGTTATCATCACAGTGTTATCATCACAGTGTTATCATCACAGTGTTGTTATCATCACAGCGTTGTTATCATCACAGTGTTATCATCACAGTGTTATCATCACAGAGTTATCATCACAGTGTTATCATCACAGCGTTGTTATCATCACAGTGTTGTTATCATCACAGTGTTGTTATCATCACAGTGTTATCATCACAGTGTTGTTATCATGACAGTGTTATCATCACAGTGTTATCATCACAGTGTTGTTATCATCACAGTGTTGTTATCATCACAGTGTTGTTATCATCACAGAGTTGTTATCATCACAGTGTTGTTATCATCACAGTGTTATCATCACAGTGTTATCATCAGTGTTATCATCACAGTGTTATCATCACAGTGTTGTTATCATCACAGTGTTATCATCACAGTGTTGTTATCATCACAGTGTTGTTATCATCACAGTGTTATCATCACAGTGTTGTTATCATCACAGTGTTGTTATCATCACAGTGTTGTTATCATCACAGTGTTATCATCACAGTGTTGTTATCATCACAGTGTTATCATCACAGTGTTGTTATCATCACAGTGTTGTTATCATCACAGTGTTATCATCACAGTGTTGTTATCATCACAGTGTTATCATCACAGAGTTATTATCATCACAGTGTTATCATCACAGTGTTGTTATCATCACAGTGTTATCATCACAGTGTTGTTATCATCACAGTGTTATCATCACAGTGTTGTTATCATCACAGTGTTGTTATCATCACAGTGTTATCATCACAGTGTTATCATCACAGCGTTGTTATCATCACAGTGTTGTTATCATCACAGTGTTATCATCACAGTGTTGTTATCATCACAGTGTTATCATCACAGTGTTATCATCACAGTGTTGTTATCATCACAGTGTTGTTATCATCACAGTGTTGTTATCACAGTGTTATCATCACAGTGTTATCATCACAGTGTTATCACAGTGTTATCATCAGTGTTGTTATCATCACAGTGTTGTTATCATCACAGTGTTATCATCAGTGTTATCATCACAGTGCTATCATCACAGTGTTATCACAGTGTTGTTATCATCACAGTGTTGTTATCATCACAGTGTTGTTATCACAGTGTTATCATCACAGTGTTATCATCACAGTGTTATCATCACAGTGTTATCATCACAGTGTTATCATCACAGTGTTGTTATCATCACAGTGTTGTTATCATCACAGTGTTGTTATCACAGTGTTATCATCACAGTGTTATCATCACAGTGTTATCATCACAGTGTTATCATCAGTGTTGTTATCATCACAGTGTTGTTATCATCACAGTGTTATCATCAGTGTTGTTATCATCACAGTGTTATCATCACAGTGTTGTTATCATCACAGTGTTATCATCAGTGTTGTTATCATCACAGTGTTATCACAGTGTTGTTATCATCACAGTGTTATCATCACAGTGTTATCATCACAGTGTTATCATCACAGTGTTATCATCACAGTGTTGTTATCATCACAGTGTTATCATCATAGAGTTGTTATCATGGCATTGTTATCATCACAGTGTTGTTATCATCACAGTGTTATCATCACAGAGTTGTTATCAACACAGAGTTGTTATCATCACAGTGTTATCATCACAGTGTTGTATTAGTTATAAAACAAATATATTTAGCAGCAGTAGCAGAAACCTTTCTAGTTTAACACGAGTGTGTGTGCTTCACACGAGTGTGTGTGCTTCACACGAGTGTGTGTGCTTCACACGAGTGTGTGTGCTTCACACGAGAGTGTGTGCTTCACACGAGTGTGTGTGCTTCACACGAGTGTGTGTGCTTCACACGAGTGTGTGTGCTTCACACGAGTGTGTGAGTTTCACACGAGTGTGAGTGCTTCACACGAGTGTGTGTGCTTCACACGAGTGTGTGAGTTTCACACGAGTGTGTGTGCTTCACAGGAGTGTGTGTGTTTCACACGAGTGTGTGTGCTTCACACGAGTGTGTGTGCTTCACACGAGTGTGTGTGCTTCACACGAGTGTGTGTGCTTCACACGAGTGTGTGTGCTTCACACGAGTGTGTGTGCTTCACACGAGTGTGTGTGCTTCACACGAGTGTGTGAGTTTCACACGAGTGTGAGTGCTTCACACGAGTGTGTGTGCTTCACACGAGTGTGTGTGCTTCACACGAGTGTGTGTGCTTCACACGAGTGTGTGTGCTTCACGCGAGTGTGTGTGCTTCACGCGAGTGTGTGTGCTTCACACGAGTGTGTGTGCTTCACACGAAAGTGTGTGCTTCACACGAGTGTGTGCTTCACACGAGAGTGTGTGCTTCACACGAGAGTGTGTGCTTCACACGAGTGTGTGTGCTTCACACGAGTGTGTGTGCTTCACACGAGAGTGTGTGCTTCACACGAGTGTGTGCTTCACACGAGAGTGTGTGCTTCACACGAGTGTGTGTGCTTCACACGAGTGTGTGTGCTTCACACGAGTGTGTGTGCTTCACACGAGTGTGTGTGCTTCACACGAGTGTGTGTGCTTCACACGAGTGTGTGTGCTTCACACGAGTGTGGTGTTTAAAACCGAGGTGTGTTTTCACCAAAGGTGTTGTTCAAGGTGTGTGTGCTTCACACGATGATGTTTTTTCCCAACGGGGGGTGCTTCACAGAAGGGTTTTTCCCCCAAAAGGTTGTGTTCACAGGTGTGGGGTTTCCCCAGTGGTGGGTTTTCCCGAGGGTGTTTTCACAGAGTGGTGTGCTTCCCGATGTGTGTGTTACAGGTGTTTTTTCCCCCGGGGTTGTGTGTTTCACCGGGGTTTTAAAGAGGTTTGCTTCACACGAGGGGTGTTCACGGGTTTTTGCTTCCACGAGGTTGTGCTTCACAGAGTTTTTTCCACAAGTGGTGTACAAAGGGGGTTTTGTTCCGAGGGGGTTTTTCCCCCCCACGAGTTTTGGGTTCCACGAGTGGTGTTCACCGGGTGTGGCCCCCAAAGGGGTGTGTTCCCCGAGGGGTTTCCCCGGGGGGGGGGGGTTTTTTTCCAATGTGTGGCTTCCACGAGGGTGGCTTCACAGGTGTGTTTTCACACAGGTGTGGCTTAAAGGTGTGTGTGTTTCACACGGTTTTGGTGGGGGGTGCTTCACACGGGGTTTTTCCCCGGGGTGGTTCCCAACGGTGTGTGTAAAAAGGGTTCCACCCGAGGTGTTTTCCCAAGGGGTTGCTTCAAAAGGTGGGGCTTCACCGGGAGTTGTGTGTTTCCCCGATTTGGGGGGGTTTTGCCACAAGTGGGGTTTTAAAGTGGGGGTTTCTTCCACGAGGGGGGCTTCCACGGGGTGTGTTTTCCACGATGTGGGGGTTTGGTTTGTGCTTCACACGAGTGTGTGTTCCACAAGTTGTTTTTCACACGAGTGTGTTTTCACCATTGTGTGTTCACCGGGGGGTTGGTGCTTCACAGAGGTGGGTTAAACGGGGGGGTTTTCCACAGTGTGGGGTTTCCACGAGTGGTGTCTTACACTTTTTGGGGTGTTTCACAGAGGTGTGTGCTTCCCGAGTGTGTGTGTTACACAGTGTGTGTTTACCGGGGGTGTTAACCGGGGTGTTTTTAAATTTTTAAGGTTTGGGGGGTTTCCACGGGGTGTGTTTTTACACGATTGGGGTTTTTTTTGGTTTTTTTTGGGTTCACCGGTGGTGGTTACAGAGGGGGGTTTTTTTCCCCGGGGTGTCTTCACAGAGGGGTTTTTTGGGGTTTTTTAAAGGGTTGTGCTTAAAACCCTTTTTTCCCCGGTGTGTTTTTAAAGGTGTGGGGCCACGGGTGTGTGTTCACCGAGGTGGGGCTTACACGATGTGGGGTTTCCCCGGGAGGGGTTTTGGGGGGTTTTTTGTGGGGGTTTCCAACGGGTGTGGTTTCCCAACGAGTTTTGGGGTTTTTCAAAATTTTTTGGGTGTGTGCTTCCCGGGTGTGTGCTTACACGGGGGGGTTCACACGGGAGTGTTTTTTGGTTTCACACGAGTGTGTGCTTACAGAGGGTGTGCTTAACCCGATTTTTTGGGGGGTTTTTTAAAAATGTTTTTTAAACCACTTTTTTTCACCATTTTGCCCCGAGGGGGGTTTTCCGGTGTGTGTTACACGGGTGTGTGCTTCACACGAGGTGTGTGCTTCACAGGTTGTGTTTTTCCGAGGTGTTTTTTGGGGTTTTTTTTTTTGGGGGGTTTTTTTTGGGTGCTTAAGGGTTTTTTCCAAAGGGTGGGGGGTTTCCCGGGGGGGTTGCCCAAAATTTTTTTTTGGGTTTTTTTCCCCGAGGGGTTTCCCAAACGGTTGTTCCCAGAGTTGTGTTACGGTTTGGGTGCTTCCCACGGTGTGTGTTTCCCAAAGGTTGGGGTTTTTCCCCGGTGTTTTTCCAAAAGGGGTGCCCCCAAAAATTTTTTCCAAGGTGTGGCTTAAAAGGGGGGTTTTGTTCCCCGATTGTGTTTTGGGGTGTGCCCCACGGGGTTCTTCCAGAGGTGGGGCTTAAAAGGGGTTGGTGTTCACAGGGGGGTTTTGGGGTGCCCCCGGGGTTTGGGTTTCACGGGGTTTTGCTTCCACGGGGTTTCCCGAGGGGTGCTTCCCCGGGTGGTTTTTTGGGGGTTTTCCAAGGGTGGCCCACAAAGGTGGGCTAAAAAAGGAGTTGGGGGGTTTTAAAAGATGTTCCCCCGGGGGTTTTTTTCCCCAAAGAGGGGGTAAAACCGGTGGTGCTTCACACAAAAGGGGTTTTTCCCCGGAGGGGCTTAAAGGAGTGGTGCTTCCCCCGGGGTGGTGTTTCCCAAAGATTTTAAAAACCCCCCCACAAAATAGTGCCCCAAGGGAGGTTTAAGGGTGGGGGAAAAGGTTCCCGGAGTGGCCCAAAGAGAGTAGTGTTTCCAAAAGGTGATTTTCCACGGGGTGAGTTTCACGAGAAGGGGGGGCCAAAAGAGAGTGAGTGTTCACACGAGAGTGAGTTTCACACGAGGGTTTCCCCGGGGAGTGGTTTTCACAAGAAGGGTTTTTTTCCCAAAGTGAGTGCTTCCAGAGGTGTTCCAAAGAGGTTCCAAGGAAGGGGGCTTCAAAGAGGTAGTTTCAAGGGGGTTTTCACAAGGGTTGGGTTTACAAGGAGGAAAAAGGTTCCAAGAGAGGGGTTTACAAAGGAGTGAGTGTTCCAGAGAGTAGTGCCCAAAGGGGAAAGGGAAACCCAAGGGGGAGTGTTCCAGGAGTATTCCCAAAAAATTGTCCAAAAAGGAGTTTTTACAGGGGGGGGGGGGATTTCCAAAAGAGGGGGTTTACAAGAGAGTGCTTCAAAAGAAGTGAGTCTTCACAAAAGGGAGGTTCTAAGGAGGGGGTTTCCCAGAGAGTGATGTTCAAAGGGTGAGTGCAAAAAGGGGAGGTCCAAAAGGGGGTACCCGGGGAAAAAGGGGGGTTTCCCAAAGAGATTTTTAAAAAGTTTAAAGAGTGGGTGTTTCCACAAGGAAGTCCACGGGAAGTAGTCTTCACAGGGTGAGTGCTTCACAGGGGTGGTGCTTCACGAGGTGGGTTTCACAGAGGTGGTGCTTCACAGAGTTTGTTTCCCCCGAGTTTTTGGGAAAGGGGGGTTCCCCGGGGGTGTTACAGAGGGGGTTCACAAAAAAGTGGGGCCCCCAAGTTGTGCTTCACAAGGGGTGTGCTTCACACGGGTGGTGTTCCCACCGAGATTTGGTGTTTCCAGAGGTGGTGCTTCACACGAGGTGTGTGTTTCACAAGTGTGTGTTCCCACAGTGTGTGGTCACACGAGGTGGTGCTTCCCGAGTGTGTGGCTTCCCGAGTGTGTGGCTTCACCGAGTGGTGTGCTTCCCACGAGTGGTGTGCTTAACAACGGTGTGTGTGCTTACAGGTGGGTTGCTTCCACGGTGTGTGTGCTTCACACGATGTGTGTGTTCACCGAGTGTGTGTGCTTCACACGATGGTGTGCTTACACGAGTTGTGTGCTTCACACGAGAGGTGTGCTTCCACAAAAAGTGTGTGCTTCACACGAGTGTGTGTGCTTACAGAGTGGTGGCTTCACAAGAGAGTGTGTGTTTCCCTGAGTGCGTGTGCTTCACACGGTGGTTGTTTTCACAAGAGTGGTGTGTTTCCCAAACGAGTGTGTGTGCTCAACGGTGTGCTTCCACGAGTGTGGTGCTTCACGCGAGAGTGTGTGTTCACCGGTGTGTGTGCCACACGGTGTGTTGCTTCAGCGAGGTGTGTGTTTAACGGGTGTGTTTTCTTCCACGAGGTGTTGTTACAGAGTGTTGTGTTTCACACGGTGTGTGTGCTTCCACGAGTATGTGCTTACACGAGGTGGCTTCCCCCAAGTGTGTTGTTTCACACGATTTGTGTGGGGCTTCACACGAGTGTGTGTGCTTCACGCGAGAGTGTGTGCTTCACAGACTGTGTGTGCTTACACGAGTGAGTGTGCTTCACACGGTGTGGTTCACACGAGTGTGTGTGCTTCACACGGTGTTTTGGTTTACACGAGTGTGTGTGTTTCACACGGTGTGTGTGCTTCCCCGAGTGTGTGTGTTTTCACCGAGGTGTGAGTTCACAGAGTGTGGATTTTCACACGATTTGTGGTGCTTCACACGGTGTGTGTGCTTCCACGGTGGTGTGCTTCCCGAGTGTGTGTGCTTCACACGGTGTGTGAGTTTCACACGGTGGAGTGCTTCCACGAGTGTGTGTGTTCACACGAGTGTGTGTGTTTTCCAAAAGAGTTGTGGCTTCACACGAGTGTGTGGCTTCCACGAGTGGTGTGCTTCACACGGTGTGGTGCTTCCACGAGTGTGTGTGCTTCACACGAGTGTGTGTGTTACACGAGTGTGTGATTTTCCCGAGTGGAGTGTTCCACGAGGTGTGTGCTTCACACGAGTGTGTGTGTTTCAAAAGTGTGTGTGCTTCACACGGTTGTGTGCTTACACGAGTGTTGTGTTTCAACGAGGTGTGTGCTTCCTGAGTGGTGTGTTCACCGAGTGTGTGTGTTAAAAGAGTGTTTGTGTTTTCACACGAGTGGTGTGCTTACACGAGTGTGCTTCACACGAGTGTGTGTGTTTCAGGGGCGAGAGTTGTGCATCAACGAGTGTGTGTGCTCACGAGTTTGTGTGTTTCACACGAGGTGTGTGTCACACGAGTGTGTGTTTTTCAACGAGTGTGGAGTTTCAACGAGTGTGAGTGTTTCACACGGTGTGTGTCTTCACACGAGTGTGTGGTTTACACGAGGGTGTGTGCTTCCCGAGTGTGTGTGTTTCCAGAGTGTGTGTGTTCCCCGAGTGTGTGTGCTTCCCCGGGGAGTGTGTGTGCTTACCAGTGTGTGGTTTCACAGAGTTGTGAGTTAACGAGTGTGTGAGTTTCACACGAGTGGAGTGCTTCACCGAGGTGGTGTTCAACGGTGTGTTTTCTTCCCGGGGTGTGTGCTTCACACGAGTGTGTGAGTTTCACAGAGTGTGAGTTTTTTCACACGAGTGTGTGTGCTTCACACGGGTGGTGTGCTTCACACGAGTGTGGTGCTTCACACGAGTGTGTGGCTTCACACAGTGTGTTGCTTCACACGGGTGGTGCTTCCCCGAGTGTGTGTGCTTACACGGGTGTGTGTAAACCCGAGTGGTGGCTTACACGGTGGGTGCTTCACCGAGTGTGTGGCTTCACGCGAGTGTGTGTGTTCACGCGAGTGTGTGTGTTCACACGAGTGTGTTGTTTTCCCGAAAGTGTGTGTTCAAGGTGTGTGCTTCCACGGAGTGTGTGTTCACACGGTGTGTGCGCTTCACACGAGAGTGTGTGCTTCCAGGTGTGTGTGTTTACACGAGTGTGTGTGTTAAACCGAGAGTGTTCTTCACAGAGTGTGTGCTTCCACGGAGTGTGTGTTCACCGAGTGTGTGTGTTCACACGAGTGTGTGGGCTTCCAGAGTGTGTGGTTCAAGGGAGGGTGTGCTTCACAGAGTGTGTGTGCTTCCCGGTGTGTGTGCTTCACACGGTGGTGTGCTTCAACGGAGTGGTGCTTCCCAAAAGTGTGTGTTCCAGGTGTGTGTGCTTCACACGAGTGTGTGTGCTTCACCGGAGTGTGTGCTTACATGAGTGCGTGTGTTCCCACGAGTGTGGGGCTTCCAAGAGGTGTGTGCTTAAAAGAGGTTGTGCTTTCCCCGGTGTGTTTCCCAACGAGTGTGTGTGCTTCCGCGAGAGTGTGTGTTTCCACGAGTGTGTGTGCTTCACACGAGTGTTGTGTTCACCCGAGTGTGTGTGCTTCACACGAGTGTGTTTTTTTCACGGAGTGTGTGCTTCACCGAGTGTGTGTGTTTACACGAGTGTGTGTGCTTCACACGAGTATGTGCTTCCAGAGTGGTCTTCACACAAGTGGTGTGCTTCCACAGTGTGTGTGCTTCCACGAGTGTGTGTGCTTCACGCGAGGTGTGTGCTTCACAGACTGTGTGGCTTCACACGAGTGAGTGTGCTTCACAGAGGTGTGCTTCACAGGGGTGTGTGTGCTTCACCGAGTGTGGTGTTCACCGGGTGTGTGCTTCACACGAGTGTGTGAGCTTCACACGGTGTGGGGGAGTTTCCCCCGAGTGTGGTGTTCACACGAGTGTGTGTCTTCCACGAGTGGTGTGTTCCACGAGGTGTTGGGTTTCACCGAGTGTGTGAGTTTCAAGAGGTGAGTGCTTACACGAGTGTGTGTGTTCACGAGTGTGGTGCTTCACCGAGTGTGTGTGCTTCACACGATTTGTGTGTGCTTCCACGAGTGTGTGTGTTCACACGAGTGTGTGTGTTCACACGAGTGTGTGAGCTTCACGCGAGTTTTTGATTTTTCCACGAGTGTGATGCTTCCCCGAGTGTGTGTGTTCACCGGTGTGTGGCTTCCCAGTGTTTTGGCTTCACCGAGGTGTGGCTTCACACGGTGTGTGTGCTTCACACGGTGTGGTGCTTCACACGAGTGTGTGTGCTTCACAGAGTGTGTGTGTTCACCGGGTGGTGCTTCCACGAGTGTGTGTGCTTCACGCGAGTGTGTGTGTTCACGCGGTGGTGTGCTTCACACGAGTGTGTGTGTTTCCACGAAAGTGGTGCTTACACGAGGGGGTGCTTCACCGGGTGTGTGCTTCCACGAGTGTGTGTGTTTCACACGAGAGGGTGTTCCACGAGTGTGTGTGCTTACCGGTGTGTGTGTTCACACGAGAGGTGTGCTTCCACGAGTGTGTGTTCACACGGGTGTGTGCTTCACAGAGTGTGTGTGCTTCCCGAGTGTGTGTGCTTCACCCGAGTGTGTGTGCTTCACAGATGTGTGTGCTTCACACGGTGTGTGTGTTACACGAGTGGGGTGTGCTTCACACGAGTGTGGTGCTTCACAGAGTGTGTGTGCTTCACACGGTGGTGTGCTTCACACGGAGTGGTGCTTCACGAGTGTGTGTGCTTCACAGGTGTGTGTGCTTCCACGAGGTGTGTGTTTACACAAAGTGTGTCTTCACACGAGTGCGTGTGTTCACCGGTGTGTGTGCTTCACAAGAGTGGTGTGCTTCACAGAGTGTGTGTGTTAAGAGTGTGCTTCACACGAGTATGTGTGCTTCCGCGAGAGGTGTGCTTCAACGGTGTGTGTGCTTAACGAGTGTGTGTGCTTCACACGGTTTTTGTGTGTTTCACAGGAGTGTGTTTTCCTCCGAGAGTTGTGCTTCACACGGGTGTTTGTTCCACGGTGTGTGTGCTTCCACGAGTATGTGTTTCACACGGTGTGTGCTTCACACAAGTGTGTGTGCTTCACACGATTTTTTGTGCTTCACACGAGTGTGTTTGCTTCACGCGAGAGTGTGTGCTTCACACGATGGTGTGCTTCACACGAGGAAGTGTGCTTCACACGAGTGTGTGCTTCCACGGTGTGGTGCTTCACACGGTGTGTGGTTTAAAACCCGGTGTGGTGCTTCACACGGTGTGTGTGCTTACACGAGTGTGTGTGTTCACACGAGTTGTGGTTCAAGAGTGTGTGGTTTCCACGAGGTGAGTGCTTCACACGAGTGTGTGTGCTTCACACGAGTGTGCTTCACACGAGTATGTGTGTTACCGAGAGGTGTGCTTCACAGAGTGTGTGTTTTTCAAACGAGTGTTGTGTCTTCACACGAGTGTGTTGCTTCACACGAGGGGTTTTCTTTCACGAGAGTGTGGGCTTCCACGAGTGTGTGTGCTTCAAAGAGTGTGTGTGTTCACAGAGTATGTGCTTCACAGAGTGTTGTTCACAAAAGTGTGTGTGCTTCACACGAGTGTGTGTGCTTCAACGAGTGTGTGGTTCCGCGGGGTGTTGCTTCACACGACTGTGTGTGCTTACACGAGGAGTGTGCTTCACACGGGTGTTTTTTCACACGAGTGGTGTTGTTCACCGAGTGTGTGGCTTCACACGGTGTGTGGCTTCACACGAGTGTGTGGCTTCACACGAGTGTGGTGCTTCACCGAGTGTGTGAGCTTCACAGAGTGTGTGAGTTTCCACGAGTGTGAGTGCTTCACACGAGTGGTGTGCTTCAACGAGTGTGGTGCTTCACCCCGGGGGTGTGTGTGCTTACACGGTGTGTGATTTTACACGAGTGTGAGTGCTTCCACGAGTTGTGTGCTTAAACCGGTGTGTGTGCTTCCACGGGTGTGTGCTTCACACGAGTGTGTGTGTTCACACAGTGGTGTGTTACACAGTGTGTTTGGGTTTCACCGGTGTGGTGCTTCACAGAGTTTTTGGGTTCACGCGAGTGTGTGTGTTCCCCACGGGGGTGTGCTTACACAAAAGTGTGTGCTTATACGAGTGTGGCTTACACGAGAGTGTGTGCTTACACGAGTGTGTGTGCTTCACACGAGGTGTGTGCTTCACACGAGAGGTGTGCTTCACATGAGTGCGGGGCTTCACACGAGTGTGTGGCTTCACAAGAGGGTGTGTGTTACCGGTGGTGTGCTTCACCGGTGTGCTTCACACGAGTTGTGGGCTTCAGCGAGAGTGGTGCTTAAAAACGAGTGGTGTGTTCACAGGGTTTTGTGTGCTTCACAGAGTGTGGGTTTCACACGAGTGTGTTTTTTCTCACGAGAGTGTGTGTTACACGAGTGTGTGTGCTTCCCCGGTGTGTGTGCTTCACACGATTGGTTCACACGAGGTGTGCTTCACACAAGGGTGTGCTTCACACGAGGTGTGTGTTCACACGGGGTGTGTTTACGCGAGAGTGTGTTTTTCACACGACTGTGTGTGCTTCACACGAGTGAGTGGTTCCCCGAGTTGTGCTTCACACGAGTTGTGTGTGCTTCACACGAGTTTTTGTGTTTACCCGAGTGTGGGGCTTACATAAAAGTTGGTGCTTCAACGAGTGAGTATGTTCACACGAGTTGTGCCCACGAGTGTGTGCTTCACACGAGTGTGTGTGCTTCAACGAGTGTGGTGCTTCACTGAGGGTGTGTTCACCGAGTGAGTATTCTTCACACGAGTGCGTGCTTCACACGAGTGTGTGCTTCCAGAGTGTGTGTGTTCATCATGAGTGTGCTTCAAAAGGGGAGAGTGTGTGCTTACAGGATATTTGTTAAAGGAGTGTGTGCTTCACAGGTGATGTGTGCTTCAAGGGGGTGTGTGTTCACAGGAGTGTGTGTGTTTCACTGAATGAGGTGTTTCACAGAATGTGTGTGCTTCACAGGTGTGTGTGCTTCACGAGAGTGTGTGCTTTACAGGAAAGTGCGTGCTTCTCCGAGTGTGGCTTCCACGAGTGTGTGTGTTCCCGATGGGTGGTTTCACAGGATGATGTGTGCTTCACGGTGTGTGCGTTCACAGGAGAGTGTGTGTTTACAGGATGATGTGGGTTAAAGGCGAGGGGGGTGCTTCAACGAGAGTAAGTGTTCACAAGGAGTGTGTTCAAAAGAGAGTGGTGCTTCCACGAGAGAAAGGGGTTTCCAAGAGAGTGGTGCTTCACACGAGAGTAAGGTTCAAAAAGAGTGAGTGCTTCACACGAGAGTGAGTGCTTCACAGAGGAAAGTGCCTCAAAGAGGTGAGTGCTTCAACGAGAGTAAGTGCTTCAAAAGATGAGTGCTTCACACGAGGGTGAGTGTTCAAAAGAGAGTGGTGCTTCAAAAGAGAGGAGTGCTTCACAAGAGGTGAGTGCTTACACGAGAGTGTGTGCTTCACAAGAGGTGGGCTTCACACGAGAGTGATGTTTCCACGAGAGTGGTGTTCACAAGAGAGTAAAAGTTTTTCACAAGAGATGAGTGTTACACGAGGTGAGTGTTACAAGAGAGTGAGGCTTCACAAGACAGTGAGTGCTTCACACGAAAGTGAGTCTTCACAAGAGAGTGAGTGCTTCAAGAGAGTGAGTGTTTACAAGAGGGGGTGGTATTCACAAGAGGTGAGGCTTCACAAAAAAGGTGAGTGTTCAACGACAGTGAGTGCTTCAAAAGAGCGTGAGTGCTTCAAAAGGGGGAGTGGTGTTACAAGAGAGTGATGCTTCCAAGAGAGTGAGTGCTTCACACGAGAGTAAGTGCTTCACAAGAGAGTGAGTGCTTCACACGAGAGTAAGTGCTTCACAAGAGGTGAGGGGCTTCACCGAGGGTGGTCTTCAAAAAGAAGAGTGAGGTTTCACAAGGAGTGAGGCTTACAAAAAAGGTGGTTTTACACGAGAGTGAGTGTTTCACACGGAGTGGTGCTCACAAGAGGGGTGCTTCACAAGAGAGAGGTTTCCCACCGAGGTGGTGCTTCAAAAAGGAGGTGAGTGCTTCACACGAGAGGAGTGTCCACAAGAGGTGAGTGTTCAAAAGAGAGTCAGTGCTGCCACGAGAGTGGTGCCCCCCAAAGGAGTGAGTGCTTCACACGAGGTGAGTGTTCCAGGGGAGTGAGTGCTTCACAAGAGAGAGTGCTTCAAAGAGAGGAGTGCTTCACACGAGAGTGGTGCTTCACAGAGAGTAGTGCTTCAAAAGAGAAGGTGCTTCAAAAGGAGAGTGCTTCACACGAAAGTGAGTGCTTCAAAAGAGGTGGGCTTCCACGAGAGTGAGTGCTTCACAAAGAGAGGGTTTTCACAGAGGTGATGTTCAAAGGGAGAGTGAGTGTTTCAAGAGGGAGTGCTTCACCGAGAGAAAGTGCTTCACAAGGAGTGAGTGCTTCACCGAGAGTGAGTGCTCACTCGAGAGTAAGTTCCTCCAAGAGGGGAGTGTTCACCGGAGTAAGTGCTTAAAAGGGGGGTTGGGAGGCTTCACACGAGGGTGAGAGCTTCCAAGGGAGTGAGTGCTTCAAAAGAGGGGAGTGCTTCAAAAGAGGTGAGTGTTCAAAAGAGAGTGAGTGCTTCCACGAGAGTGAGTGCTTCACAAGAGAGTGAGTGTTCACACGAGGTGAGGGCAAAAAAGAGTGGGTTCAAAGAGAGTGAGTGCTTCCCCGAGAGTAAGTGCTTAAAAGAAGTGAGTTTCCACGAAAGTGAGTGCTTCACATGAGAGTAAGTCCCCTCAAAAAGAGAGTGGGTTCAACGGGGGAAGTGTTTCCCAAAAGAGGTGAGTTTACCGAGGGTGAGTGCTTCACAAGAGGGAGTGTTCAAAAAGAAGGAGTGCTTCACAAAGAGGTGGGCTTCACTAGGGTAGTGCTTCACCGAGAGTGAGTGCCCCCAGAAGAGGTGAGTGTTCACAAGAGAGTGAGTGCTTCACACGGAGTGGTGCTTCAAAAAGAGGTGGTGCTTCACACGAGGTGAGTGCTTACAAGAGAGTGGTGCTTCCACGAGAGTGAGTGCTCCAAAAGAGAGTGGGTTTCAAAAGAGGTGAGTGCTTCACACGGAGTGAGTGCTCCACAAGAGATGAGTGCTTCACACGAGGTGAGTGCTTCACCGAGAGTGAGTGCTTCAAAGAGAGTGAGTGCTTCAAAGGGAGTGAGTGCTTCACAAAAGAGGAGTGTTCACACGAGAGGGGTGCTTCACAAGGGTGATGTTCCCCCAGAGGTGAGGCTTCACACGAAAGTGAGGGCTTCACTCGAGGTGAGTGTTCAAAAGAGAGTGAGGTTCCAAGAGAGTGGTGTTTCACAAGAGAGTGCTTCACACGAGGTGAGTGCTTCCACGGAGTGAGTGCTTCCAAGAGAGGAGTGCTTAACGGAGTGAGTGTCCACAAGAGAGTGAGTGCTTCACAAGAGAGTGGGGGTTTACAGAGAGTGAGTGTTTCACAAGAGAGTGAGTGCTTCCACGGGGTGAGTTCCACAAGAGAGTGAGTGCTTACAAGGAGTGGTGTTACAAGGAGTGAGTGCTCCAAGAGAGTGGTTGCTTCACCGAGATTTGAGGTTCACAAGAGAGTGAGTGCTTCACAAGGGTGAGTGTTCACAAAGGAGTGAGGCTTCACACGAGAGTGAGGTTTCACCGAGAGTGGTGCTTCACAAGAGAGTGATTTGCTTCACACGAGAGTGAGTGCCCCAAAAAGAGAGTGAGTGTACAAGAGAGTGAGGTTACACGAGATGAGTCCTCCAAGGAGGTGTGCTTCAAAAGAGAGTGAGGGTTTGTTCACAGAGGTGTTAAACCGAGAGTGTGTGTTCACACGAGAGTGAGTGTTCCCAAAAGGAGGGTGCTTCCAGGGGAGTGAGTGTCCAAGAGAGTGGTGTTAAAAGGAGTGAGTGCTTCACACGGAGTGGTGCTTCACAAGAGAGTGAGGCTTCCAAGAGAGGGGTTCCAAGGAGTGAGGCTTAACGAGGGGGTGAGTGCTTCACACGAGGTGATTGCTTCAAAGAGGGGGGTTTCTTCCAAGAGATGAGTGCTTCCACGAGAGTGAGTGCTCCAAAAAAGGAGTGAGTGCTTCACAAGAGAGTTAGTGCTTCACACGGAGTGAGTGCCCCACAAGAAGTGAGTGCTTCACACGAGAGTGAGGCTTCCAGAGGTGGTGTTCACAAGAGAGTGAGTGCTTCACAAAAAAGAAAAGGGTGTTCAACGAGAGTGAGTGTTCACAGAGGTGGTGTTCCCACGAGAGTGAGTGCTCCCAAAAAGAGGTGAGGTTTTCCCAAAAGTGAGTTTCACCGGAGTGAGTGTTAAAAGAGAGGAGTGCTTCAAAAGAGAGTGGTGCTTACAAGAGGTTAGTGCTTTACACGGAGTGAGTGTCCAAAAGGAGTGAGTGTTCACAAGAGAGTGGTGTTCACACGGAGTGAGTGCTTCACACGAGGTGAGTGCCCCCAAAAGGGTGGTGCTTCACAAGAGAGTGGTGTTACACGAGGGAGTGCCCAAGGAGTGAGTGTTCACACGAGAGTGAGTGTTTCCAGGGAGGGGATTAAAGAGGTGAGGCTTCACAAGAGGGAGTGCTTCACACGGAGTGGTGCTTCACTGAGAGTGGTGTTCACAAGAGGTGCTTCCACGAAGTGAGTGCTTCAAAAAGAGAGTGAGTGCTTACACGAGAGTGAGTGCTTCACAAGAGAGGAGACTTCACAAGGAGTGAGTGCTTCCACGAGATGAGTGCTTAAAAAGAGAGTGAGTGTGAACAAGGGTGAGGCTTACAAGGGAGGGTGCTTCACACGAGGAAAGGGTTCACAAGGAGTGAGTGCTTCACACGGGTGAGTGCTTCCCCGAGAGAGTCCCTCACAAGAAGGGGAGTGCTTCACACGAGTAGGTGCTTCACAAGAGATTTTAGTTTCACACGAGGGGGGTTGCTTCAAAAAGAGAGTGAGTGCTTCAAAAGGAGTGAGTGTTCACAAGAGAGTGAGGCTTCACGGAGTTAGGCTTACAGGAGGTGAGTGTTCAAAAGAGAGTGGGCTTCATCGAGAGTGATGCTTCACAAGGAGTGAGTGTTTCAAAAGAGAGTGTTTCACAAGAGTGTGAGTGTTCACCGAGAGAAAGTGCTTAAAAAGAGAGTGGTGCTTCAACGAGAATGAGTGCTTCAACGAGAGAAAGTGCTTAAAGAGATGAGTGCTTCACACGGGGGTTGTGTGTTCCAGAGTGTTGAGTTCACACGGTGTGTGGTTTCACACGAGTGTGAGTGCTTCACACGAGGTGTGTGCTTCCAGGGTGTGTGTGTTTCACACGAGTGTGTGTGTTCACACGAGTGTGTGTGCTTCCCCCCGAGTGTGTGTGTTTCACACGAGCCCTGTGTTTTTTCACACGAGTGTGTGTGCTTACACGATGTGTGTGCTTCCACGAGTGTGTGTGCTTACAGAGTGTGTGTGTTCACGGGTGTGTGCTTCACCGAGTGTGTGTGTTCACACGAGTGTGTGGCTTCAGCGAGGGGTGTGCTTCACGCGAGGGGGGGCTTCCACGGTGTGTGTGCTTCACAAAAAAGTGTGTCTTCCACGGTTGTGCTTCCCGAGAGTGTGTGCTTCACACGAGGGTGTGTGCTTCACACGGAGTGTGGGGCTTCAACGGTGTGTGTGCTTCACCGGTGTGTGTGCTTCACACGAGAGTGTGTGCTTCAAGAGTGTGTGCTTCCACGAGAGTGTGTGCTTCCCACACGAGTGTGTTGCTTAACGAGGTGTGTGCTTCACACGAAGGTGTGTGCTTCACACGGTGTGTGTGTTTTCCCCAGAGTTTTGTGTGCTTCCACAAAGTGTGTGTTCCAGAGTGTGTGTGCTTCACACGGTGTGTGTGCTTCACACGGTGTGTGTGCTTCACACGAGAGTTTTGTCTTAAACCCAAAAGTGTGTGCTTCACACGAGTGTGTGTGCTTCACACGGGTGTGTGCTTCACCGGAGGTGTGCTTACATGAGTGCGTGTGCTTCCACGAGTTTGTGTGCTTCACACGAGTGTGTGTGCTTCACACGGTGTGGTGCTTACGCGAGTGTGTGTGCTTCACGCGAGTGGTGTGCTTCACCGAGTGTGTGTGTTCACACAAAAGTGTGTGCTTCACACGAGTTGTGTTCACACGAGAGGTGGCTTCACACGAGTGTGGTGCTTCACACGAGTGTGTGGTTTCAACGGGTGTTTTTAAGGTTTGCTTCACAACGAGTGTGTGTGCTTCACACGAGTGTGGTGCTTCCACGAGTGTGTGTGCTTCACACGAGTGTGGTGTTTCACACGAGTGTGTGTGCTTCACACGAGGGGTGTGTGCTTCACACGAGGTGGTGTGTGCTTCACACGAGTGTGTGTGTTCCCACCGAGTGTGTGTGCTTCACACGAGTGTGTGTGCTTCACGCGAGTGTGTGTGCTTCACACGAGTGTGTGTGCTTCACACGAAAGTGTGTGCTTCATACGAGTGTGTGCTTCACCGAGGAGTGTGTGTGCTTCACACGAGTGTGTGTGCTTCACACGAGTGTGTGTGCTTCACACGAGAGTGTGTGCTTCACATGAGTGCGTGTGCTTCACACGAGTGTGTGTGCTTCACAAGAGTGTGTGTGCTTCACACGAGTGTGTGTGCTTCACACGAGTGTGCTTCACACGAGTGTGTGTGCTTCACGCGAGAGTGTGTGCTTCACACGAGTGTGTGTGCTTCACACGAGTTTGTGTGCTTCACACGAGTGTGTGTGCTTCACACGAGTGTGTTTTCTTCTCACGAGAGTGTGTGCTTCACACGAGTGTGTGTGCTTCACACGAGTGTGTGTGCTTCACACGAGTATGTGCTTCACACGAGTGTGTGCTTCACACAAGTGTGTGTGCTTCACACGAGTGTGTGTGCTTCACACGAGTGTGTGTGCTTCACGCGAGAGTGTGTGCTTCACACGACTGTGTGTGCTTCACACGAGTGAGTGTGCTTCACACGAGTGTGTGCTTCACACGAGTGTGTGTGCTTCACACGAGTTTGTGTGCTTTACACGAGTGTGTGTGCTTCACATGAGTGTGTGTGCTTCACACGAGTGAGTATGCTTCACACGAGTGTGTGCTTCACACGAGTGTGTGCTTCACACGAGTGTGTGTGCTTCACACGAGTGTGTGTGCTTCACATGAGTGTGTGTGCTTCACACGAGTGAGTATTCTTCACACGAGTGCGTGCTTCACACGAGTGTGTGCTTCACCGGTGTGTGTGCTTCATCGTGTGTGTGCTTCCAGGAGAGTGTGTGCTTCACGGGATGATGTGTGTTCACAAGGGGTTGGTGTTACAGGTTGATGTGTGCTTCACAGGAGAGTGTGTGCTTCACAGGAGTGTGTGTGCTTCACTGAATGATGTGTGCTTCACAGAATGATGTGTGCTTCACAGGATGATGTGTGCTTCACAAGAGAGTGTGTGCTTTAAAGGGGAAAGTGCTGCTTCCCGCGAGTGTGTGCTTCACACGAGTGTGTGTGCTTCACACGATGGTGTGTGCTTCACAGGATGATGTGTGCTTCACAGGATGATGTGCGCTTCACAGGAGAGTGTGTGCTTCACAGGATGATGTGTGCTTCACAGGCGAGTGTGTGCTTCACACGAGAGTAAGTGCTTCACAAGAGAGTAAGTGCTTCACAAGAGAGTGAGTGCTTCACACGAGAGTAAGTGCTTCACAAGAGAGTGAGTGCTTCACACGAGAGTAAGTGCTTCACAAGAGAGTGAGTGTTTTCAACGAGGGTGAGTGCTTCAACGGGGAGTAAGTCCCTAAAGGAGCGTGAGTGCTTACCGGAGTAAGTGCTTCACAAGAGAGTGAGTGCTTCACACGACGGTGAGTGCTTCACAAGAGAGTGAGTGCTTCACAAGAGAGTGAGTGCTTCACAAGAGAGTGAGTGCTTCACACGGAGTGTGGCCACAGAGAGTGAGTGCTTCACACGGAGTGAGTGCTTCACACGAGAGTGAGTGTACAAGAGGGAGTGTTTCAAAGAGAGGAGTGCTTCACACGAGAGTGGTGCTTCCAAAAGAGAGTGGTGTTCAAAGACAGTGAGTGCTTCACACGAAAGTGAGTGCCAAAAAGAGAGTGAGTGTTCCCGGAGTGAGTGTTCACAAGAGAGGAGACTTCCAAAGAGTGAGAGTTTTCACAGAGAGTGAGTGCTTCAACGACGTGAGGTTCACAAGAGCGTGAGTGCTTCCAAAAGAGAGTGAGTGTTCAAAAGAGAGTGGGTTAAACCGAGAGTAAGTGCTTCCAAGAGGTGAGGCTTACACGGAGAAAAGGTCACAAGAGAGTGAGTGCTTCACACGAGGGTGAGTGTTAAACAAGAGAGTGAGTGCTTCACAAGGAGTGAGGCTTACAACAGGTGAGTTCTTCACACGAGAGTGAGGCTTCACAAGAAAATGAGTGCTTCACACGAGAGTGAGTGCTCACAAGAGGTGGTGTTCACAAGAGAGTGAGTGCTTCCCAACGAGAGTGAGTGCTTCACAAGAGAGGGGAGTGTTTCACCGAGAGTGAGTGCTCCACAAGGGTGAGTGTTTCCCAAAAAGGGGTCAGTGCTGCACCGAAGTGAGTGCTCCACAAGGGTGAGTGCTTAACGAGAGTGGTGTTCAACGAGAGTGAGTGTTCAAAAGAGAGAGGTGCTTCAAAAGAGAGTGGTGTTCCCGAGGTGAGGTTACACGGAGTGGGGTTTCCCAAAAGAAAATGAGTGTTCACAAGAGAGTGCTTCACACGAAAGTGAGTGCTTCACAAGAGAGTGAGTGCTTCAACGAGAGTGAGGTTTCACAAAGGGGTGAGTGCTTCACAGGAGTGAGGCTTCACAAGAGGTGAGGCTCACAAGGAGTGAGTGCTTCACACGAGGTAAGTGTTTCCCAAAGAGAGTGAGTGCTTACACGAGAGTGAGTGCTTCCCCGAGAGAAGTTCCTCACAAGGAGTGAGTGTTTCACACGAGAGTGGTGCTCCAAAGAGAGTGAGTGTTAAACCGAGAGTGAGTGCTTCACACGAGAGGAGTGTTCACAAGGGTGAGTGCTTCAAAGGAGAGTGAGTGCTTCCAAAGGGGGAGTGTTCACACGAGAGTGAGGCTTCACAAGGGTGAGTGATTCAAAAAGAGAGTGAGTGTTCACCGAAAGTGAGTGTTCACCGAGAGTGAGTCTTCACAAGAGAGTGAGGCTTCCAAGGAGTGAGTGTTCCCAAGAGAGTGCTTCCCCGGGAAAAGGAGTGCTTAACGAGAGTGAGTGCTTCACAAGAGAGTGAGTGCTTCACACGAGAGTGAGTGCTCCACAAGAGAGTGAGTGCTTCACAAGAGAGTGAGTGCTTCACACGAGAGTGAGTGCTTCACAAGAGAGTGAGTGCTTCACACGAGAGTGAGTGCTCCACAAGAGAGTGAGTGCTTCACAAGAGAGTGAGTGCTTCACAAGAGAGTGAGTGCTCCACAAGAGAGTGAGTGCTTCACACGGAGTGAGGTTCACAAGGGTGAGTGCTTCAAAGAGGGGTGCTTCAAAGGAGTGAGGCTTCACACGAGAGTGAGGTTCCACGAGAGTGAGTGTTCAAAGAGGTGGTGCTTACCGGAGTGATGCCCCACAAAAGAGTGAGTGTCCACAAGAGAGTGAGTGTTACACGAGAGTGAGTGCTTCACAAGAGAGTTGGCTTCAAAAGGGGAGAGTGAGTGCTTCAAAAGAGAGTGCTTACCGAGATGGTGCTTACACGAGAGTGAGTGCTTCAAAAGGAGTGAGGCCCCAAACGAGGTGAGTGCTCCACAAGAGAGTGAGTGTTCACAAGAGAGTGAGTGCTTCACACGAGGTGAGTGCCAAAAGAGAGGAGTGTTCAAAAGGAGTGAGTGTTCACCGAGGTGGTGCTTCACAAGAGAGTGAGGTTCACCGAGAGTGAGTGCTTCCACGAGGTGAGTGCCACACGGAGTGAGTTCCCAGAGAGTGAGTGCTTCACACGAAAGTGAGGTTCATCGAGAGTGAGTCTTCACAAGGAGTGAGTGCTTCAAAAGAGGTGAGTGTCAAAAGAGAGTGAGTGCTTTAACGAGAGTGAGTGCCCCAAAGGAGGGAGGTTCACAAGAGAGTGAGTGCTTCACCGAGAGTGAGTGCTTCCCGAAAAAGTGGTGCCCCAAAGAGAGTGGGGTGCTTCAAAAGGAGTGGTGCTTCCCGAGAGAGAGTTGCTCCAAAAGAGAGTGAGTGTTACACGAGAGTGATGCTTCAACGAGAGTGATTACAAGGAGTGAGTGCTTTACAAGGGTGAGTGCTTCACACGAGAGTGAGTGCTTCACAAGAGAATGAGTGCTTCACAAGAGAGTGCTTCACACGAAAGTGAGTGCTTCACAAGAGAGTGAGTGCTTCACACGAGAGTGAGTGCTTCACAAGAGAGTGAGTGCTTCACAAGAGAGTGAGTGCTTCACACGAGTGAGTGTTTCAAAAAGAGAGTAAGTGCTGAAAAGAGAGTGAGTGTTCCAAGGGAGTGGTGTTTCACACGAGAGTAAGTCTTCACAAGGATGAGTGCTTACCGGGTGGTGCTTCCCCACGAGAGAAGTGCCTCAAAAGAGAGGAGTGCTTCACACGGAGTGGGTGTTAAAGAGAGTGGTACTTCCACGAGGGTGAGTGTTTCAAAGAGGTGAGGTTCACAAGGGAGTGAGTGCTTCACAAGAGAGTGATGCTTAAAAGAGGTTAGTGCTTCACAGGAGAGTGAGTGCTTCAAAAGAGAGTGAGTGCTTCTACGGAGTGGTGTTTTCCAAGAGAGGGTGTTCCCAAAAGAGAGTGTTTCAAAAGAGTGTGAGTGCTTCACACGAGAGTAAGTTTTCCAAAAGGGTGAGGTTCACACGGAGGGTGCTTCACCGAGAGGTCTCACAAGAGAGTGAGTCTTCACACGAGAGTGTGCTTCACAAGAGAGTGAGTGCTTCACACGAGGGTGAGTGCTTCACTAGAGAGTGAGTGCTTCACAAGAGAGTGAGTGCTTCACACGAGAGTGAGTGCTTCACAAAGAGTGAGTGCTTCCCCGAGAGTGAGTGCTCCCAAGAGGTGAGGCTTCACAAGAGTGAGTGCTTCAACGGAGTGAGGTTCACAAGAGATGAGGCTTAAAAGAGGTGATGCTTCACAAGAGATGAGTGCTTCAAAAGAGAGG
>NC_069449.1:2505299-2561231 GCF_026875155.1 Cherax quadricarinatus
TGACATCACTGTCCTCAGTCCTCACTTGACTGTCCTCAGTCCTCACCTGACTGTCCTCAGTCCTCACCTGACTGTCCTCAGTCCACACCTGACTGTCCTCAGCCCTCACCTGACTGTCCTCACTCCTCACCTGACTGTCCTCAGTCCTCACCTGACTGTCCTCAGCCCTCACCTGACTGTCCTCAGTCCTCACCTGACTCTCCTCAGACCTCACCTGACTGTCCTCAGTCCT
Source organism: Cherax quadricarinatus (assembly GCF_026875155.1). NCBI lineage: Eukaryota > Metazoa > Arthropoda > Malacostraca > Decapoda > Parastacidae > Cherax > Cherax quadricarinatus. The sequence continues at coordinate 2,505,532 of NC_069449.1, forward strand.
CACCTGACTGTCCTCAGCCCTCACATGACTGTCCTCAGCCCTCACATGACTGTCCTCAGCCCTCACCTGACTGTCCTCAGTCCTCACCTGCCTGTCCTCAGTCCTCACCTGACTGTCCTCAGCCCTCACCTCACGGTCCTCAGTCCTCACTTCACTGTCCTCAGTCCTCACCTGACTGTCCTCACCTGACTGTCCTCAGTCCACACCTGACTGTCCTCAGCCCTCACCTGACTGTCCTCAGTCCTCACCTGACTCTCCTCAGCCCTCACCTGACTGTCCTCAGTCCTCACCTGACTCTCCTCAGTCCTCACCTGACTGTCCTCAGTCCTCACCTGACTGTCCTCAGCCCTCATCTGACTGTCCTCAGCCCTCACCTGACTGTCTTCAGTCCTCATCTCAATGTCCTCAGTCCTCACCTCACTGTCCTCAGTCCTCACCTGATTGTCCTCAGCCCTCACATGACTGTCCTCAGTCCTCACCTGACTCTCCTCAGCCCTCACCTGACTGTCCTCAGTCCTCACCTGACTCTCCTCAGTCCTCACCTGACTCTCCTCAGTCCTCACCTGACTCTCCTCAGTCCTCACCTCACTGTCCTCAGTCCTCACCTGACTGTCCTCAGCCCTCACCTGATTGTCCTCAGCCCTCTCCTGACTGTCCTCAGTCCTCACCTGACTCTCCTCAGTCCTCACCTGTCTGTCCTCAGTCCTCACCTGACTGTCCTCAGCCCTCACCTGACTGTCCTCAGTCCTCACCTGACTGTCCTCACTCCTCACCTTACTGTCCTCACTCCTCACCTGACTGTCCTCAGTCCTCACCTGACTGTCCTCACTCCTCACCTGACTGTCCTCACTCCTCACCTGACTGTCCTCAGTCCTCACCTGACTATCCTCAGTCCTCACCTGACTGTCCTCAGTCCTCACCTGACTGTCCTCAGTCCTCACCTGACTATCCTCAGTCCTCACCTGACTGTCCTCACTCCTCACCTGACTGTCCTCACTCCTCACCTGACTATCCTCAGTCCTCACCTGACTGTCCTCAGTCCTCACCTGACTGTCCTCAGTCCTCACCTGACTGTCCTCAGTCCTCACCAAACTGTCCTCAGTCCTCACCTGACTGTCTTCAGTCCTCACCTGACTGTCCTCAGCCCTCACCTGACTCTCCTCAGTCCTCACCTGACTGTCCTCAGCCCTCACCTGACTCTCCTCAGTCCTCACCTGACTCTCCTCAGTCCTCACCTGACTGTCCTCAGTTCTCACCTGACTGTCCTCAGCCCTCACCTGATTGTCCTCAGCCCTCACCTGACTGTCCTCAGCCCTCACCTGACTGTCCTCAGCCCTCACCTGACTGTCCTCAGTCCTCATCTGACTGTCTTCAGTCCTCACCTGACTGTCCTCAGCGCTCACCTGACTGTCATCAGCCCTCACCTGACTGTCCTCAGCCCTCACCTGACGGTCCTCAGCCCTCACCTGACTGTCCTCAGCCCTCACCTGACTGTCCTCAGCCCTCACCTGACTGTCCTCAGTCCTCACCTGACTGTCCTCAGTCCTCACCTGACTGTCCTCAGCGCTCACCTGACTGTCCTCAGCCCTCACCTGACTGTCCTCAGTCCTCACCTGACTGTCCTCAGCCCTCACCTGACTCTCCTCAGTCCTCACCTGACTCCCCTCAGTCCTCACCTGACTGTCCTCAGTTCTCACATGACTGTCCTCAGCCCTCACCTGATTGTCCTCAGCCCTCACCTGACTGTCCTCAGCCCTCACCTGACTGTCCTCAGCCCTCACCTGACTGTCCTCAGTCCTCACCTGTCTTCAGTCCTCACCTGACTGTCCTCAGCGCTCACCTGACTGTCCTCAGCCCTCACCTGACTGTCCTCACCCCTCACCTGACGGTCCTCAGTCCTCACCTGACTGTCCTTAGTTCTCACCTGACTGTCCTCAGCCCTCACGTGACTGTCCTCAGCCATCATGTGACTGTCCTCAGCCCTCACCTGACTGTCCTCAGTCCTCACCTAACTGTCCTCAGTCCTCACCTGACTGTCCTCAGTTCTCGCCAGACTGTCCTCAGTCCTCACGTGACTGCCCTCAGTCCTCACCTGACTGTCCTCAGTCCTCACCTGACTGTCCTCAGTCCTCACCTGACTGTCCTCAGTCCTCATCTGACTGTCCTCAGTCCTCACCTGACTGTCCTCAGCTCTCACTTGACTGTTCTCAGTCCTCACCTGACTGTCCTCAGCCCAAACCTGACTGTCTTCAGCCCTCACCTGACTGTCCTCAGTCCTCACCTGACTGTCCTCAGCCCTCACCTGACTGCCCTCAGTCCTCACCTGACTGTCCTCAGCCCTCACCTGACTTTCCTCAGTCCTCACCTGACTGTCCTCAGTCCTCACCTGACTGTCCTCAGCCCTCACCTGACTGTCCTCAGTCCTCACCTGACTGTCCTCAGTCCACACCTGACTGTCCTCAGCCCTCACCTGACTGTCCTCAGCCCTCACCTGACTGTCCTCAGCCCTCACCTGACTGTCCTGAGTCCTCACCTGACTGTCCGCAGTCCTCAGCTGACTGTCCTCTGTCCTCACCTGACTGTCCTCAATCCTCACCTGACTGTCCTCAGTCCTCACCTGACGGTTCTCAGTCCTCACCTGACTGTCCTCTGTCCTCACCTGACTGTCCTCAGTCCTCACCTGACTGTCCTCAGCCCTCACCTGACTCTCCTCAGTCCTCACCTGACTGTCCTCAGTCCTCACCTGACTGTCCTCAGTCCTCACCTGACTCTCCTCAGTCCTCACCTGACTGTCCTCAGTCCTCACCTGACTGTCCTCAGCCCTCACCTGACTGTCCTCAGCCCTCACCTGACTGTCCTCAGTCCTCACCTGACTGTCCTCAGTCCTCACCTGACTGTCCTCAGTCCACACCTGACTGTCCTCAGTCCTCACCTGACTGTCCTCAGCCCTCACCTGACTGTCCTCAGTCCTCACCTGATTGTCCTCAGTCCTCACCTGACTGTCCTCAGTCCTCACCTGACTGTCCTCAGTCCTCACCTGATTGTCCTCAGCCCTCACCTGACTGTCCTCTGTCCTCACCTGACTGTCTTCAGTCCTCATCTGACTGTCCTAAGTCCTCACCTGACTGTCCTCAGTCCTCACCTGACTGTCTTCAGTCCTCACCTGACTGTCCTCAGCCCTCACCTGACTGTCCTCAGTCCTCACCTGACTGTCCTCAGTCCTCACCTGACTGTCCTCAGTCCTCACCTGACTGTCCTCAGTCCTCACCTGACTGTCCTCAGTCCTCACCTGACTGTCCTCAGCCCTCCCCTGACTGTCCTCAGTCCTCACCTGACTGTTCTCTGTCCTCACCTGACTGCCCTCAGCCCTCACCTGACTGTCTTCAGTCCTCACTTGACTGTCCTCAGTCCTCAACTGACTGTCCTCAATCCTCACCTGACTGTCCTCAGTCCTCATCTGACTGTCCTCAGTCCTCACCTGACTGTCCTCAATCCTCACCTGACTGTCCTCAGCCCTCACCTCACTGTCCTCAGTCCTCACCTGACTGTCCTCAGTCCTCACCTGACTGTCCTCAGTCCTCACCTGAGTGTCCTCAGTCCTCACCTGACTGTCCTCAGCCCTCACCTGACTGTCCTCAGTCCTCACCTGATTGTCCTCAGTCCTCACCTGACTGTCCTCAGTCCTCACCTGACTGTCCTCAGTCCTCACCTGACTGTCCTCAGCCCTCACCTGACTGTCCTCTGTCCTCATCTGACTGTCTTCATTCCTCATCTGACTGTCCTTAGTCCTCACCTGACTGTCCTCAGTCCTCACCTGACTGTCCTCACTCCTCACCTGACTGTCCTCAGCCCTCACCTGACTGTCCTCAGTCCTCACCTGACTGTCCTCAGTCCTCACCTGACTGTCCTCAGTCCTCACATGACTGTCTTCAGTCCTCCCCTGACTGTCGTCAGCCCTCACCTGACTGTCCTCAGTCCTCACCTGACTGTTCTCAGTCCTCACCTGACTGTTCTCAGCCCTCACCTGACTGTCTTCAGTCCTCACTTGACTGTCCTCAGTCCTCAACTGACTGTCCTCAATCCTCACCTGACTGTCCTCAGTCCTCACCTGACTGTCCTCAGTCCTCACCTGACTGTCCTCAGTCCTCACCTGACTGTCCTCAGCCCTCACCTGACTGTCTTCAGTCCTCACTTGACTGTCCTCAGCCCTCACCTGACTGTCTTCAGTCCTCACCTGACTGTCCTCAGTCCTCACATGACTGTCCTCAGTCCTCACCTGACTGTCCTCAGTCCTCACCTGACTGTCCTCAGTCCTCACCTGACTGTCATCAGTCCTCACCTGACTGTCCTCAGCCCTCACCTGACTGTCCTCAGTCCTCACCTGACTGTACTCAGGATTCACCTGACTGTCCTCAGTCCTCACCTGACTGTCCTCAGCCCTCACCTGACTCTCCTCAGTCCTCACCTGACTCTCTTCAGTCCTCACCTGACTGTACTCAGCATTCACCTGACTGTCCTCAGTCCTCACCTGACTGTCCTCAGTCCTCCCCTGACTGTCCTCAGTCCTCACCTGACTGTCCTCAGTCCTCACCTCACTGTCCTCATCCCTCACATGACTCTCCTCAGTCCTCACCTGACTCTCCTCAGTCCTCACCTCACTGTCCTCAGTCCTCACCTGACTGTCCTCAGCCCTCACCTGATTGTCCTCAGCCCTCACCTGACTGTCCTCAGTCCTCACCTGACTCTCCTCAGTCCTCACCTGTCTGTCCTCAGTCCTCACCTGACTGTCCTCAGCCCTCACCTGACTGTCCTCAGTCCTCACCTGACTGTCCTCACTCCTCACCTTACTGTCCTCACTCCTCACCTGACTGTCCTCAGTCCTCACCTGACTGTCCTCACTCCTCACCTGACTGTCCTCAGTCCTCACCTGACTGTCCTCAGTCCTCACCTGACTATCCTCAGTCCTCACCTGACTGTCCTCAGTCCTCACCTGACTGTCCTCAGTCCTCACCTGACTATCCTCAGTCCTCACCTGACTGTCCTCACTCCTCACCTGACTGTCCTCACTCCTCACCTGACTATCCTCAGTCCTCACCTGACTGTCCTCAGTCCTCACCTGACTGTCCTGAGTCCTCACCTGACTGTCCTCAGTCCTCACCTGACTGTCCTCAGTCCTCACCTGACTGTCCTCAGTCCTCACCTGACTGTCCTCAGTCCTCACCTGACTGTCCTCAGTCCTCACTTGACTGTCCTCAGTCCTCACCTGACTGTCCTCAGTCCTCACCTGTCTGTCCTCAGTCCTCACCTGACTGTCCTCAGTCCTCACCTGACTGTCCTCAGTCCTCACCTGACTGTCCTCAGTCCTCACCTGACTGTCGTCAGTCCTCACTTGACTGTCCTCAGTCCTCACCTGACTGTCCTCAGTCCTCACCTGACTGTCCTCAGTCCTCACCTGACTGTCGTCAGTCCTCACCTGACTGTCCTCAACCCTCACCTGACTGTCCTCAGCCCTCACCTGACTGTCCTCAGCCCTCTCCTGACTGTCCTCAGCCCTCACCTGACTGTCCTCAGCCTTCACCTGACTGTCCTCAGTCCTCACCTGACTGTCCTCAGCCCTCAACTGACTGTCCTCAGTCCTCACCTGACTGTCCTCAACCCTCACCTGACTGTCCTCAGTCCTCACCTGACTTTCCTCAGTCCTCACCTGACTGTCCACAGCCCTCACCTGACTCTCCTCAGTCCTCACCTGACTCTCCTCAGTCCTCACCTGACTGTCCTCAGTTCTCACCTGACTGTCCTCAGCCCTCACCTGATTGTCCTCAGCCCTCACCTGACTGTCCTCAGCCCTCACCTGACTGTCCTCAGCCCTCACCTGACTGTCCTCAGTCCTCATCTGACTGTCTTCAGGCCTCACCTGACTGTCCTCAGCGCTCACCTGACTGTCCTCAGCCCTCACCTGACTGTCCTCAGCCCTCACCTGACGGTCCTCAGCCCTCACCTGAGTGTCCTCAGCCCTCACCTGACTGTCCTCAGCCCTCACCTGACTGTCCTCAGTCCTCACCTGACTGTCTTCAGTCCTCACCTGACTGTCCTCAGCGCTCACCTGACTGTCCTCAGCCCTCACCTGACTGTCCTCAGTCCACTCCTGACTGTCCTCAGCCCTCACCTGACTCTCCTCAGTCCTCACCTGACTCCCCTCAGTCCTCACCTGACTGTCCTCAGTTCTCACATGACTGTCCTCAGCCCTCACCTGATTGTCCTCAGCCCTCACCTGACTGTCCTCAGCCCTCACCTGACTGTCCTCAGCCCTCACCTGACTGTCCTCAGTCCTCACCTGTCTTCAGTCCTCACCTGACCGTCCTCAGCGCTCACCTGACTGTCCTCAGCCCTCACCTGACTGTCCTCACCTCTCACCTGACGGTCCTCAGTCCTCACCTGACTGTCCTTAGTTCTCACCTGACTGTCCTCAGCCCTCACGTGACTGTCCTCAGCCATCATGTGACTGTCCTCAGCCCTCACCTGACTGTCCTCAGTCCTCACCTAACTGTCCTCAGTCCTCACCTGACTGTCCTCAGTCCTCACCAGACTGTCCTCAGTCCTCACGTGACTGTCCTCAGTCCTCACCTGACTGTCCTCAGTCCTCACCTGACTGTCCTCAGTCCTCACCTGACTGTCCTCAGTCCTCATCTGACTGTCCTCAGTCCTCACCTGACTGTCCTCAGCTCTCACCTGACTGTTCTCAGTCCTCACCTGACTGTCCTCAGCCCAAACCTGACTGTCTTCAGCCCTCACCTGACTGTCCTCAGTCCTCACCTGACTGTCCTCAGCCCTCACCTGACTGCCCTCAGTCCTCACCTGACTGTCCTCAGCCCTCACCTGACTTTCCTCAGTCCTCACCTGACTGTCCTCAGTCCTCACCTGACTGTCCTCAGCCCTCACCTGACTGTCCTCAGTCCTCACCTGACTGTCCTGAGTCCACACCTGACTGTCCTCAGCCCTCACCTGACTGTCCTCAGCCCTCACCTGACTGTCCTCAGCATTCACCTGACTGTCCTCAGTCCTCACCTGACTGTCCGCAGTCCTCAGCTGACTGTCCTCTGTCCTCACCTGACTGTCGTCAATCCTCACCTGACTGTCCTCAGTCCTCACCTGACGGTTCTCAGTCCTCACCCGACTGTCCTCTGTCCTCACCTGACTGTCCTCAGTCCTCACCTGACTGTCCTCAGCCCTCACCTGACTCTCCTCAGTCCTCACCTGACTGTCCTCAGTCTTCACCTGACTGTCCTCAGTCCTCACCTGACTTTCCTCAGTCCTCACCTGACTCTCCTCAGTCCTCACCTGACTGTCCTCAGCCCTCACCTGACTGTCCTCAGCCCTCACCTGACTGTCCTCAGTCCTCACCTGACTGTCCTCAGTCCTCACCTGACTGTCCTCAGTCCTCACCTGACTGTCCTCAGTCCTCACCTGACTGTCCTCAGCCCTCACCTGACTGTCCTCAGTCCTCACCTGATTGTCCTCAGTCCTCACCTGACTGTCCTCAGTCCTCACCTGACTGTCCTCAGTCCTCACCTGATTGTCCTCAGCCCTCACCTGACTGTCCTCTGTCCTCACCTGACTGTCTTCAGTCCTCATCTGACTGTCCTAAGTCCTCACCTGACTGTCCTCAGTCCTCACCTGACTGTCCTCAGTCCTCACCTGACTGTCCTCAGTCCTCACATGACTGTCCTCAGTCCTCACCTGACTGTCCTCAGTCCTCACCTGACTGTCCTCAGTCCTTACCTGACTGTCCTCAGTCCTCACCTGACTGTCCTCAGTCCTCACCTGACTGTCCTCAGCCCTCCCCTGACTGTCCTCAGTCCTCACCTGACTGTTCTCTGTCCTCACCTGATTGTCCTCAGCCCTCACCTGACTGTCCTCAGTCTTCACCTGACTCTCCTCAGCCTTAATTGTGATGAGGATCACCCGGCTTATTCTCGCCATTGTCAAGTTTACATAAAACAACTAGAAATTCGTTGTCTCGAAGAGAAAAAGTTTCACATACGCCATGGCAATCTCTCATCTGCACCTCCAGGGGAGACTTCCACGACTTTCTTATTCTATACTCACGAAATCGTAATGACACGATTGCAAACAAACCAAACCACGGGTGGGGATGGAACCCATGATCAGAGAGTTGGACGAATCTTATTGTAGCCAGCTGACCCAGTGGCTATCGTGTCGGTCTGGAGTTTTTTGACTCTCTGATTGCGGGTTCTCTCCCCGCCCATGATATGGCTTCTTATTCTAGAGTTACTAAGAGACCTCCAACCTCGGTAGTACCTACTTCTACAGTCTTTAGTGTCACAAATTTCTCAGTCACCTCTATCTCTAACTCTTTTGCAGTCCTCGCCTCCGAGGTCCCTACCTCCATGCCTAATGCTGTTCTTGAATCTTCATCTTCTCACTCCCCCTATGTCTACAAGACCTCGCACAACTACACCTTCCCCTCGTCTCTCTACTTCTTTAAAGTCTAAATCATCCCCAAAGTTCAAACCTCCTTTTACCCCTTCATCACATAGCCTTTACAAACATGTTTCCTTTCCAGTCTCTGTACCTAGCTCTTTACCTCTTAGTAGTTCTGTTAAAAGTGTAAAGGTTCATCCTCCCCTTTGTACAGTCCCCTCCTCCCCCATCCCCTCCCAAGTTTCTTCTTTTCCTGCCCCCCTCCCAAGTTTCTTCTTTTCCTGCCCCCCTCCCAAGTTTCTTCTTTTCCTGCCCCCCTCCCAAGTTTCTTCTTTTCCTGCCCCCTCCCAAGTTTCTTCCCAAGTTAACTCTACCCTCTCATCCCACCTTCTTTGGTATTTTCTATCACCTCTCCGATCTTTATTCACCCTCCCCCTTCTACGTCTGATGTCGTACTACATGCAACTTCCTTGTCCCCTGAAACACTTGAAACTATCTCCGAATATACTGAGAAGACAAAACCATTGGACACTGATCCTTCTCCCATCTCTTCTCCTCACTCATCTAAACCATTTTCACAACTCTTTTCTTCACACCGTTCCAGTCCTTCGCTGCTTACTCATTTTCCCCTACCTCCATACGTAAACTTTCATACTTCTACTAATCCGTAGATACCTACTGCTTCATATTCCCAATATACTTTTCTCATAAATCATGGCTTATTTACAGTGAAATATCCGAGGCCTCAGGGGTAATTGCGGTGAGCATCAGGTGTTGCTTTCCCAGTTTTCCCCTGTTTGTGTCAGTTTACAAAAGCTTAAATTATGCTCTGCTGTTATCCATCCCGTCGCGGGCTATGTTTTATTACATTCCTCTGATTCTTATCCCGATGGAACTTTTAACGAAAGTGCACTTCTCATATGCACCGGTATACCATACCATCAGATCTTCATTCATACTTTGCTGCATTACACAGCAGCCCACATCTACTTGAACAAGTAATATACAGTATGTTCTTTGTCTTTCTCCCCTTCACGAGCATTATCTACCCCAGATGTTATGTTTCTTGTTTCTTCTCTACCGCCACCTATTCTGTTATTTGGTGATTTTAATGCTCATCGTTTCCTCTGGGGCGTTTCACTGTGACTTTCGTGGTGATCAGTTAGAAGCTCTTTTCACTCCCACCCATTTTGACCCTCGCACTCAATCTCTTGCACTGACATCTCTATTTGTTCCGCATCAACTGTACTTGACTTTACCTGGTCTCTGCTTCCAGAATTACATGAGTGATCATTTTCCTATCCTCCTTACTTACCATTCATATTCTCACCCTCCTCGAAGCCCACGTTGGCAATTTGAAAGCGCGAATTGGGATTTGTACTCGTGCCAAACTGCTTTTAGTGAGGACCTTTCTTCGTCCTCTACTGATAAGCTGGTACACTTATTTTCTGCTTCAGTTTTAACCACAGCTTCACAGTCTATACCTCAAACCTCGAGCAAGCAGTCTCAGAAATGCGTGTCTTGGTGGTCTTCTACTTGTGCTCGTGCAGTAAGTTTTAAATGTGCTGCATGCGGCCGATATCATTACATTATTACCACAGAGCTTCTTGATTTTAAACAGGCGAGAGCGGTCACCCAACATGTCATCCGTGAAGCTAAACACACTTGCTGGCAAGATTATGTTTCTACCATTATTTCTGCTTCCTCACTGAGTACAGTTTGGGAAAAAGTGAGGAAACTGAGTGGAAAGTTCTCTCCACACACTACTCCCATTTTCCAGGTTGACGGTGTCAGAGTTACAAAGCCTCTTGACGTTACCACAGAAATCGGAAATCATCTTGTCCGTATCTCTAAACGGCTCCATCTATGCCCCTCGTCTCTTTCCTCCAAGCCTACCAGAGAGTTATTGCCTTTAGACTTTTCTTCTAGACTTTTCGTCTAGTCTTGTACACTATTAGAACAAGAGACCACACTTTCCACTTGCCGGTCATCGGCAGCTGGGCCTGATGGCATTCATATTCACATATTTCATCATTTATATCCGTCAGCCCTTACAGTCCTCTTACGTCTTTTCAATCTTATTTGATCGCAAGTTCTTCTCCAGCTGTGGAACATTGCCATAGTTCTACCTTTTCGTAAACCAGGTACTTCAGGACATGATGCCTTGCACTATCGTCCCATTGCTTTTACCAGTGCAGTTTGTAGGTGATGGGACGTCTGGTAAATAGGCATTTGATGTGGTATTTAGAGACGCACAATAGCCTCTCCCCCCCCCCCGTCAATATGGCTTCCGTAAGAGCCTCTCTACTATTGACCCTTTACTCCATTTAAATACCTATGTCCGTAATGCCTTTGCTAATAACCACTCCGTTATAGCAGTCTTTGTTTTTATCTTGAAAAGGCACATGACACTACTTGGCCCAAACTCATTCTTTAGGCCTCCGAGACAATCTGCATTTTTTCTTGCAAATTTCTTACCTGAGAGATATTTCTGTGTTCGGGTTAATAATTTTCTTTCCTCAAACTTTGTACAAGCTGAAGGTGTTCCTCAGGGATGTGTCCTTAGCACCACCCTTTTTCTCCTTGCTATAAATAATCTGACATCTGTTCTCCCATCTAATATTTGATAATCACTCTATGTCGATGATTTTGCAATAGCTTGTGCAGGCTCTGACTGTCTACTAATAGCAACCTCACACCAGAATGTTGTCAACAGTGTGTCCCATTGGGCTACTACTTATGGGTTTAAATTTTCTAGTGTTAAAACACAAACAGTTACTTTCATCAGACGTTAAATCTTCCCTGATACTCCATTGTACCTGTATGACTCACGAATCCCTGAATGTGATAGTCAGATTTCTCGACCTACTGTTTGATCGCCGGTTGTCTTGGAAACCTCACAATACCTCCCTGCAAGCAGCCTGTCATAGCCGGATGAACCTCCTTATAACCCTCGCTTATCTTTCATGGGGGTTGGATCGTCGCACTCTCCATCGACTGCACTCATCCCTAATTTTATCGAAGATAGATTATGGTGACCAGATATATACAGCGGCCTCTCCTGCAACTCTTCCTAAACTCGATCCCATCCATCATCAGGGATTACGTTTAAGTCTAGGTGCTTCTCGCTCCTCACCTGTCGAGAGCCTCTATGCAGAAGTAAATATCCCATCCTTGAACGATTCTCAGTGCTCACTGCCTCCGCAATTTTGTTCCCTCTCATGACCGTCATGATCCTTCTGTATACAGGAGAGTAACAAACCTTAACAGAGATCCATCATCTGTTCGCCACCCCTGTTTACTCCGTCCCTTTTCTCTTCGTCTTTAATCGCTCTTGTCTTCCTCTTCTGTTTCACCCTTTATATGTTCATCTAGCATCTAACTACTCACTTCCCCCTTGGGAAGTTCTGACAGTGTCTGTTCTTCCCCGCTGCCATGCGTTAGTTTAAGTTAGTTTAATATGTTTATTATGCACCCCATACCCATCCTGTGGGCGGTAGTCAAAAGATTACAGAGGTACATAATTGGTCCAGGGACTGGACTCCAAAGTTTTGATAGCTGAGCAAGTTACAGAGGTAATGAATTCACAATTTACAAAGGTAATGAACTCACAAATTACAAAGGTAATGAACTCCGGGTAGGTCTAGTCACAATCATGACAATTTACAAAGGTATTTACAGATTACAGAGGTACGTAATGGATCCAGGGACTGGGCCCCAAAGTTTGGATGGCTGAACTAGGTACAAGGTAATGAACTCACAAGTTACAAAGGTAATGAATACTGTAAGAATGGTTACTTACGTAGGCTCAAATCCCTACAGTTGCTTCTCGCTCTCTTTTTCTTAATCACTTCCGATCTCATTCTCATGCCGTTGCAGTGTACACTGATCGTTCTAAATCCTCTGATAGTGTTGGGTTTGCAGCAGTGTTTCCTGACAGTGTGGTGCCAGGCCATTTATTAGCCTCGGCTAACATTTTTACACCTGAATTGTACGCCATTCTTATTGTAATTATCCGTATTGCATCTATGCCTACTTCAAAGTTTATAATCGTCTCAGACTCCTTTAGTGCTTTGCAAGCTAATAAAAAAAATATTCACCCCATCCCCCTAGTTCTTCGTATACAACTTTGGTTACACCGCATTACTTGCGAAAATAGAGAAATCATTTTTCTGCTGGGTCCCTGGTCATGGTGATGTTCAGGGCAATGAGCATGCAGACTCTGCTGAGCGATCTGAAGTACCTGACCTACCAGTTTCGTATAGAGGTATTCCATTCTCTGACTATTTTGCTGTAATCTCTACCCACTTTCGCAACTGTTAGCAACAACGTTAGTCTGATATGATTCACAACAAATTACATTCAATCAAACCAAGTTTGGGTTTCTGGTCTCCTACTTGTCATCAGTACCGAGGCGGGGAGACACTAGTCTTGGCATCGGATGTCGTCTAACTCATGGGTATCTCATGGAGAGGCGTCCTCTTCCACTTTGTGAGAATGTCTAGTTCCCGTTTCAATTTCCCATATTCTATTGGACTGTCATGTTTATCAACTAGCACGCACAATTTTCCTCCGACATCATCACCGCTCTAACACCCTTACTTTATTTTCTTTCCTCGCTGACAGCCCCACCTTTGACACACCTCCTCGCTGACAGCCCCACCTTTGACACACTTCCTCGCTGACAGCCCCACCTTTGACACACTTCCTCTGCTGACAGCCCCACCTTTGACACACTTCCTCGCTGACAGCCCCACCTTTGACACACTTCCTCGCTGACAGCCCCACCTTTGACACACTTCCTCGCTGACAGCCCCACCTTTGACACACTTCCTCGCTGACAGCCCCACCTTTGACACACTTCCTCGCTGACAGCCCCACCTTTGACTCCCTCTTTAACTTTTTGACAGCAACTAATTTATTACACAAACTTTGATAATCCTTCCTTCATCACTCCTCACAGCCTCTCCTGACATTATCTTCTTCCTTCATCACTCCTCACAGCCCCTCCTGACATTATCTTCTTCCTTCATCACTCCTCACAGCCCCTCCTGACATTACCTTCTTCCTTCATCACACCTCACAGCCTCTCCTGACATTACCTTCTTCCTTCATCACTCCTCACAGCCCCTCCTGACATTATCTTCTTCCTTCATCACTCCTCACAGCCTCTCCTGACATTACCTTCTTCCTTCATCACTCCTCACAGCCCCTCCTGACATTATCTTCTTCCTTCATCACTCCTCACAGCCTCTCCTGACATTATCTTCTTCCTTCATCACTCCTCACAGCCTCTCCTGACATTATCTTCTTCCTTCATCACACCTCACAGCCTCTCCTGACATTATCTTCTTCCTTCATCACTCCTCACAGCCCCTCCTGACATTATCTTCTTCCTTCATCACTCCTCACAGCCTCTCCTGACATTACCTTCTTCCTTCATCACTCCTCACAGCCTCTCCTGACATTACCTTCTTCCTTCATCACTCCTCACAGCCTCTCCTGACATTATCTTCTTCCTTCATCACTCCTCACAGCCTCTCCTGACATTATCTTCTTCCTTCATCACACCTCACAGCCTCTCCTGACATTATCTTCTTCCTTCATCACTCCTCACAGCCTCTCCTGACATTACCTTCTTCCTTCATCACTCCTCACAGCCTCTCCTGACATTATCTTCTTCCTTCATCACACCTCACAGCCCCTCCTGACATTATCTTCTTCCTTCATCACTCCTCACAGCCCCTCCTGACATTATCTTCTTCCTTCATCACTCCTCACAGCCTCTCCTGACATTACCTTCTTCCTTCATCACTCCTCACAGCCTCTCCTGACATTACCTTCTTCCTTCATCACTCCTCACAGCCTCTCCTGACATTATCTTCTTCCTTCATCACTCCTCACAGCCTCTCCTGACATTATCTTCTTCCTTCATCACTCCTCACAGCCCCTCCTGACATTATCTTCTTCCTTCATCACTCCTCACAGCCTCTCCTGACATTACCTTCTTCCTTCATCACTCCTCACAGCCTCTCCTGACATTACCTTCTTCCTTCATCACTCCTCACAGCCTCTCCTGACATTATCTTCTTCCTTCATCACTCCTCACAGCCTCTCCTGACATTATCTTCTTCCTTCATCACTCCTCACAGCCTCTCCTGACATTATCTTCTTCCTTCATCACTCCTCACAGCCTCTCCTGACATTATCTTCTTCCTTCATCACTCCTCACAGCCCCTCCTGACATTATCTTCTTCCTTCATCACACCTCACAGCCTCTCCTGACATTACCTTCTTCCTTCATCACTCCTCACAGCCTCTCCTGACATTACCTTCTTCCTTCATCACTCCTCACAGCCTCTCCTGACATTATCTTCTTCCTTCATCACTCCTCACAGCCTCTCCTGACATTATCTTCTTCCTTCATCACTCCTCACAGCCTCTCCTGACATTATCTTCTTCCTTCATCACTCCTCACAGCCTCTCCTGACATTATCTTCTTCCTTCATCACTCCTCACAGCCCCTCCTGACATTATCTTCTTCCTTTATCACCCCTCACAGCCCCTCCTGACATTATCTTCTTCCTTCATCACTCCTCACAGCCTCTCCTGACATTATCTTCTTCCTTCATCACTCCTCACAGCCCCTCCTGACATTATCTTCTTCCTTCATCACACCTCACAGCCCCTCCTGACATTATCTTCTTCCTTCATCACTCCTCACAGCCCCTCCTGACATTATCTTCTTCCTTTATCACCCCTCACAGCCCCTCCTGACATTACCTTCTTCCTTTATCACCCCTCACAGCCTCTCCTGACATTATCTTCTTCCTTTATCACCCCTCACAGCCTCTCCTGACATTATCTTCTTCCTTCATCACTCCTCACAGCCTCTCCTGACATTATCTTCTTCCTTTATCACCCCTCACAGCCCCTCCTGACATTATCTTCTTCCTTCATCACTCCTCACAGCCCCTCCTGACATTATCTTCTTCCTTCATCACTCCTCCAGCCCCTCCTGACATTATCTTCTTCCTTCATTACTCCTCACAGCCTCTCCTGACATTATCTTTATTGTCATCTCAACTCTTATTTATCCTTTGATCTGCATCAGTTCCTACCCTGCAGTGCTGTATGACCCTAGTAGGTTTAGCGCTTCCTTTTGATTATAATAATAATATCATTAATGTCAGCTAGGTCTGAATACCTTGTACATGTACTTGAAGAAATAAAAATAGAGTTTAATTACTATTAAAGCGCTCACGTTATATTTCTTCTTGTCACTGAAGTTTTTATTTTGTTGGTGAGAGTCGTCATGGGTCGTCTTGTTGGTGAGAGTCGTCATGGGTCGTCTTGTTGGTGAGAGTCGTCATGGGTCGTCTTGTTGGTGACAGTCGTCATGGGTCGTCTTGTTGGTGACAGTCGTCATGGGTCGTCTTGTTGGTGACAGTCGTCATGGGTCGTCTTGTTGGTGACAGTCGTCTTGTTGGTGACAGTCGTCATGGGTCGTCTTGTTGGTGACAGTCGTCATGGGTCGTCTTGTTGGTGACAGTCGTCATGGGTCGTCTTGTTGGTGACAGTCGTCATGGGTCGTCTTGTTGGTGACAGTCGTCATGGGTCGTCTTGTTGGTGACAGTCGTCTTGTTGGTGACAGTCGTCATGGGTCGTCTTGTTGGTGACAGTCGTCATGGGTCGTCTTGTTGGTGACAGTCGTCTTGTTGTGACAGTCGTCATGGGTCGTCTTGTTGGTGACAGTCGTCTGTGTGTTGGTGCTTGCCTAATCACCCAGGTGTGTTGTGGTGGACCGTGACCACATATCATCACAGCCTGGTTGACAACGCTGCCATTGTGTTGCAACGAAAAAAAATGTCTACTGTAAGAGAACATGTCTTTGCCGATACTGTAGTCTGGTCGTCTTGTTGAGACAGTCGTCATGGGTCGTCTGTGGTGCAGTCGTCATGGGTCGTCCTTGTTGGTAAGTCGCCATGGGTCATCTTGTGGTACAGTCGTCATGGTCGTCTTGTTGGTGACAGTCGTCATGGGTCGATTATTCGTGACAGTCGTCATGGTCCGTCTTGTGGTACAGTCGTCTGGTCTCTTGTTGTGAACAGTCGTCATGGGTCGTCTTATACTGACAGCGTCATGGTCTCTTGTTGGGACAGTCCATTCGTCTACGTACAGTCGTCATGGGTCGTCTTGTTGTGAGAGATGTGATGGGTCTCTTGTGGTACCAGTCGTCATGGTCCTGTTCGCCTACTTTATGATTCATCAACAGTTATACCAAACACTGCACCACTTTAAAATTAACTTGATGTAGTTCTCAGAGTTTGGCTACTGACAGATGCCAGCGTAGGGCTCTAGACTCGTAGTAGCTTGCCTAATCAACGGGTGTTGTGCTGGTGGACCTTGACCCACTATTCCATCACAGCCTGGTTGATCAAAAAAACACCCAGATGATTACAGAAAAAAAAAAACATGAAGAGAAAAAGTCATATTGTCCGTAAACCACTGACGATGAGTCAGGCAACACATGTGTTGCCTGCGCTCACAATGTTGTGTTGGGAAGTGTTGCCTGCACTCACAATGTGGTGTTCGGAAGTGTTGCCTGCACTCACAAAGTGGTGTTGGGAAGTGTGTTGCCTGCACTCACAATGTGGTGTTCGGAAGTGTTGCCTGCACTCACAATGTGGTGTTCGGAAGTGTTGCCTACGCTCACAATGTTGTGTTGGGAAGTGTATTGTCTGCAGTCACAATGTTGTGTTGGGATGTGTGTTGCCTGCACTCACAATGTTGTGTTGGGAAGAGTGTTGCCTGCACTCACAATGTTGTGTTGGGAAGAGTGTTGCCTGCACTCACAATGTTGTGTTGGGAAGAGTGTTGCCTGCACTCACAATGCTCTGTTGGGAAGAGTGTTGCCTGCACTCACAATGTAGTTTTGGGAAGTGTGTTGCCTGCACTCACAATGTGGTGTTGGGAAGTGTGTTGCCTGCACTCACAATGTGGTGTGGGAAGAGTTGCCTGCACTCCAATGTGGTTGGGAAAGGTGTTGCCTGCCCCCAATGTGGTGTGGGAAGGTTTTGCCGCACCACAATTTGGTGGGGAAGTTGTTGCCTCACTACAATGTGGTGGGGGAAAGTGTGTTGCTGCCTCCAATGTGGTGGGAAAAGGTGTTGCCTGAAACAAAAAGTGGTGGGGGAAAAGTTTTCCCCTGCACTCAAATGTGGCTGGGGAAGTTGTTGCCTGCACTACAATGTTTGTTGGGAGGGGTTTTGCCTGCCTCAAAATTTTGTGTGGAAGGTGTTGCTCTCTACAATGTTGTTTGGGGGAAAGTGTTCCCTCCCTACAAGTTTTTTGGGGAAGATGTTGCCTGACCACAATGGTGTTGGAAGGTGTTGCCGGCACTCAAAAATGTGTTTTGGGAAGTGTGTTTGCCTGCACTCAAAATGTGGTTTTTGGGAAAGTGTGTTGCCTGCACTCAATTGTTTTTTTGAAGAGTTTGCCTCCTCAAAATTGGGTTTTGGGAAGGTGTTCCCTGCACTCACAATTTTGTGGGGAAAGTGTTGTGCACTCCAATTTTTTTGGGGGAGGTGTTCCCTCCCTCACAATGTGGTTTGGGAAGTGTTGCCTGCCCTCACATTGTTGGTTAAAAAGGTGTGCCGCATCACAATTTTGTGGGGGGAAAAGGGGGTTGCCTGCACTCACAATGTTGTGTTTGGGAAGGTGTTCCCGATCACAATTTTGTTTTGGGGAAGTGTGTTGCCTGCATCAAAATTTTGTTTTGGGAAGGTGTTGCCTGCACTCACAAGTGGGTTTTTTTGAAGGTGTTGCCTGCATAAATGTGGGTTTTGGGGAAGTTGTTGCCTGCCTCAAAATGTGGTGATGGGAAGTGTGTTGCCTGATCAAATGTGGTGTTGGGGAGAGTTTGCCGGCATCAAATGGGGTTGGGGAGAGTGTTGCCTGCCTCAAATGTGGTGTTGGGGGGGGAGGTTGCCCGCATCACAATGTGGTGTTGGGGAGGTGTTCCCCTGCACTCAAAATGTGGGGGTTGGGGGGTGTTGCCAGCATCAAAATGTGGAGTTGGGGGAGTTTTGCCCGCCCAAATTTGGGTTGGGAAGTGTGTTCCCCGCATCAAATTGGTTTTGGGGAAAGTGTGTTGCCCGCACTCACAATGTGGTGATGGGAAGTGTGTTGCCTGCACTCAAAATGTTGTGTTGGGAAGTGTGTATTGCCTGCACTCACAAAGTGGTGATGGGAAGTGTGTTGCCTGCACTCACAATGGGGTGTTGGGGGAGTTTTCCCAGCATCACAATGGGGTGTTGGAAAGTGTGTTGCCTGCACTCACAATGTGGTGTTGGGGAGAGTGTTGCCAGCACTCACAATGTGGTGTTGGGAAGTGTGTTGCCTGCACTCACAATGTGGTGTTGGGAAGTGTGTTGCCTGCACTCACAATGTGGTGTTTGAAAGTGTGTTGCCTGCACTCATAATGTGGTGGTTGAAAGAGTGTTGCCAGCACTCACAATGTGGTTTTGGGGAAAAGAGTTTTGCCTGCCCCCAAAATGTGGTGGGGGGAAAGTGTGTTGCCAGCACCCCCAAAAATGTGGTGTTGGGAAGAGTGTTGCCTGCCTCAAATGTGGTGTTAAAAAAAAAGAGTGTGCCTGCACTCAATGGGTTTTGGGAAAGTGTGTTGACGCCTAAAATGTGGTGTTAAAAAGAGTGTTGCCTGCACTCACAATGTGGTTTTAGAAAGAGTGTTGCTGCACTCACAATTGGGGTTGGAAAAGTGTATTGCAATATCACAATGTGGTGTTAAAAAAGGAGTGTTGCTGCACTCCAATTGGGTTGGAAAGTGTTTCCTGCCCCACAATGGGGTGTTAAAAAGGGAGTGTTGCCTCCCCTCTCAATGGGGTGTTGGAAAGTTTTTTTGCCACACTAAAATGTGGGTTAGAAAAAGGTTGCCTGCATCACAATGTATTTTTGGAAAAGTGTTGCCTGATACAATGTGGTGTTAGAAAGAGTTTTGCCTGCCCCCCAATTTTGGTGTTAGAAAGATTTGTTGCCTGCACTCACTTGTGGGTTGGGGAAAAGTGTGTTGCCAGAACTCACAATTGGGTGTTAGAAGGTGTTCCCTGCATCCAATGTGGTGTTGGGAAAAGGTGTTGCTTCCCTAGAATGTGGTGTTGGGGGGAGTGTTGCGCACTCACAATGGGTGTTAGAAGAGATTTGCCTACCCAATGTGGTGTTGGAAAAGTGTGTTCCCCAGAACTCACAATGTGGTGTTTAGAAAGGTGTGCCTCCCCTAACAATGTGGTGTTAGAAAGAGGTTCCCTGCACTCACAATGTGGTGTTAAAAAGAGTGTTGCCTGCATCACATGTGGTTTTGGGAAAAGTGTGTTGCAGAAATCACAATTGTGGTGTTAGAAAGTTGTTGCCTGCACTACAATGTGGTGTTAAAAAGTGTTCCTCCCTCAAAATGTGGTGTTAAAAAGGGTTTGTTGCCTGCACTCCATGGTGTTGGAAAGTTTTCCCCGATCAAATG
This sequence comes from Cherax quadricarinatus, assembly GCF_026875155.1. Classification (NCBI taxonomy): domain Eukaryota; kingdom Metazoa; phylum Arthropoda; class Malacostraca; order Decapoda; family Parastacidae; genus Cherax; species Cherax quadricarinatus. Next base: position 2,525,510 of record NC_069449.1, read on the forward strand.
GGGGTTGCTAAAAAGAGTGTTCCCCTGCACCCAATTGTGGTGAGGGGAAAGAGTGTTTGCCTGCACTCCAATGGGGTTTTGGGAAAGTGTGTTCCCTGCATCACAAGTGGTTTTTGAATGAGTGTTTGCTTGCATCAGAATGTGGTTTTGGAAAGTGGTTGCTGTACTCACAATGTGGTTTTTAGAAAGAGTGTTGCCTGCACTCACAATGTGGTTTTGGGAAAAGTGGTTCCCAGCCTTTCCCAATGGGGTTTTGAAAGAGTTTTGCCTGATCACAATGTGGTTTTGGGAAAAGTGTTGCCTGCATCCAATGTGGTGTTGTAAGGTTTGTCTGCACTCAAAATGTGGTGATGGAAGGTGTTGCCTTTACTCACAATGTGGTGTTGGAAATGTTGCCAGCACTAAATGTGGTTTTAGAAAGAGGGCCCCGCATCACAATGTTGAGGGAAAGAGTGTTCCCTGCATCACAAGTGGTGATGGGAAGAGTGTTGCCTGCACCCCCAAAATGTACCATTTACATGACTATTTGATGGTTCTAAAGGTGGAATAATCAAGTAAATGCGTAAGTTTCTAGGGAATTTTAAAGAATGTGTGGAGGGGAAACGTTAAGTCCAAAAGATTTCCGAGTTTTGTTATAGTTGTGGGGAAAATAATTTGAGGTTTAAAATAGTGGTATTCGTTCAGTACAAATACTCTGTGTTTAAATTTTGTAGTAATGTGTTTGTATTTTTCTGAGCCGGTAACGATTGTTTGGGGTATCATATCATAAAATCTTTGAAAGGGTCCTAAGAAGCAAGATCACCACCATCTAGAAACCTCAGTTACAAACCAGGGCAACATGGGTTTAGAACAGGTCGTCCTGTTGTCTCAAAACTGGTCATACGAAAGGCCCTAAATGATAAAAGACAAAAAGAATGCATATGTAATATTACAGATTTTGAAAAACCCTTTTCGAAAAGTGTGCCCATGGCGTAATAGGCACAAAATGCGGCAAAAGGAATAACGGGAAAAGTCGGTCGAGGTCAAAATTTCCCTCACAACAGAAAGAGAGTAGTCGTCAACAGAGTAAAGTCCGAGGCCCGCTACGGTGAAAAGCTCTGTTCCACAAGGCACAGTACTAGCTCCCATCTTGTTCCTCATCCTCATATCCGACATAGACAAGGATGTCAGCCACAGCACCGTGTCTTCCTTTGCAGATGACACCCGAATCTGCATGACAGTGTCTTCCATTGCAGACACTGCAAGGCTCCAGGCGGACATCAACCAAATCTTTCAGTGGGCTGCAGAAAACAATATGAAGTTCAACGATGAGAAATTTCAATTACTCAGATATGGTAAACATGAGGAAATTAAATCTTCATCAGAGTACAAAACAAATTCTGGCCACAAAATAGAGCGAAACACCAACGTCAAAGACCTGGGAGTGATTATGTCGGAGGATCTCACCTTCAAGGACCATAACATTGTATCAATCGCATCTGCTAGAAAAATGACAGGATGGATAATGAGAACCTTCAAAACTAGGGAGGCCAAGCCCATGATGACACTCTTCAGGTCACTTGTTCTATCTAGGCTGGAATATTGCTGCACTCTAACAGCACCTTTCAAGGCAGGTGAAATTGCCGACCTAGAAAATGTACAGAGAACTTTCACGGCGCGCATAACGGAGATAAAACACCTCAATTACTGGAGCACTTGAGGTTTCTAAACCTGTATTCCCTGGAACGCAGGAGGGAGAGATACATGATTATATACACCTGGAAAATCCTAGAGGGACTAGTACCGAACTTGCACACGAAAATCACTCACTACGAAAGCAAAAGACTTGGCAGACGATGCAACATCCCCCCAATGAAAAGCAGGGGTGTCACTAGCACGTTAAGAGACCATACAATAAGTGTCAGGGGCCCGAGACTGTTCAACTGCCTCCCAGCACACATAAGGGGGATTACCAACAGACCCCTGGCAGTCTTCAAGCTGGCACTGGACAAGCACCTAAAGTCAGTTCCTGATCAGCCGGGCTGTGGCTCGTACGTTGGTTTGCGTGCAGCCAGCAGCAACAGCCTGGTTGATCAGGCGCTGATCCACCAGGAGGCCTGGTCACAGACCGGGCCGCGGGGGCGTTGACCCCCGAAACTCTCTCCAGGTAAACTCCAGGTACATTGGTCCAAGCCGGACCCAAACGTCGGTACCAGTTTCACTCAATAAACTAGCCACTTCGGTGGCAAAATCTAAAAATCTTGTCTCATAAATGCGAGTTATTTATGTATTGTTCCAGTCACTGTTTTGTGTGTATTGTTCCAGTCACTGTTTTGTGTATTGTTCCAGTCACTGTTTTGTGTATTGTTCTGTTGTTTTGTTGTACATACTTGGTCCAAACTTGACTCTGCCCAGACACACATCCCCCATACTGCCGGTGAACTTTTAATTAAATAATATAACAAATATAAATCTTCTGATGCACTAAAAAGCCATACCACGGGCGAGGATAGAACCCGCGATCGGAGAGTCATAGAACTCCTAACCGACGCGCTAGCCACTGGGCCAGCTAGCTACTGGGCCTGCTAGCTACATTAGCATTCATCGAACTAGGTATATTGATACACCATAGGAAGGTTAGCATAGACACCACTAACGCGTCGGTCTGGAGTTTTTTGACTCTCCGATCGCGGGTTCTATCCCCGCCCGTGGTATGGATTGTTTGCAATCGTGTCATTACGATTTCATGAGTCCAATATGGTGAGACCAAGTCAAGTGCGCTCAAGGACTGTATTACGAAGCAACTATTATAAATTTAGTTTTACTGGTGTTTTACAGGACTCTGAACAAATTAAGATTTTTATTACATTACATCACATTAGCATCACTTGGTAACAATATACTGTCATCAGTATAATTCCTACCCTACAGACAATACGTGTGTCTCTAGGTAACCCCTAGTATGGGCGATGCTTTCCCTACAACATTTCCTACCAGGAACTCACTTTCTCCTTATTAATATTAAGATCTTACATGTAGGATAAAACAAAGAATAAAGAGGAATACTTTCCTGGGAGGTTAAGCTATGTAAATATTTGTGGAGTCTCCTAGCTAGCGTCTTGAATTCCCAGGAGTGTTTAACACTGCTATTGATGTCAGCTACACCTGGAGTGTCTAACAGTAATATTGATATTACTAGTAAACAACACCAGTATTTAACAGTATTATTGATGCCACTAATCAGCTACACCAGGAGCGCTAAACAGCACTATTGACGTTACTTTAGGAAGAACCATCCGCTGCACAATGAGGTATGCGGTTTCTCTTAACAGCACTAGAACCAAAATCATTCTGAATACCAGAGATGCTATACAGTACTTTCTTATAGCACTAGATCAGGAACCAACCACAACAGCAGGAGCTATACAGCACTCCTGAAAACAGAGTCAGGATCATTAACAACACCAGTAGCACTTTATAGGACCTCAGAGAGTACTAGAGCCAGGATCATTCCCATCACCAGTAGCACTTTACAGTACCCCAGAGAGCACCAGAGCCAGGATCATTCTCAACACCAGTAGCACTTTATAGCACCTCAGAGAGCACTAGAACCAGGATCATTCCCAACACCAGTAGCACTTTATAGCACCCCGGAGAGCACTAGAGCCAGGATCATTCCCAACACCAATAGCACTTTATAGCACCCGCCAGAGCACTAGAACCAGGATCATTCCCAACACCAGTAGCACTTTACAGTACCCCAGAGAGCACTAGAGCCTGGATCATTCCCAACACCAGTAGCACTTTACAGTACCCCAGAGAGCACTAGAGCCAGGATCATTCCCAACACCAGTAGCACTTTACAGTACCCCAGAGAGCACTAGAGCCAGGATCATTCCCAAAAACCAGTAGCATTTTTACAGTACCCCAGAGAGCACTAGAGCCTGGATCTTCCCAACACCGGTAGCACTTTACAGAAACCCCAGGGGAGCACTAGAGCCAGGATCTTTCCCCCAACACCAGTAGAAACTTTACAGTCCCCAGAGAGCACTAGAGCCTGGATCATTCCCAACACCAGTAGCACTTTACAGTACCCCAGAGAGCACTAGAGCCAGGATCATTCCTAACACCAGTAGCACTTTACAGTACCCCAGAGAGCACTAGAGCCAGGATCATTCCCAACACCAGTAGCACTTTACAGTACCCCAGAGAGCACTAGAGCCTGGATCATTCCCAACACCAGTAGCACTTTACAGTACCCCAGAGAGCACTAGAGCCTGGATCATTCCCAACACCAGTAGCACTTTATAGCACCTCAGAGAGCAGTAATGCCAGGATTATTCGCATCATCACGGAGGCTATGCAACAAAATTATTCTGTGACTTTTACTCAGGCAGTAACGTCGCAACCATTCTGAAGAACCAGAGGAAAAGGTCTGAAAGGGTAGTCATGTACGAGAGGCTTAGAAAGAAATTTATATTTTATGCCTGTGGGCCTTTTGAGTACTAATGTGTATCATTATTCTGTTTTTGCTGCACTAGTAAAAACAGAGAGGGAAGCATGGAAGATGTGACTGACTGGAACACTGAGAGAGAAGCTCGGGATACATGTGGAAAAGTTACTGAAATAAGAGGAATAATACGCTTACAGATGTAATGGGATGGAAAAGGTGAAACAGAAACAGTGAGTGAGAAGAACACAGAGAATGTGAAAACCGGTTCTTATGTGAGAATGAGGAAAAATCAGACACAGATAGACTGAAGATATGTATAGTCAAGAGACTTGGAAACGAAAATAAATGCAAGAAAAGATTTTATAAGAATTAATACAAAAAAAAAATGCGAATACAAGTAGTAAGAGGAAGAAGGTGTTTGTGAAGGACCAGAGAAAGTCAGCATGTGTGTGGAACTTCCTGAACCTGGGTTCAAGTGTGTGGAACTTCCTGAACCTGGGTTCAAGTAGAGTTGTTGCAGCATGTGTGGAACTTCCTGAACCTGGGTTCAAGTGGAACTGCTGCAACATATGTGGAACTTCCTGAACCCGGGTTCAAGTGGAACTGCTGCAACATGTGTGGAACTTCCTGAACCATGTTTAAACGCACTATATCGTAATTAAAATTAAACTGTCTGCTAAACCATTAAACGTTCTAATGGATGATTAGACAAACTGCAGGATAATTAGATTTATGTGCAGGATAATTAGACTTACTGCAGGATCATTAGAAATGTGCCGGACAATTGAAATTTCCATGGAATTTTAAAATTACTGAAGAATTATCCGAATTATTTTAGAATTATTAGACTTCCTGCAAGATTATTAGACTTGCTACAAGATGATTAGACTTACTAAGGGATGATGAGACTTACTGCAGGATAATTAGAATTACTACTGGATGTGAAGACTTGCTGAAGAATATTAAGACTTATTTCAGGATGATTAGACTAACTGCAGGATAATTAGACTTTCTGCAGGATGATTAGACATACTGCAGAATGATTAGACTTACTGAAGTCTGATTTAACGTTCTGTGGAGCCATAGGCTTATTTATTATTAAACTTACCGTAGGAAAAAAACAGACTTATTGCAAGATGGTTAGACTTATTGCAAGATGGTTAGACTTATTGCAAGATGGTTAGACTTATTGCAAGATGGTTAGACTTATTGCAAGATGGTTAGACTTATTGCAAGATGGTTAGACTTATTGCAAGATGGATAAACTTGGTGTTGGATGGTTAGACTTAATGTAGGATTGTTAGATTTATTGCAGGATGGCTAGACTTGATGCAGATTGACTAGACTTACTATAGAATGACTAGACTTATTGTATAATGTCCAAATTTGATGTAGAATGATTAGGCTTACTGTAGCATGACTAGACTAATTTTATAATGACCAGACTTGCATAATGTTTAATGGCTAGACTTATTACAGAATGACTAGACATACTGTTGAATGACTAGACTGACTGTGGAATGAGTAAACTTTAGAATGAATAGGCTTACTGTAGAATGACTAGACTTATTGTATAATGAATAGACTTACTGTAGAATGACTAAACTTACAGGCTTCATAAAAATATTGGGGTTCTTGGTGACTAGGCTTAGTTGCGTAATAATCAGATTTTCAATAAGATCATCACAATTAATGCATGATAATTAAAAATTCTGTGGGATAATTGACTTGCTTTAGGGAGATTAGATTTACTGCAAAATTATTAGACTTACTGGAGGATGATTAGACTTTGACGATTACAAGTACTGCAGGATTTCTAGAATTGCACTATGATTATTGACTTAGTACAGGACTACTAGACTTGTTGAAAGATAAATTTATTTACTGTTAAAATATTAGACTTGTTGCAGGATATTTGGATCTGTATTGGAATTTTTAGACAAGTGCCCTGATCAGGTCTGGTAAAGCTGTGTATGGATCCTGCCTCCACTACATCACTTGCCAGACTGTTTCACTTCCTGACAACTCTGTGACTGAAGAAATATTTCCTAACATCCCTGTAATTCATCGGAATCTTCAACTTCCAACTGTGACTCCTTGTTACTGTGTCTCGTCTCTATCCACCTTGCCAATTCCCCTCAGTATTTTATATGTTGTTATCAGGTCCCACCTATCCTCCAGTGTCGCCAGGTCGATTTCCTCTAACTCTTCCTCGTACGAAATGCCTTTTATCTCCGGGACTAGTCTCGCTGCAAATCTTTACACTTTCTTTAATTTCTTGATGTGCTTGACTAGGTGTGGGCTCCAAACTCGTGCTGCATACTCCAGTATGGGCCTGATGTACATGGAGTACGGAGTCTTGAACGATTCCTTACTGAGATGTCGAAACGCTCTTCTCAGGTTTGCCAGGCGCCCGTACGCTGCAGCAGTCATTTGGTTGATGTGCACTTCAGGAGATGTGCTTGGTATTATACTTGCCCCAAGATCCTTTTCCTTGAGTGAGGTTTGCAGTCTGTGGCCTCCATAGACAGTACTCTGTCTGCTGTCTTCTTTGCCCTTCCCCAAGCTTCATTACTTCACACTTGCTGGAATTAAACTCCAGGAGCCATTTGTCAGATCAGGCTTGCAGCTTGTCCAGATCTCCTTCTAGGTTACCTGATCCCCGTCCGCTTGAATTCTCCTCACTAGTTTCACAACATCTGCGAACACACACACACACACCTCTGACTCTACCCATTACCATACCATTCACATATACAAGAAACAGTGTCGGACCTAGGACTGATTTTTGTGGAATCCCATTCGGCATATGCACCCACTCTGACACCTCGTCTCCGACTGACACTTGTTGTTTCCTTCCTGTTAGGTATTACCTGATCCATTGCTACTTTCCCTCCCACTCCTGCCTGCTCCTCTAGTTTCTCAACTAGTCTCTTGTATGGTACTGTGTCGAAAGTTTTCTTACAGTCCAAAAAGATGCAGTCTATCTATCCTTCTCTCTCCTGTCATCCATTACCTTGTCATAAAACTCCAATAGGTTCATGAAACACGATTTTCCTTCCCTGAAACTGTGCTGGTTGTCGTGTATTAGCTTCTCTACTGCCTCCCTGCACTTTGTGGTCAGTTGTTTCATCATTTCGTTTATTGTCTTTTTCTCTAGCTCGCTTATTCACTGCACTGTGTGTGTGTATGTGTGTGTGCGTGTGTTCGCCTAGTTGTGGTTGCAAGGGTCGATTGATAGCTCCTCTCCCCATCTCTTCGTTCATTGCTGTTAGGTTCACTCTCTCCCTGCTCCATGAGTTTTATCGTATATCTCCCTAAAGCTGTATATGAATCCTGCCTCCAGTACATCACTCTCCAGATTGTTCCACTTCCTGACAACTCTATGACTGAAAAAATACTTCCTAGCATCCCTATGACTCATCTGAGTTTTCAACGTCCAGCTGTGACTCCTTGTTACTTTGTCAAATCTCTGAAACTAATAATAATAATAATAATAATAATAATAATAATAATAATAATAATAATAATAATCTTTATTTCTACAAGTACATGTAAAATGTATACGGCCAGCTGATACGTGAAACTATATAAAAGCTCCTTGCTATGTAGACATTTCAGGAAAATTAGGTCTTTTGTCCCCAGGATGCGACCCCACCATTTTACAACACTCGGGTAGCTATTTTACTTACGTGTAACAGGGACAGCGGGTGTCTTAAATATGTTGTAATTTTTTTTTTCCTATCCCGGGGATCGCCCCCCGAACTTCAGTGTGTGAGCGAGTGAACTAACAATCGAGCTAGAACACAAATCGCTTTTTTTTACCCATTTCTGCTGAATTACTTTCTAATCATTAAACTAATAAAAAACAAAAGGGCACTTTAGTAGCAAGCGCGGGAACAAAAAATACACACAAATTTAAAATTTATCATCAATAAAAAAGCAAAAAACCCAGAGAAAACGAGACATGTCCTGGATGACCCCAGCCGCTCCTTAATTCAGTATTGCCATCAATTTAACCCTTCAGAGATGCCAGACAAAAACTTACAAACTCTAAACTTTTTTAAACTTCATTTTAAATATTTTTTTCTGTCTTATGTAAAAAAACAAGTCTTTTTAGCAAAAATGAAATTGGCTTAATTGACCTTTTTTGTAAAAAAATATTGATATTTCAAAAAAATCATGTTAATAATACAAGACAACACCAAACACACACACCAACACACACACACACACACACACACACACACACCCACACACACACACCACACACACACGAGATTAAAGATGTTAGGAAGTACAAATAACTGTTTTTTAATTAACACGGGAGTTACGTTCCTAAAAAACCGGTTAGGTAAAAACATGTAAGATGCACTGAAAAACTTTTTAGAAAAACAGGTTTCGTTCCTGAAACCCTAAAAAAGCCAAACATTTTTTTTTAGCCCTCCACCTTTATTTATTTTTTTATTTTTTTTATAATTTGAGCACACTTACAGAGTACAAAAAAAAATACAGATAAGAGCAGCAGCCAAAACCACTTTTAAATATGCATAGCATTACGGGGGGTGGCTTAAATTAACTTTAAAATTTAAAAAGCAATGATGAAATCAGTGAAAAACATTAAGTAAAACTGATTACTATAAAGCACAAGTGAGTATTACAAAAAACAGGCTATGGTTGCATGCATTTTTGTAAATCTAGAATGGAGTATTCTGTTAGGAGTGAATTTAAAAATAAAAAAGTTAATTGGGGTTTTAGGTTTAACATTTTTTGGGTATAATTGTGAAAACTTTTAAGAATACAATTTATAAGGTTCATTATTCAGTATTTATTTGGTTTTGGGGAGTAAGTGACTTTGAGAAGAGACTTAAATTTTATAAACGGGTAGTGTTTCTTTTATTTAACGGGAAATGAATTCCAGTTTTTTGGGGGCCTTTTTATGTGCATTGATTTTTTGCATAGGGAGAGGACACGAGGAATATCAAAAGTGATCTGTCCCTTGTGTTTTGGTCATGTGTTCTTTTTTGGGGTTTGGGCAAGGAGAGTTTGGGGGGGGGTTAAATCAGAGTTGAGTGTTCTATGATGAAAAGGGTGCAGATAAGTAGGATTTTTTGTATGGGAGTAGGTGAGTGAATTAAATATTGGGGGAGTGTGCTGCCTGTGGGAAATTTGTTATCATTCTAACTGCACCCTTTTTTGGGAAATTATGGTCGAGTGGTTACTTGTTGTTGAGCCCCATGCACAATTCCATAGGTGGATGGGGGAAAATAAGAGAGTGATATAGGGCCAGGGGGGCTGCTGTGAGCATGTCCCGTATTTTCGATAGTATCCACAGTTTGGAAATTTTCTTAAAAATTTGTTTGTATATTGTATGAAATTTGAGTTATTATAAGGTGGTTCCTAAAAATTTTTCCCTTGTTAGCTTTGTGATGGGGTAAAATCGTTTTCTTTTTTAAGAGGGACATCTGTAGTCTGTTCCAATGAATGAAGTGGTTTTGTCAATGTTTTGAAAGTTTTTTTAGTACTCATCCGGGAGATATTTTCTGTAATTCGGTATTTACGTATTGGCAGCGTGACGGGGGCTCGGGGGGGGAGAAGAGTATGTTGTGCATCAGCAATATGGGGGTTTAGAAAATAGAAGCATTTGGTATCATTTTTTAAAGGAAAAAGAGAAGAGGCCCAAAGGACATTTCCCCTGTGGGACAACCCAACTGAAATTTGGGTTTTGTGCAAAGATTTTTGCCCCTTTTGCGAAAACCATTTGGCTTCTGTTGCTGAGGTATGACTTGGGGTAGTTGGGGGTGCCCTCTTATCCCTAGTGGATAATTTTACGTGGAGCAAGTCAGGTCAACTGTATCAAAAGCTTTACGTAAGTCAATAAAGACCCCCAGGGGGACTTTTTTTTTCTTTTTTGCAGTGTAATATTTCTAGCATGTGTAAATAGCATCATTTATTTTTATTAGGCCTAAAATCCAAATTGGCGGGGGTTGAGTATTTTTGGGAAAAAGGGTAGGATAGTTTCGTTTATGAAAAAAATTTTTCAAAGATTTTTGAGAGGGGGTGTAAGTTGGATATGGCCTAAGTTTTCAATCTGTTTGGTCCCTCCTTTGGGGCCCGGGGTGACCCTTGCATTTTGAGTACTGTGGGGAAGGGGGAGGATTAAATGGATTTGTTAAAGATTTGAAATTTTTTTGGGTGAAAGCACTTGTGAACTTTTTGATATAAGGGGGGAAGGTTTTTTAAATCTCCTGCCTTTTTTTTTTATGCTTTGATAATAAGGGAGATTCGTGGGTTTTCGGAGCTAGGAACAGTGTGTTGGGGTAGTTCCCGGTAGGTATTCATTTGGGGGGGGTATTACTTGGGATTTTTTTGGGAAAGGTTTTTTGCCCTATAGGGGAGAAGAAATCTTTGAGTCTGTTTGCTGTTTCTTTTGGTGGGATTTTGGGGTTCATCTGTTTTTGCTAATTTTTTTTCGCTATTTCTGATTTTTTTTTTTTCCCCCAGTTTTTCTGATAGGGGTTTCCAGGTTTTTTATATCACCTCGTAATTTGGATTTTGTTCTCATAATACAATTTTTTTGCCCTTTTTATCGGCTGGTTGGGATTGACGAGTAACGTTTTTTTTGGGTCTCTGGTTATGTACCCTTCTGTTGTTTTTCATTTTTGGTTTTTTGATTTATGGATTTGAAATGCGGGTGTTCCCAGGGATGTTCATTTCCTTAGCTGTCTCGCTTTTTTTTTAGGGCAGGCTTGTTATAGGGGTATTGGTCTTTTTTAAAAAAAATTATTAAAACTTCGTCAAATCTGTATGATTCTAGCTCAGTGTGCAATCAATGTTTGCAATGTGTTGTGAATTATTAGGCTGCCTCATTAAGTTGAAGGTGACTTTTTTGTTTTTGGGGGAATTTCAAGATTGTTATGAGAAAGTGGGGTAGTGCTGTGGTATTATCTGTAATTATCCCTGATTTTAAAGGGATTTTTGGGGTCCAGTTTGGGGTCAAGTGGGGAAACACTGTCTCGTAACTTTGTGGTTTTGTTCTGTTGGTACAACATCAGTTACTCTTTGTGTTTGTGAATTCAGAAAACGTGGGTCCGGGTCTTGCAGGGATTTATATTAAGTCACCTAAAGTAGAAAGTGATCTTTGTTCATGCGGGCATCTTATCATCTTCCTGGTTTTTTGACAAAAATTGGCTAAGTTTGACTGTGGAATCTGTAGATTTTTATAATGTGGAGGTTTTTGTGGGTTTTGGATTTGAATTTGGCTATTAATTTTCCCCCCTGTTCACTTTTGTCAAGATTATGAACATTCTATTGGTCTAAAGTATTTAATGGCTGTGCCACCCCCTTGTTGGTCTGGCCACAGTTGTTGGCTGTGAACCAGGAATGGTATAACATCTGTGTATCAGGCTTTAGCCAGGTTTCATTTATTGTAATGATGGCAATTTTGGGCATGAAGGAATTAGAAATGCTTGAGTCATCGAAGCTTGCTTAAAGATCTGATATTGTAGTTAAAGATAGTTATTTTGTTGGGGCCTGAGAAGTGCCTTTGATTGTTCTAAAGGGTAGAATTACATAACTGTTTGATTCATTTAGTCATTAAATAAGGGGTTGGTACTTTAAATGCTTGTAATTAAATTTTGTGAATCTATAGTTGAATTAAGTATAAAACAAAAGTAAATATTTTAACAAAAAAAATAGCACCTAAAATTTTTTAACAAATGAAAAAAATTGGCAAAGGGATTTTTTTTTTTTTTTTTTTTTTTTTTTTTTAAGCTAAAATAAAGGAGAAAAATAAAAGGGACAGTACAAAAAAAGTGATATCAAAAAATGGAGCTTGGGAAAAATAGTGGGTGCTATAAAAAAAAATGAGTTGGAATTAATCCCAAAAATTGTGAACTTGTTTCTACTTTAGCACCTGAGAATAGCACCTTAAATTTTTTAACAATTGTGAAGTTTAAAGTGGGTATTTTATATAAACTAAAAAAAAGGGAAAAAGTAAGGGACAAAATTAAGAAGGGTAAACAAATTTTAAATGGACAATGGTCCTATGAAAAAATATTGGTTTGGGAGTAAGATCTGATTTGTAATATTAGAAAAATGAGCAGTTTATTGACAATAAAAGTAAAAAAAAATGGGTATTTGGATAGCTAGCAAAAATAGTTTTGGTACTTGCAAAAAAGTAATTGGAAATACACAAATTTGAAATACAATGTAAAGTGACTAAAAAAAAAAAAAGTATGATAAAAAAAATTAAAGGGACAGGTAAGAAAAAAATAAAATATTATTAATTTGGAGAAAATTTCTTTTATTTAAAAAATTTGAGCAATTAAACATAAGAAAGTTATAGATATTGGAGGTAGGGGCATTAGCTGTGATGAAAAATAATAAAAAAATATGTAAATAGAAGAAAACGTTCTTTATGCACCAACGTATATATGTTTTAAAGGGCATTATTTAATCTTTTTCAGAAATTTGTCATTTTTCAAAGGGAAAGTAGAGAAATCATGTTCTTTTGAGAGGTATATTGTTGCCCTTTGATGTTTTCCTTACAGTTTTTTCCCCATCCGCTAAAAACCCTGAGTATTTTGTTTTCCGTTTAAGTTTTTCCACCTGAACAGAATTTTTTGACGTTTTTTTGTTAGACACCTTTATGACACCCCTTTTTTATTGTAATGCTGATTTAATTAGGGCCTTTCTTTTAGTATGAATGAAGTCGGGGTCTTATAGTGTTTTTTTCCCGGTTTTTCCTAACAAACGTTTTCTTTGATTCATTGTTTTGGGACGATGACTTGACGTGGTTTGTATTATCCTGAAGCAGTTTCTTTTCATGTGCTTGTGTTATTCACTAGGAAAGTGTGGACTGTTTATTATAACTGCATCAGAAACTTATCTTGTTTTTTTGTCGTCTTGGAAAACAAGGTATTCATTTTTGTCAGTGTGGGATGTCAGATTCCAGTCCTTATTGCTTCTTCAAATTCATATTTTTTTGTTGTTTTTTTTGTTCAGTGTGATGGTTAGTGCTTTAAATATTTTCTGTATCAACACTTCCCCAGTAATCTCTCTTTAAGGTTTTTTGGGTCTTATTCTCGAGGGTTGGTTATCTTGGGAAACTCGTCGCTGAGGCTGTTTTTTTATCTTTATTTTTATTTTCTAAGGGAAAAGAGTAGTCCTTATATTTGTCAGGAATAATGTACCTGATTATCATGGGGAAAAACCTTTGAAGGGAGTGGGGTTGGGGGGGATCAGCCGTTTGTTTTGTTGTTTTTTGTTTCCCTTTGGGGGGCGGGGGAGAGAGGGGTTGATGATACACTGGCGTTTCCCGTGGGAGACAAATTTAGTTCTAGGGTCCTTGCTGTTTTTTTTTTATTCTGTGTTTTTCCTGCGATATCCCTTTTTAGTATCACGAAGTAGATACGGTAGCAATGGGGGGAGAAGGCTTTTTTTTCTCGGAGTTGGGTTAAGTGGTTGTTGGCAGGGGGGCAGTGTTTTGGGTTAGCAGGGGTTTCTCCTTAGATTTCTAATTTTGTAAGATTTGGGTTTTCATTTTTTTGTACTTGGGTATGTTGTGGGCTACGTGGTTCATGAGTTTAACTTTCACTTGGCCATCACAAAGTTTGATGGGCTGTTTTTTTTTTGGAAAAAAGAGCTGGTAGATACCGTTTTGGGGCCCCTGCCGCTGCCGCAAGGTTTTTCAAAAATAAAAGGAAAATGAATTGTAGTTCATTGTTAGATTATGTTGTTTATACAGCTTAAGACTACAAAATAACAGAAATAATAGTATTTCTTACTTTAAAATTTTGGTGCGGGGTTGTGAAAGATTTTTGGAAAGAGTGGGGGGAGTTTTTGCTGTGGGCCCTACTGGGCTGAGGGGGATGGAGAGGGTTTTGGTCTGAAGTTGTTGGTTTTACTGGAATTTTAACTTTAAGTCTTCAATCAAGTGATTCGAAAGTCAGTCAAATGATTCAGTAAATCAGCCCAAGTGATTCAGAAGTTTTCAAGTATTCAGTAAGCCTCAAGTCATTTCAGTAAGTCATCAAGTATTCAGTAATCATAAAACATTCATAAGTCAGTCAAGTCATTCAATAAGTCATCAAATCGTTCGTAATCTCAAATCATTCAATAAGTCAGTCAAGTCTTCAGTAGTCTCAAGTGTTAGGTAAGAACATAGCAAAATTAGGTACTTTATTTGAAACTTTCGCCACACGTAGGCTTCTTTAGTCGAGTACGAAAAGGTTTATAGAAGCAAAAAACTTGGCGATTAATCTCCATCACCCTTAAATTTTTGGGGGGCTCCCTCAGTCTGGGGAAGAGCATTGTTTTCCCTTGTCTAAACTTTAAAGGGGGATGGGCTGATTACATCGTCTTCAAATATCTTTGTTTCTTCAACTTTTTTGACTCGAAGAAAAGCCTCTGTTAGGCGAAACGTTTTAAATAAAGATACCTAACTTTGCATATGTGTCTTTCCCAACAATCTGTCGGTATTTTTACCATTTTAAGTTCTTCTGTCAACACTGCAAAACAAGGGGTCTTGGTACAGACCATCAACTTCGACAACCTCTACTAGTGAAACGGCTGGGTTGAAGGACCTGCCCTCCCAAAGCAAACCTAATCTCACCTCCTGGGGCCTTAAAAGCCCCATTCGTCACTTCAACTTTATATTGTTTCAGACAACGGAACAAGCTCTTCTCCAGACGAGGGGCTGACCACCTAAAACTTTAAGGGGGAGGACTGTTACATCGCTTTAAGTATCTTTGGTTCTATCAACTTTTCTGTACTCGACTGAAGAAAACCACTGTGTGGCGAAACGTTTTGAAATAAAAATACCTAACTGTTGTATGTGTTTACCCAACAATCTTTTGGTATTTTTATACCCTTTTTTGTTCAAGTCTCAAGTCATTCAGTAAACCTCAAGTCATTTAGTAAGCAGTCAAGTCATTCGTAAGTCAGTCAAGTCATTCAGTAAGTAGTCAAATCATTCAGTAAGTCAGTCAAGTATTCAATAAGTCAGCAAACGTTCATAAGTCTCAATCATTCAGTAAGCCAGTCAAGTCGTTCATAAGTCATAAGTGATTCAGTAATTCGGAGGTGGCTGGGGAGGTGGGGGGTCTCCCCAGCTGAACAACAACAAGCGCCGCTTTGGGGCAAGGGAATTTCTTTTCCCTTTCCACAACTGAACTGTGTTTAAAATTTATCAACAAAAGTGTTACGTAAATTGTTTTCCGCAATTTTTCAAATCGTGCTAACCAAATTGTGCCAAAAAAACTTGTAAACAGTCTACTGTATTTTTTGTCATAGAGTTTTTCAAGAAGTGGAAAAGTCGGCAAATGATGTATGGGGGCAGGAGCATACTAGTTTAAAGATGCGTACGATAAAGCTTTGAGCAAGGGAGAGTTACCTAGTGTGATGATGAAAAGGGGGGGGCCCGGGGCTATGTCTAATCCCCGTAACCTAAATATGGGATACAAAAAACACACACACATACACCATACCGATGGGAATTTGATGACGAGAGAGGGGACACGGGGAAGAAAGTGATTACATAGCGGAAGCTTCACTCTGGTGGGCCAAGGTGATAAATTTCAGGAGATAACCCCCCCCAACGCAGGAGGCCAAGGCAGAGTATACGAGAGCAATAGGCGATGGGGACACACTGGTGCGGGGCGAGAAGAGCTCATGCTGCAGGGCAAAGCTCCTGATCATGGGTGACCTTTAACCACAAGGAATCGAATGGGGAATTGGAGCCCCAGGGGGGCCCAAGATACATGGAGGGAAGTGTGGGGGGTGGTACTGAATATTTCATGTACCAACACGAAAAGGCACACAAGGAGAGAGAGGGATGAACCACAAGACGGACTTAGATTCACCTTTATTTGTCAGATACGGAATCACATATGAAAGACCCCTTGGGCCCGCGATCATGTGGGTTTTGAGTTCGAAACACAGTAGAGCTACAATGGAGGGGGGAAGCAGGGAAAGGCAAGGACAAATGAAACCAAACTACAGAAAGGGGACTACACAGGAATGAGGAACTTCCTGAATGAGGTTCAGGGGGACAGAGAACTGGCGGGGAAGCAGTAATGAGATGAGGGAATATGTAGCAACAATGTGCAAGGAGGCTAAAGGAGAGGTTTGTCCCCAAAGGGTAACAGGAAAAATGAAAAAGCCAGGATGACCCCAAATGGTTCACCCAAGATGCAAGGAGGCAAAAACCAAGTGTGCTAGGGAATGGAAGAAATATAGAAGGCAAAGGACCCAGGAGAATAAGGAGAACAGTCGTAGAGCCAGAAACGAAATGCACAGATAGAAGGGAGGCCCAAGTCAATATGAAAACGCCTTTAGCAGCAAAGCCAAAAATCTGACCCGAAGCTGTTATACAGCCAAATCAGGAAGAAAACAACCGTTAAGGACCGGGTAATCAGGCTAAGGAAGGAAGGAGGAGAGACAACAAGAAAATGACCGTGGAAGTATGTGAGGAACTCAACAGAGATTTCAAAAAAGTGTTCACAGAGGAGACAGAAGGGGCTCCAGAAAGATGGAGAGGTGGGGTCACCACCATGTGCTGGACCACATAACACACAACCGAGGAAGAAGTGAAGAGGCTTCTGAGTGAGCTAGATACCTCAAGGGCAATGGGGCCAGATAACATCTCTCCATGGGTCCTGAGAGAGGGACAAGGCGCTATGTGTACCCCTAACAACAATATTCAATACATCTATCAAAACGGGAGATTTCCTGAGGATGGAAACACAAATGTGGTCCCAAACTTTAAAAAAAGGGGGAACAGCATGAAGCACTAAACACAGCCAGTGTCCTGACATTAAACATGAAATATGGAATGATTGTCGGAGAAGAATTTGGGAAAATTAGAAAAGGAATGATCTATCACCGCTGCCAACATGGTTTCAGAATGGGAAATCCGTGTCCAAACCACTGGAGTTCTTGACATGGGACAGCGTAAAAGGAGGAGGGGGGGGTGGATTTCATTTTCTTGGACTGCAAGAAGGCGGTTGACCAGTACCACACAAGAGATTAGTGCAAAAACTGGAGGACCAAGCAGGGATAACAGGGAAGGCACTGCAATGGATCAGGGAATACTTGTCAGGAAGACAGCAGCGGAGTAATGGTACGTGGCGAGGTGTCAGAGTGGGCACCTGTGACCAGGGGGGTCCCCACAGGGGTCAGTCCTAGGACCAGTGCTGTTTCTGGTATTTGTGAAACGACATGACGGAAGAACAAACTCCGAGGTTTTCCCTGTTTGCAGATGACGTGAAGTTGATGAGAAGAGTTCATTCGATCAAAGACCAGGCAGAACTACAAAGGGATCTGGACAGGCTGCAGACCTGGTCCAGCAACTGGCTCCTGGAGTTCAATCCCACAAGTGCAAAGTTATGAGGATTGGGGAAGGGCAAAGAAGACCGCAGACGGAGTACAGTCTAAGGGGCCAGAGACTACAAACATCACTCAAGGAAAAAGATCTTGGGTGTGTATAACACCAGGCACATCTCCTGAAGCGCACATCAACCAAATAACTGCCGCAGCATATGGGCGCCTGGCAAACCTCAGAACAGCATTCCGACATTTAATAAGGAGTCGTTCAGGACCCTGCACACCATGTACGTTAGGCCCATATTAGAGTATGCGGCACCATTTTTGGAACCCACACCTACCCCAAGCATGAAAAGAAACTAGAGAAAGTGCAAAGGTTTGCAACAAGATAGTCCCAGGGTTAAGAGGTATGCCCTATGGGGAGAGGTTAAGGGAATCAACCTGACGACACTGGAGGACAGGAGAGATAGGGGGGAACATGATAACGACTTACAAAATACTGAGAGGAATTGACAAGGTGGGCAAAGACGGGTGTTCCAGAGACTGGGCACAGCAACACGGGGCACAGTTGGAAGCTGAAGACACAGATGAATCAAAGGATGTTAGGAAGTATTTCTTCAGCCACAGAGTGTCAGGAAGTGGAATAGTTTGGGGAAACGATGTAGTGGGGGCAGGGTCCATACATAGCTTAAGAGAGGTACGTTTTTTTCATGGTTGGAGAGTGGGCCTATAGCGACCATGAAGAGGCGGGGCCCGGAGCTTGGACCGACCCCCCGCAACCTCAAATAGGTGAGTCACAACATATATATATATATATTATATATAATAATATATATATTTAGTATTATATTTTAAAATATATATTATATTTTAAAAAAAGCCCTGCAGAATAGGTAAAACTAGTCAATTAGCAAGAATCTTTAAAATTAAGTCCCTTTTTAAAATTGTCTCTTTCTTTAAAAACAGATTTTTTTTTAAATTTTTGTTAAAGAAAATTAATAATTTTGTACCAAAAAAACTTTAGAAAAAATTTCCAACCTTATTTAACAAACGCAATTTTTTTTTTCAACAAATCGGCCGTCTCTTACTGAGGCGGGGTGACCAAAAAAGAAAGAAAATCTCCAAAAAGAAAAAAAAATTTTTCCATCATCTTTCAACACTTTCACCTCACTCACACAAAAATCATTTTTTTTTGGGCAAAAGGTGCTCAGAACACAACATTTAGAAGAAATTATATTTAAAAAAGTTTACACAATATATCCCCCCAAACGCAAATTTTCCCCCAAAAAACCCCCTTCTTTAGAGAGCAGGCATTGTATTTCCCCTTTTCCCAGGACTCAAACCCGGGTTTATAAAAAAATAATTTTTTTCCCGTGAACCCCTTTCACAAAAAATTACTGTGCTCAAAACCCCAAAACAGATCGTCAGGTCCCAAATACCATTTGTCCCCAAATTCACCCCCTATCGAACATGTTTCATGCACGCCTGCTGGAATTTCCAAGCCCCTCACCCCAAAACCTCCCTTCCCCCTTCCTTCCAACCTTTTCGAGGGGCCCCCTCCCACCCCTTTCCTTCTCCTACAAAATTAAAATGCTCCCCATTTTATTCTACTTTGACCCCTTCCCCCCAAAATTGACCAAACCCCTCAACAACCCCTCTTCAGCCCCCTGACTTTAAAACTTTTATTAACTCCACACCTTCTCCTAAATTTTCCCCACTCCTTTAAATTTTTTGCATAATATTTAAAACCACCCCATTGCCCCTTTGACAGGACTTTTCCTTTCTCCAACCGTTTTCCCCCGGGTGCATTTAAACCAACCCCAAACTTCACACCCCACATAAGAGTGTTGGGGTACTATACTTTTAAAACATTCCCCCTTTTTTGCCCCCATAGATAACGTTTTTTTTTACCCACATATTAAACCCCAATGCCCACTCCCTTTTTTTTCCCCTTCAATTTTATGAATTTAAACCCCATCCTTTATAAAAAACCCTCTGTGACACCCCAAATCTTAAAATTCTTTAAAACATTCACTTCTTCCATACTCCTCCTCCTCCCCCAAATTTTTTATCCAATTTTTTCTTTTTCTAAATCATTTTATACCCTCATCAAACCCTTTCTCTTTTCCCATGTTAAATTTCAACTTTCTACCTTTACACACACCCCAAATCACCACTAAAACCCTTTTCAATTTTTCTTTTGAACTCCCATAAGCACATATAAACACAAAAAGTAAATGTGTCCCTTCCCCATTAAATTTTAAACCCACCCCTCTCCTGAACACCTAGCATTTACTTTTTTTACAACCCCCCCTTTTTAAAAATATTAAACAACCAAGGGACATTACACATCCCTGTCTTTAAAACCCACTTTTTTCCGGGAAATAGTCTCCCTCTCTTCTACACACCCTAACCTGAGCCTCACTATCCTCATAAAAACTCTTTACAGCATTACCTGGAGTTTACCTGGAGAGAGTTTCAGGGGTCAATGCCCCCGCGGCCCGGTCTGTGACCAGGCCTCCTGGTGGATCAGCGCCTGATCAACCAGGCTGTTGCTGCTGGCTGCACGCAAACCAACGTACGAGCCACAGCCCGGCTGATCAGGAACTGACTTTAGGTGCTTGTCCAGTGCCAGCTTGAAGACTGCCAGGGGACTGTTGGTAATCCCCCTTATGTGTGCTGGGAGGCAGTTGAACAGTCTCGGGCCCCTGACACTTATTGTATGGTCTCTTAACGTGCTAGTGACACCCCTGCTTTTCATTGGGGGGATGGTGCATCGTCTGCCAAGTCTTTTGCTTTCGTAGTGAGTGATTTTCGTGTGCAAGTTCGGTACTAGTCCCTCTAGGATTTTCCAGGTGTATATAATCATGTATCTCTCCCTCCTGCGTTTAGTAACTTACTACCTGTTCCATATACTTGCAACATCTGCCACATTGCTCCTCTATCCACTCTATCATATGCCTTTTCTAAATCCATAAATGCAGTAAAAGCTTCCCTACGTTTATCTAAATACTGTTCACATATATGCTTCAATGTAAACACTTGATCTACACATCCCCTACCCACTCTGAAACCTCCTTGCTCATCTGCAATCTTACGTTCTGTCTTACCTCTAATTCTTTCAATTATAACCCTACCGTACATTTTTCCTGGTATACTCAATAAACTTATTCCTCTATAATTTTTACAATCTCTTTTGTCCCCCTTCCTTTTATATAAAGGGACTATACATGCTCTCTGCCAATCCCTAGGTACCTTCCCCTCTTTCATACATTTATTAAACAAAAGTACCAACCACTCCAACACTATAGCCCCCCCCACTGCTTTTAACATTTCTGTCATGATCCTGTCATGATTCTGGTGGCCCGGTGGCCTGGTGGCTAAAGCTCCCGCTTCACACACGGAGGGCCCGGGTTCGATTCCCGGCGGGTGGAAACATTTCGACACGTTTCCTTACACCTGTTGTCCTGTTCACCTAGCAGCAAATAGGTACCTGGGTGTTAGTCGACTGGTGTGGGTCGCATCCTGGGGGACAAGATTAAGGACCCCAATGGAAATAAGTTAGACAGTCCTCGATGACGCACTGACTTTCTTGGGTTATCCTGGGTGGCTAACCCTCCGGGGTTAAAAATCCGAACGAAATCTTATCTTATCCCGTCAGTTCCAGCTGCTTTACCCCCTTTCATTCTACGTAATGCCTCGCGTACCTCCCCCACACTTACATTTTGCTCTTCTTCACTCCTAAAAGATGGTATACCTCCCTGACCAGTGCATGAAATTACCGCCTTCCTTTCTTCCTCAACATTTAAAAGTTCCTCAAAATATTCTCGCCATCTACCCAATACCTCCCTCTCCCCATCTACTAACTCCCCTACTCTGTTTTTAACGGACAAATCCATACGTTCCCTAGGCTTTCTTAACTTGTTTAACTCACTCCGAAATTTTTTTTTATTTTCATTAAAATTTCTTGACAGTGCCTCTCCCATTCCATCATCTGCTCTACTTTTGCACTCTCTCACCACTCTCTTCACCTTTATTTTAATCTCCATATACTCTGCTCTTCTTATAACACTTCTGCTTTGTAAAAATCTCTCATAACTAACTTTTTCTCTTTTATCACACCTTTACTTTCATCATTCCACCAATCACTCCTCTTTCCTCCTTCCCCACCCTCCTATACCCACAAACTTCTGCCCCACATTCTATACTGCATTTTTAAAACTCATCTAACCCTCTTCAACCCCCCCCCCCCACTACTCATCTTGCACTAGCCCACCTTTCTGCCAATAGTCGCTTATTATCACCCGAACTTCCTCCTCCGTTAGTTTATACACTTTCACTTCCCTCCTATTTGTGTTGCCACCTTTCTCTTGTCCCATCTACCTCTTACTCTAACTGTGCTACAACTAAATAATGATCCGATATATCAGTTGCCCCTCTATAAACATGTACATCCTGGAGCCTACCCATACACCTTTTATCCACCATACATAATCTAACAAACTACTTTCATTACGTCCTACATCATACCTGTATATTTATTTATCCTCTTTTTCATAAAAATGTTTACTTATTACCAAATCTCTTTCTTCACATAGCTCAATTAAAGGCTCCCATTTTCATTTACCCCTGGCACCCCAATTTACCTACTACTCCCTCCACAACATTTTTACCACTTTAGCATTGAAATCCCCAACCACAAGTACTCTCACACTTGGTTCAAAACTCCCCACGCATTTCACTCAACATTTCCCAAAATCTCTCTTTTCTCTACACTTCTTATTCTCCAGGTGCATTACGCTTATTATAACCATTTTCACATCCATCTTTATTTTATCCATCATTATCCTAAATTAATACATTTATAGTCCCTCTTTCTGCATATCTTATCCTTCAACTTATTGCTACTCCTTCTTTAGCTCTAATTCTATTTGAAACCCTTATCTAACCATTTATTCCTCTCCATTGAAACTCTCCACCCCCTCGCTTTGTTTCACTTAAAGCCAGAACATGCAGTTTCTTCTCATTCTAACATCCACAATCATCTCTTCTTATCATTTGCAACATCCACGCACATTCAGACTTCCCACTTTGACAATTTTCTTCTTATTCTTTTTAGTAATTTTTACAGGAAAAGGGGTTACTAGCCCATTGTTCCCGGCATTCCAGTTGACTTTTACAACACGCATGGCTTACGCAGGAAAGATTCTTATTCCACTTCCCCATGGATATAAAAGGAAAAGTAATAAGACCAAGAACTATTAAGATAAAATCAAAGAAAACTAAGATGAGTGTGTATAAATAAACATGTACATGCATGTGTAGTGTGATCTAAGTGTAAGTAGAAGTAGCAAGACATACCTGTAATCTTGCATATTTATGAGACAGACAAAAGACACCAGCAATCCTACCATCATGTAAAACAATTACAGGCTTTCGTTTTACACTCACTTGGTTAGGTTCAGAATGATTTTTGCGAAATTATAACATACACAAATTTTCGCTTGCCTTATTCGGCAAGAAGAGCATTGATATTTAAGCCAAAATCGCAAGTTTTACCTATTCGGCACGGCTATTTATATATATAATCTTGCCATGACCGTGATTTAACACTCACTGTTAGTGTTGAGTTACATCTAACATCTCTGCTGTTCATGAGATTAGAGGAGCTTAAATACTTTGAGCTCAACCTCCAGGGCCTCACACTGTGGCCTCAGACATTACCTGCTTCAGACAGTAGACCTCCAGGGCCTCACACTGTGGCCTCAGACACTACCTGCTTCAGACAGTAGACCTCCAGGGCCTCACACTGTGGCCTCAGACATTACCTGCTTCAGACAGTAGACCTCCAGGGCCTCACACTGTGGCCTCAGACACTACCTGCTTCAGACAGTAGACCTCCAGGGCCTCACACTGTGGCCTCAGACACTACCTGCTTCAGACAGTAGACCTCCAGGCCTCACACTGTGGCCTCAGACACTACCTGCTTCAGACAGTAGACCTCCAGGGCCTCACACTGTGGCCTCGACACTACCTGCTTCAGACAGTAGACCTCCAGGGCCTCACACTGTGGCCTCAGACACTACCTGCTTCAGACAGTAGACCTCCAGGGCCTCACACTGTGGCCTCAGACACTACCTGCTTCAGACAGTAGACCTCCAGGGCCTCACACTGTGGCCTCAGACACTACCTGCTTCAGACAGTAGACCTCCAGGCCTCACACTGTGGCCTCAGACACTACCTGCTTCAGACAGTAGACCTCCAGGGCCTCACATCTGTGGCCTCAGACACTACCTGCTTCAGACAGTAGACCTCCAGGGCCTCACACTGTGGCCTCAGACACTACCTGCTTCAGACAGTAGACCTCCAGGGCCTCACACTGTGACCTCAGACATTACCTGCTTCAGACAGTAGACCTCCAGGGCCTCACACACTGACCTCAGACATTACCTGCTTCAGACAGTAGACCTCCAGGGCCTCACACGTGACCTCAGACATTACCTGCTTCAGACAGTAGACCTCCAGGGCCTCACACTGTGACCTCAGACATTACCTGCTTCAGACAGTAGACCTCCAGGGCCTCACACACTGACCTCAGACACTACCTGCTTCAGACAGTAGACCTCCAGGGCCTCACACTGTGACCTCAGACATTACCTGCTTCAGACAGTAGACCTCCAGGGCCTCACACTGTGACCTCAGACATTACCTGCTTCAGACAGTAGACCTCCAGGGCCTCACACTGTGACCTCAGACATTACCTGCTTCAGACAGTAGACCTCCAGGGCCTCACACTGTGACCTCAGACACTACCTGCTTCAGACAGTAGACCTCCAGGGCCTCACACTGTGACCTCAGACACTACCTGCTTCAGACAGTAGACCTCCAGGGCCTCACACTGTGACCTCAGACACTACCTGCTTCAGACAGTAGACCTCCAGGGCCTCACACTGTGGCCTCAGACATTACCTGCTTCAGACAGTAGACCTCCAGGGCCTCACACTGTGACCTCAGACATTACCTGCTTCAGACAGTAGACCTCCAGGGCCTCACACTGTGACCTCAGACACTACCTGCTTCAGACAGTAGACCTCCAGGGCCTCACACTGTGACCTCAGACACTACCTGCTTCAGACAGTAGACCTCCAGGGCCTCACACACTGACCTCAGACATTACCTGCTTCAGACAGTAGACCTCCAGGGCCTCACACACTGACCTCAGACATTACCTGCTTCAGACAGTAGACCTCCAGGGTCTGGAACTCGTGAAGGTGTTGAGCTACAGCTCCGTGGATTTATTAAGAGTGTTCAGCTCAAGGTTATGGAAACTGAAGACACTAGTAATGGATTTTAACCATTGTCATCAAATGACCTTTTCTGTAATAGTTCACTATCATATAACTTAACAAGTCAGTGCAATAGTTCACTGACTATTATATAACTCAACAAGTCAGTGCAATAGTTCACTGACTATTATATAACTCAACAAGTTAGTGCAATAGTTCACTATCATAACTCAACAAGTTAATATAATAGTTCACTATCATAACTTAACAAGTCAGTACAATAGTTCATTATCATAACTTAACAAGTCAGTACAATAGTTCACTATCATAACTTAACAAGTTAGTACAATAGTTCACTATCATAACTTAACAAGTTAGTACAATAGTTCACTATCATAACTTAACAAGTCAGTACAATAGTTCACTATCATAACTTAACAAGTCAGTACAATAGTTCACTATCATAACTTAACAAGTTAGTACAATAGTTTCACTATATAACTTAACAAGTCAGTACAATAGTTCACTATCATAACTTAACAAGTCAGTACAATAGTTCACTATCATAACTTAACAAGTCAGTACAATAGTTCACTATCATAACTTAACAAGTTAGTACAATAGTTCACTATCATAACTTAACAAGTCAGTACAATAGTTTACTATCATAACTTAACAAGTTAGTGATAACATCTTCCTCGTCTAAACATTTATAAAGAATATAATTTCCACTCCTTCCCTGTGGGTCTTGAGTTGTTGACAACGCAAGACCCCACAGCTCTCCTTTGGGGGTCTTGAGGTGTTGACAACGCAAGACCTCATAGCCCTCCTTTGGGGGTCTTGAGTTGTTGACAACGCAAGACCCCATAGCCCTCCTTTGGGGTCTGAGCTGTTGACAACGCAAGACCCCATAGCCCTCCTTTGGGGGTCTTGAGGTGTGACAACGCAAGACCCCATAGCCCTCCTTTGGGGGTCTTGAGTTGTTGACAACGCAAGACCCCATAGCCCTCCTTTGGGGGTCTTGAGTTGTTGACAACGCAAGACCCCATAGCCCTCCTTTGGGGGTCTTGAGTTGTTGACAACGCAAGACCCCATAGCCCTCCTTTGGGGGTCTTGTGGTGTTGACAACGCAAGACCCCATAGCCCTCCTTTGGGGGTCTTGAGTTGTTGACAACGCAAGACCCCATAGCCCT
The DNA here is from genome assembly GCF_026875155.1 of Cherax quadricarinatus. Classification (NCBI taxonomy): domain Eukaryota; kingdom Metazoa; phylum Arthropoda; class Malacostraca; order Decapoda; family Parastacidae; genus Cherax; species Cherax quadricarinatus. The sequence goes on from NC_069449.1 coordinate 2,551,747, forward strand.
CCTTTGGGGTCTTGAGGTGTTGACAACGCAAGACCCCATAGCCCTCCTTTGGGGGTCTTGAGTTGTTGACAACGCAAGACCCCATAGCCCTCCTTTGGGGGTCTTGAGTTGTTGACAACGCAACACCCCATAGCCCTCCTTTGGGGGTCTTGAGGTGTTGACAACGCAAGACCCCATAGCCCTCCTTTGGGGGTCTTGAGTTGTTGACAACGCAAGACCCCATAGCCCTCCTTTGGGGGTCTTGAGGTGTTGACAACGCAAGACCCCATAGCCTCCTTTGGGGTCTTGAGGTGTTGACAACGCAAGACCCCATAGCCCTCCTTTGGGGGTCTTGAGTTGTTGACAACGCAAGACCCCATAGCCCTCCTTTGGGGGTCTTGAGCTGTTGACAACGCAAGACCCCATAGCCCTCCTTTGGGGTCTTGAGGTGTTGACAACGCAAGACCCCATAGCCCTCCTTTGGGGGTCTTGAGTTGTTGACAACGCAAGACCCCATAGGCCCTCCTTTGGGGGTCTTGAGTTGTGACAACGCAAGACCCCATAGCCCTCCTTTGGGGTCTTGAGTTGTTGACAACGCAAGACCCCATAGCCCTCCTTTGGGGTCTTGTGGTGTTGACAACGCAAGACCCCATAGCCCTCCTTTGGGGGTCTTGAGTTGTTGACAACGCAAGACCCCATAGCCCTCCTTTGGGGGTCTTGAGGTGTTGACAACGCAAGACCCCATAGCCCTCCTTTGGGGGTCTTGAGTTGTTGACAAACGCAAGACCCCATAGCCCTCCTTTGGGGGTCTTGAGTTGTTGACAACGCAAGACCCCATAGCCCTCCTTTGGGGTCTTGAGGTGTTGACAACGCAAACCCCATAGCCCTCCTTTGGGGGTCTTGAGTTGTTGACAACGCAAGACCCCATAGCCCTCCTTTGGGGGTCTTGAGGTGTTGACAACGCAAGACCCCATAGCCCTCCTTTGGGGGTCTTGAGGTGTTGACAACGCAAGACCCCATAGCCCTCCTTTGGGGGTCTTGAGTTGTTGACAACGCAAGACCCCATAGCCCTCCTTTGGGGGTCTTGTGTTGTTTGACAACGCAAGACCCCATAGCCCTCCTTTGGGGGTCTTGAGGTGTTGACAACGCAAGACCCCATAGCCCTCCTTTGGGGGTCTTGAGGTGTTGACAACGCAAGACCCCACAGCCCTTCTTTGGAGGTCTTGAGGTGTTGACAACGCAAGACCCCACAGCCCTCCTTTGGGGATCTTGAGGTGTTGACAACGCAAGACCCCACAGCCCTCCTTTGGGGGTCTTGAGGTGTTGACAACGCAAGACCCCACAGCCCTCCTTTGGGAGTCTTAAGGTGTTGACAACGCAAGACCCCATAGCCCTCCTTTGGGGGTCTTGAGGTGTTGACAACGCAAGACCCCATAGCCCTCCTTTGGGGGTCTTGAAGTGTTGACAACGCAAGACCCCATAGCCCTCCTTTGGGGGTCTTGAGGTGTTGACAACGCAAGACCCCACAGCCCTCCTTTGGAGGTCTTGAGGTGTTGACAACGCAAGACCCCACAGCCCTCCTTTGGGGGTCTTGAGGTGTTGACAACGCAAGACCCCACAGCCCTTTTTTGGGGGTCTTGAGGTGTTGACAACGCAAGACCCCACAGCCCTCCTTTGGGGGTCTTGAGGTGTTGACAACGCAAAATACCACAGCCCTCCTTTGGGGGTCTTGAGTTGTTGACAACGCAAGACCCCACAGCCCTCCTTTGGGGGTCTTGAGTTGTTGACAACGCAAGACCCCACAGCCCTCCTTTGGGGGTCTTGAGGTGTTGACAACGCAAGACCCCACAGCCCTCCTTTGGGGGTCTTGAGTTGTTGACAACGCAAGACCCCACAGCCCTCCTTTGGGGGTCTTGAGGTGTTGACAACCAAGACCCCAGCAACCCTTCCTAGGGGTCTCCTCCGTTCCTGGCTGTGTTGTGTGTAGGTAATACTAGGTGACACCACGTCCCTTACCTGTCATGCGTGCAGGTAATACTAGGTGATACCACGTCCCTTACCTGTCATGTGTGTAGGTAATACTAGGTGACACCACGTCCCTTACCTGTCATGTGTGTAGGTAATACTAGGTGACACCACGTCCCTTACCTGTCATGCGTGCAGGTAATACTAGGTGACACCACGTCCCTTACCTGTCATGCGTGCAGGTAATACTAGGTGACACCACGTCCCTTACCTGTCATGTGTGCAGGTAATACTAGGTGACACCACGTCCCTTACCTGTCATGTGTGTAGCTAATACTAGGTGACACCACATCTTTTACCTGTCATGCGTGCAGGTAATACTAGGTGACACCACGTCCCTTACCTGTCATGTGTGCAGGTAATTCTAGGTGACACCACGTCCCTTACCTGTCATGCGTGCAGGTAATACTAGGTGACACCACGTCCCTTACCTGTCATGCGTGCTGGTAATACTAGGTGACACCACGTCCCTTACCTGTCATGCGTGCAGGTAATACTAGGTGACACCACGTCCCTTATCTGTCATGTGTGCAGGTAATACTAGGTGACACCACGTCCCTTACCTGTCATGTGTGCAGGTAATACTAGGTGACACCACGTCCCTTACCTGTCATGTGTGTAGGTAATACTAGGTGACACCACGTCCCTTACCTGTCATGCGTGCAGGTAATACTAGGTGACACCACGTCCCTTACCTGTCATGTGTGCAGGTAATACTAGGTGACACCACGTCCCTTACCTGTCATGCGTGCAGGTAATACTAGGTGACACCACGTCCCTTACCTCTCATGCGTGCAGGTAATACTAGGTGACACCACGTCCCTTACCTGTCATGCATGCAGGTAATACTAGGTGACACCACGTCCCTTACCTGTTATGTGTGCAGGTAATACTAGGTGACACCACGTCCCTTACCTGTCATGTGTGTAGGTAATACTAGGTGACACCACGTCCCTTACCTGTCATGTGTGCCGGTAATACTAGGTGACACCACGTCCCTTACCTGTCATGTTGGCAGGTAATACTAGGTGACACCACGTCCCTTACCTCTCATGCGTGCAGGTAATACTAGGTGACACCACGTCCCTTACCTGTCATGTGTGCACGTAATACTAGGTGACACCACGTCCCTTACCTGTCATGCATGCAGGTAATACTAGGTGACACCACGTCCCTTACCTGTCATGTGTGCAGGTAATACTAGGTGACACCACGTCCCTTACCTGTCATGTGTGTAGGTAATACTAGGTGACACCACGTCCCTTACCTGTCATGCGTGCAGGTAATACTAGGTGACACCACGTCCCTTACCTGTAATGTGTGCAGGTAATTCTAGGTGACACCACGTCCCTTACCTGTCATGTGTGCAGGTAATACTAGGTGACACCACGTCCCTTACCTGTCATGCGTGCAGGTAATACTAGGTGACACCACGTCCCTTACCTACCATGTGTGTAGGTAATACTAGGTGACACCACGTCCCTTACCTGTCATGCATGCAGGTAATACTAGGTGACACCACGTCCCTTACCTGTCATGTGTACAGGTAATACTAGGTGACACCACGTCCCTTACCTGTCATGTGTGTAGGTAATACTAGGTGACACCACGTCCCTTACCTGTCATGCTGCAGGTAATACTAGGTGACACCACGTCCCTTACCTGTAATGTGTGCAGGTAATACTAGGTGACACCACGTCCCTTACCTGTCATGTGTGCAGGTAATACTAGGTGACACCACGTCCCTTACCTGTCATGTGTGCAGGTAATACTAGGTGACACCACGTCCCTTACCTGTCATGTGTGCAGGTAATACTAGGTGACACCACGTCCCTTACCTACCATGTGTGTAGGTAATACTAGGTGACACCACGTCCCTTACCTGTCATGTGTGCAGGTAATACTAGGTGACACCACGTCCCTTACCTGTCATGTGTGTAGGTAATACTAGGTGACACCACGTCCCTTACCTGTCATGTGTGCAGGTAATACTAGGTGACACCAAGTCCCTTACCTGTCATGTTGCAGTATACAGGTGACACCCACGTCCCTTACCTACCATTGTGTGTAGGTAATATACTTGGTGACACCACGTCCCTTACCTGTCATGTGTGCAGGTAATACTAGGTGACACCACGTCCCTTACCTGTCATGTGTGCAGGTAATACTAGGTGACACCACGTCCCTTACCTACCATGTGTGCAGGTAATGCTAGGTGACACCACGTCCCTTACCTGTCATGTGTGCAGGTAATACTAGGTGACACCACGTCCCTTACCTGTCATGTGTGTAAGTAATACTAGGTGACACCACGTCCCTTACCTGTCATGTGTGCAGGTAATACTAGGTGACACCACGTCCCTTACCTGTCATGTGCGCAGGTAATACTAGGTGTCACCACGTCCTTTACCTGTCATGTGTGCAGGTATTACTAGGTGACACCACGTCCCTTACCTGTCATGTGTGCAGGTAATACTAGGTGACACCACGTCCCTTACCTACCATGTGTGTAGGTAATACTAGGTGACACCACGTCCCTTACCTGTCATGTGTGCAGGTAATACTAGGTGACACCACGTCCCTTACCTGTCATGTGTGTAGGTAATACTAGGTGACACCACGTCCCTTACCTGTCATGTGTGCAGGTAATACTAGGTGACACCACGTCCCTTACCTGGCATGTGTGTAGGTAATACTAGGTGACACCACGTCCCTTACCTGTCATGTGTGCAGGTAATACTAGGTGACACCACGTCCCTTACCTGTCATGTGTGCAGGTAATACAGGTGACACCACGTCCCTTACCTACCATGTGTGTAGGTAATACTTGGTGACACCACGTCCCTTACCTGTCATGTGTGCAGGTAATACTAGGTGACACCACGTCCCTTACCTGTCATGTGTGCAGGTAATACTAGGTGACACCACGTCCCTTACCTACCATGTGTGCAGGTAATACTAGGTGACACCACGTCCCTTACCTGTCATGTGTGCAGGTAATACTAGGTGACACCACGTCCCTTACCTGTCATGTGTGTAAGTAATACTAGGTGACACCACGTCCCTTACCTGTCATGTGTGCAGGTAATACTAGGTGACACCACGTCCCTTACCTGTCATGTGCGCAGGTAATACTAGGTGTCACCACGTCCCTTACCTGTCATGTGTGCAGGTATTACTAGGTGACACCACGTCCCTTACCTGTCATGTGTGCAGGTAATACTAGGTGACACCACGTCCCTTACCTGTCATGTGTGCAGGTAATACTAGGTGACACCACGTCCCTTACCTGTCATGTGTGTAGGTAATACTAGGTGACACCACGTCCCTTACCTGTCATGTGTGCAGGTAATACTAGGTGACACCACGTCCCTTACCTGTCGTGTTGGCAGGTAATACTAGGTGACACCACGTCCCTTACCTGTCATGTTGGCAGGTAATACTAGGTGACACCACGTCCCTTACCTGTCATGTGTGCAGGTAATACTAGGTGGCACCACGTCCCTTACCTGTGTTTGGTCGTTGGTCCGTATTTAACGGTGTCTGATGGTTAGCCAACACAGTAAAAGATGAGCCTTGGGACGACTTACCTGGGTGTATGCATTATACCCGTATAATGTGACACAGATATCGACGACTTCATTTTTGTCGTCACTCTGGACATTTCAGGTCACGATTTCAAAACCTGTTCCACCACCAATGCCACTCCAGCCTGTCTTAACTGCAAGGGCACTCATCATACCCTTGCAGCCAAATGCCCACTAAGGAAGTGCTGGCTAAGAAAATCATAGAAAAAGCTAAGAAGAGCAGCCCCAAATCGCAGACATATGCCGCCATAACTACCGTCTAATACCAAGAAAATTCTTCAAGCTACATAACAGCACCTCCCTCTCCACTTTGGGACGAGGCTTCCTCCAGGGTGCTGTATTGTATGGTGTATGCGCACCTTGCTAGTGCAGCCAACCCAGGCACATTCAGCACCACCATCAATGAACTATTCAAACTTAACAAGTCTGCCTTCGTTTTCCCTGACTGCACACCTTCAGCTGACATCCTTAGGATTCTTCCTGACGTCATTAACTTCACTTCTCCTGCCGACCTGTCTCCTACTGTCCAAGCAACTGTTCCTGCACCTTCCACAACCTCCGACACCATCGTTCATGCTGCCTTGATCACCGCCTCCTAACCTCATGACTCAAGAAATCGTAATGACACGATTGCAAACAAACCATACCCCCGGCCGGGATTGAACCCGCGGTCATAGAGTCTCAAAACTCCAGCCCGTCGCGTTAGCCACTAGACCAGCTAGCCACAATAAGATTCATCCAACTAGGTATATTTCTGTGTACGACTGGTATATAATACCGACAAGATGAGATTAAGACACATGTGCAACATCTGGGTGTCTTTATTGTAGACGTTTCGCCATCCAGTGGCTTTATCAATACAAATTCTAGGACATAACTTGAAGACAGTAGAACTATGTACAGAAGATGAGGTAATCAGTCCCTCAACCTAGGAGGGTTGAGGGACTGATTACCTCATCTTCTGTACATAGTTCTACTGTCTTCAAGTTATGTCCTAGAATTTGTATTGATAAAGCCACTGGATGGCGAAACGTCTACAATAAAGATACCCAGATGTTGCACATGTGTCTTAATCTCATCTTGTCGGTATTATATACCAGTCGTACACAACTTGTCAGACACTGCAACATCATGGAATCTTAATTCTGAGGACATGTACATAACCTTCACGACTACGACAACTACTACTACTACTAACCCATCTCTTTGGGAAGGACCTACTTCCACTGGGGAATCCCGCCTACCAGTGAATATGCCCTCGTCTGCTACACCTGACGTTACTATATAAGCGCCAGGCTCCTTTCTTCTGCTTCAGAATCTCCACGACTATGGTGCTGTTCGCACCTACTCCTAGGTTGAGGGACTGATTACCTCATCTTCTGTACATAGTTCTACTGTCTTCAAGTTATGTCCTAGAATTTGTATTGATAAAGCCACTGGATGGCGAAACGTCTACAATAAAGACACCCAGATGTTGCACATGTGTCTTAATAGGTATATTTCTACACCATAGGAAGATTCGTCTGTAAAAACTTGCATTTGTGGTCACAGAGGTGCCTGTGCTAACCTTCCTATGGTGTAGAAATATACCTAGTTGGATGAATCTTATTGTGGCTAGCTGATCTAGTGGCTAACGCGACGGGCTGGAGTTTTGAGACTCTATGACCGCGGGTTCAATCCCGGCCAGGGGTATGGTTTCCTAACCTCATGCTACACCACCTCCTAACCTGATGCTACACCACCAGTACACCTCTCCACTGATTCTGTCGACCCTCAGTCACCTGCTAGTACCAAAATAGACTTGTCTACTGAATACACTTCTGAAGAAGATATTAACGACTCTAGCACACCAGCATGGGAAAGCCTTACATTCTACACTGCACCATCAAATGCCGACACTATGACCTGCACTGAACTCTACAAAGGCCTCGGTGCAGGAACTGTCAAGTTTTCCTGCGAACAACCTCATCACTACACACTCGCCCAAGTTCTGGAATTCCTGAAGCCTCTTCGATTCACCTTTGGAAACAAGGCAAAACTTTACCACCTCTCTAGGAACAGGTTCAAGAAATTTGACAATGGCTCTTATGCAAACCTGCCACCCTATTCGCCTCAAATAATATCATCAGTATGCCGCCCTCTGATGTTCTTACCTGCTTGTCCTATCCTGTGACGTAACCAGCTGCTATCTTGTCAAGTCTGTACACCTCTAACTTCCATAAGACCATCGTAACAGAGTCTTCTATTCCTGTTTCTTAAGCTCTCCTCGTAGGACATACGTCTTAGCTCCGGGACTAGTCTTGTTGCAAACCTTTGCACTTTCTCTAGTTTCCATATATGCTTGGCTAGGTGAGGGTTCCAAACTGGCGCTGCAGTGTGTCACACCAGCAGTGTGACACACTGCTGGTGTGACACACTAGTTTTCCACACTGGCAGTACTGGAGTGGCTAGGGTAGGTTATGACCTTTTCTTTGCATTAGCAGAGATGAGACAAGAAGTTTTGTCAGTCAACGTAGCTCGCATCATTATATTGGAAACATCCAGATATCTTAGCAAGTGTTAGTTAATCTTCATGTTTAGACAACCTCAGTATTGAGGTACAGATTAAGCGCAGATAAAAACGACACATAAGATGTTGACATGTACAGCAGGAGAATCTCCAACAAAATATATTCACGGGTTTATCTGACGAAGCTTCTATATCGTCAGACCATTAAATATTCTAACCCGATAATATAAGTAGTGGCATTATGCCCAGTAACCTGGACTTTACGTTTCTTGATTGTGTTGAGACGCCAGAGCTGTCACCTAAGAAATGTAGACATCATGTCACCAGCAACCTGCCTGTAAATAGAGGTGTTGGAGGCTGCAATAGGGGGATTACAGATTACGGACTGGGGGATGTAAATTGAACCGGTGAAGAAGTGACAGTGTCGCCGGCGACGGCCTCGTCGCCTTCAACCACACAACATTCATCGCCGTATTGGTGTGCTTTGTGAAACCCGAGTCATGCACTGACAAACTCCAGAAAGAGCAAAACTCTCAATGCCTTGAATAATTACCAACAAGTTGCAAATAAGTACCACTGCGGAACTATATTCTGTGTTGCTCATTCGTGTACGAACATTTATTAAGGACAAATGAGGTAAATCTGTGTTGAAACTGCAAGAGTTTGCTTTGTAAAGCAAAGTATTGCTAACATTCTCCCTACCGTGAACGGACATATTACCGTTGACAAGTAAATCTCATGAACAAGTCATGGTCAAGTCAGATCACGTGAAATGTCCAAGATAAGGATCAAGATCAAGAGAGGCTAGGTAAGACCCCAGTGGGTCAGCTGGGCAGACCGGATAAGAGTAAACAAATGTTGGAGCAGAGTGTCCGTATCCGTAGAAAAGAGCCAGGGCTTAACCCAACAGCCAGGAGATCGTTGGACAGACTTAAAGGAAATCAACCTGACGACACTGGAAGACAGGAGAGATAGGAGGGATATGATAACGACATATAAAATACTGAGAGGTATAGATAAGGTTGGGAGACAGGATGTTCCAGAGATAGGACACAGCAATAAGGGATCACAGTAAGAAGCTGAAGAATCAGATGAATCATAGGGATGTTAGGAAGTATTCCTTCAGTCACAGAATTGTCAGGAAGTGGAATACCCAGGGTAGTGATGTAGTGGAGGCAGGAACAATACATAGCTTTGAGAAGAGGTATGACGAAGCTCAGTGAGCACAAAGAGTGACTGAGTAGCGGCCAGTTGAAGAAGCGGGGCCAGGAGCTGTGACTTCACCCCTCAACCACAACTAATTGAGTACATTGCTGGTGTAACACACTGCGGGTGTAACACTCTACTGGTGTAACACACTGCTGGTGTAACCAGTACTGTATAAC
>NC_069449.1:2561731-2617091 GCF_026875155.1 Cherax quadricarinatus
GCAAACAATGATTGCTTCGTAGGTCAGACTCACTCGCAAAATACATATTAGAGGCAACAAATGTATATACTATATTAAGGAACCTTCGGCCACCAGAGGCTTTATCAGTCCAAAGGAGGAACAGAAAAATTAAGCTGGGAAATATATAGCAGAGTGGAGGTGAGTTGAAGTGTAGTTAGAGTGCACTGATGATTAACGATGTTCTCTGACAGCTGTGTGCTGATAGCCTAAAATTAATTTAACTAAAACTCTGAAGATACTAAAGCTAGCATTGTTTGCTGAACTGACAGTCGTTATTCAGAATCTGTCTTAATTATACAGTTGTACAGACACGGGGAGTTTCAATATCTCTAGATATTTTTGCCTAAATTGATTTAAGGTCATCAGGACACCAGTGTTAGCGAGCTATGGATCATTTGTGCATCACATCTACACTACAACTGACCTCAAACCTTTTATGATAATAATAATCTCCATTTCTACATGTACGACGTATACAGACCATAGCTGATATCAATGACATATTACTATATAGAATGTCCATTGCTATGCTGAGAATTAAGAACATAAGAACATAAGAATGTAGGAACACTGCAGAAGGCCTACTGGCCCATACGAGGCAGGTCCTTATCAAAACGACATCTACCTAAAGCTACTCAAGAAATAACTCCCGTACCCCTTGACACCAATCAAACCCAGCCCCTCCCACTCATATATTTGTCCAGTCTCTTCTTAAAGCTACCCAAGGTCCTAGCCTCTATCACCCCACTGGGAAGACTGTTCCACGCATCTACAACTCTGTTAGAAAACCAGTACTTACCTATGTCCTTTCTAAATCTAAATTTATCCAACTTAAATCCATTATTCCTGGTTCTTACCTGGTTCGACACCCTCAGTACTTTATTAATGTCTCCCTTGTTTATTCCCGTCATCCACTTATACACTTCAATGATATCTCCCCTCATTCTACGCCTCTCCAGAGAGTGGAGATTTAAGGCTTTAAGTCTATCTTCATACGGGAGGTTCCTTACACAGTAAATCATTTTAGTCATTCTTCTCTGTATGTTCTCTAATGAGTCTATGTCCATCCTGTAGTAAGGGGACCAAAACTGAGCAGCATAATCTAAATGAGGCCTCACTAGTGATGTATAGAGCTGTAAAATAACTTTTGGACTTCTGTTACTTATACTTCTTGAGATAAATCCAAGTAATCTGTTGGCCTTGTTGCGCACACTGAGGCACTGCTGTCTTGGCTTTAGATTTCTGCTTACCATGACTCCCAAGTCTTTTTCACATTCTGTATGACCAAGCTGGACAATTTAGGTCAATTTTTGTCCCCAGGATGCGACTCACACCAGTCGACTAACACCCAGGTACCTATTTTACTTTGTAGATGAATGGTTCAGAGAACCGACAAGTTGATAAATTAGACACATGTGCAACTCTTGGGTATCTTTATTGAGGAAACGTTTCGCCACACAGTGGCTTCATCAGTCCATACATAGGAGAAACTTGAAGAACAGGAGGAGAATGAGGTAATCAGTCCCTCAACCTTGAGTCGATGTGTTCAGTCCATCAGTCTGAACTGAACAGTCCATCAGTCTGGACTGAACACATCGACTCAAGGTTGAGGGACTGATTACCTCATTCTACTCCTGTTCTTCAAGTTTCTCCTACATATGGACTGATGAAGCCACTGTGTGGCGAAACGTTTCCTCAATAAAGATACCCAAGAGTTGCACATGTGTCTAATTTATCACCTATTTAACTAATGGGTGAAGAAGGGCAGAAGGTGTCTTAAGGAAACACACCCTAAAGTTTCCACCCGTACCACTAGCAATTGAGCTATATAATCCTATTACTTCTCTGTCTCTATATTAGACTGATGAAGCACCTGATCAGCGAAACATTTTCATAAAGTTTCTAAATATTAAATAAGAGTTTCTTTTACTATGTAGATAGCAAAGTCATGCCATGTATTGATCCACTTTACCAGAATATTCCGTTCACTTATTCCAAGGTCTACACTGACGTGCGGCCTCTGACCTTGACTTTCTTGTTTGTTGATCAAGCAAAGATGTAAAATAGTTTGCATCGAACTCGGGGTTCGAACCATTAAAGCCATTTCCAAAACCAGCTGGCCGGTGCATTATCCACTGCAACATGCTGCCATAAGAAATTCAACAGATGTGTACCCTATTTTAAGGAAAAGACACATATGCAACAGTTGGGTTTATCTTTATTTTCAAAACTTTTTTCGCCTACAGAGTAGGCTTTTTTTCCCGGGTCGAGTACAAAAAATTTTGTTTAGAAGCAGAAGATACTTAAAGGGACAAAGGTAATCAGTCCACCCCCTTTAAAAAGTTTTGAGGTGGTCGGGTCCCTCAGTCGGGCGAAGAGCATTTTTTCCAAAATTTTGGAAAAATAGGGAGTTGAAGTAAAGGGGGGGGGGGGGGGGGGGGGGGGGGGGGGGATGGACCCCTTATATAGCCCAGGAGGTGAACGTAGGGCCCCACTAGAAGAGGTAAAAAACTAAAGATTTTGGGCTTAAAAATTTTGGGAAAAAATGCTTTCTCCAGACGAGGGACTAAACCACCTCAAAATTTTAAAGGGGTGATGGACTGTTTTTAAAATCGTCTTCAAGTTCTTCTGCTTCTTTTCAACTTTTCTGACTCGACTAAAGAAGCCTACTGGTGGGCGAAACGTTTCGAAATAAATTTTTCCCCTAACTTTTTGCATTGTGCATCCCTAACAACCTGTCGGTTTTTTTATACCATTTTAATGTTAAATGTGTACTTTTCAATAGTAAGGTTGGGCACGGGCCCCACTGTCCCCCAAAAAATGTATTTTTTTAGGACTGGCTTGCCCTTGTTCGAACCCCCCTTCTGGTGATTTTGGTTTACAGTCGTTTAATGTAGGGTTTTTTCATAACGGCCTCCCATGGGTCTTAGCTAGAGCACGACAAAAGTCATGTTTGGCTTTGAATGCCTCCCTTTTGCTGACATAGAAAGAGACAATGCATCATTTTTTAGGGTTTTGTAGAAATATACCGTTTTCCCATGGGTTCTAATTTTTGTTCGGTGAATTGGTTCCACTTGTTTTTAAAACGATTTACAAATCGTGGTAAATTCCATTTAAACATAAAACTTTAAAAAAAAGGGGAAAAACATTTTCGGGGAAGGCCTTTTGGGCCCCATACTAGGCAGGCCCTTTACAATTCTCCCATTTAAAAAAACATTTCCCCAAACCCCAATTTTTCAATGCCCCCCAAAGAACAAGTTTCCAAAGTCCCAAATCCCACTCAAACCCAAAACCCCCCCATCATTTTACTTATCCAACCAAAAATTGAAGCTCCCCAAAAAGGTCTTACCCCTCAAAAAACCCAAACAAAGGAGACTTTTTCCACTCATCAACTACCCTTTTTCCCAAAACCCAAAATTATTTTCCCTATGTCCTTTCAAAATCTAAACTTACCCAAATTTTAAAATTTCCATTACGGGGGTTCTCTCTTGGGAGATGCCCCTTCAAGACCTTATTAATATCCCCTTTATTAACACCTTTTCTTCCACTTATACACTTCGATCAGGTCTCCCCTCATTCTTGTCTAACAATGGAATGAAAATTTAAAAGAGTCTTAAATCTTTCTTCATAAGGAAGTTTTCTAATTCAAAAAAAGGTAAAAAATCCGACAAATGAAAGTTAAGACACATTGAACATCGGGATATCTTTATTGTAGACGTTTGCCATCCGGGCTTTATCAATACAGATTTTTGGACATAATGGGAAAGGGCCCAGAACTAATAAAAAAGATGAGGTAATCATTCCCTGGGCCTTGGAGTTAGTGTTCACAGCACGTGGTGGGGGGAATCTGGAGAAAAGACAAAAAGACTGGCGGTTAAAATAGGGTCAGTGGATAGGGCGGGAGCACACGAGGGCAAAGTCACGGGTGGGCGGGTTTCCCCCAGTGGAAGTAGGTCCTTCCCAAAGGAGGGGTTAGTTGCAGCAGCCGGGGAAGAAGGTCTTGGTTAAAAAGGACATCTACAAGCCCTTTCTTCACGGCTGCTCGATTTTACCCATCTCTTTTGGGAAGGACCTACTTCCACTGGGGAATCCCGCCTACCAGGACTTTGCCCCCCCCTGCTGCCCGTTTTTTATCCACGGGACCCTATAAAACCCGCCAGTTTTTCTTGTTTTTGCTCCAATTTCCCCCACCACATGCTTTTGAAACAAACTCCAAGGCCGGGGACTGATTACCTCTTTCTTTTGTATATAGTTTACTGTTTTCCCCTATTATGTCCTAGAACCCGTATTGATAAACCCACTGGAGGGCAAAAACGTCTACAATAAAGATACCCAATGTTGCCAGGTGTTTTAACTTTCAAGTTTTCTAATGTGTTTTTTAAATTTTATTTCCACCTCGCAAATTTTTTTTCTAACAAATTTTATGTCCATTCTGTAATATGGAGACCAAATTTGAGCGGGCAAATCAGGTGAGGCCTTACTAATGATGTATAAAGCTGGTTGGGGTAAGACACATATGAAACCCAGTTAGACATCTTTTTTTCCAAAACGTTTCGCCTACACGTAGGCTTTTTCAGTCGAATACAAAAAGTAGGCAGGAGCAGTAGAGATTGAAACGATTTTAATCAGCCCCATCCCCCTTTAAAAGTGGGGAAAATTTTTGGGGTTGCCGGGCCCCCTGGGCCGGGAGAAGTTCAGTTCCATATTTCAAACTTTCTGAAGATCAAGCGACAGTGCGGGGACTTAAATATGTGGGAAAGGAAAGGGGGTGCGGGGTTAGTATGTGGAAACTAAAACCCCCTTGTAATGCCCTCCCAAAAAGTTATACTTTGGGGGGAAACTCAAGGGACCCCCCCAAACCCACGTTTTTCAAACCCCAAATTTACGCAAGCAGGTCTGACGACAAAAGGAATGCCTGGTACAACACCGTAATTCACAAAAACCAAACTTGAAAAAACTACAAAAACTAAACTTTCGCCACAAAAGACAAACCCCAATACCGAAGAATCCGGGGGAATCTTTCACTTATTTCTATATCCGCCCAACTTAAACCCCAAAAAGGGGGCTTTAACTTTAGCTGAACCACTTGCCAAAAAAACTTCTTCTCGCTACCCCCAAAATAAAAAACACTGTAAAAGGGTCTTGCTCAAAAACCCTTGTCAGCCCCTTTTCCAAGCTACCCAAGGTTTAGACTCACAACCCCCTCTGTACATCTCAGATGCACCCATTCTTAAACCTTTACCTCAGCCAGACTAAAAATCTCGCGTTCCTTCCCCCCCGGTAGTTCTGTTTGTGATTTAAAAAAGCCCACTTGGGGGCGAAACGTAGTAAATAAAGGATCACATTATACTGCATTTGTGTTTATTTTTGCCATTGGGTGGGTATTTTTTTACCTTTTTTTCCATTGACTAGGGAAAACTGAACTTCTCCGGGCCCGAGGGACTGAAAAACCTCAAATTCTAGACTTTAAGGGGATGGATGATTAAAATCGCCCTTTCACATCTCTATGCTCCGGGCCCTTTCGGGTTTCAAATGAAAAACCCTTACTGTGTAGGCAAAAACGTTTCGGAATAAAGATGTCTAACTTTTGGGCATATGTGTCTACCTAACCACCTGTCGGTTTTGGGTATATACCATTTTGAGGGTTCATGATAAAGCTGCAATATGCCTTTCTGGCTTCTGTTGTTACACTTTTTGATATAAATCCCAGAAATTTCTATTTGCCTTTTTAAGTACGTTTAAAGGGGCATTCCCTTTTTGGGTTTAAAGGGTTTTGCTGTTTACCAAACCCCCAAGGGCCCTTTTCGCAATTTTTGTATGGCTAATTTTCTACTTTGGGGCAATAAACACAAATGCAGTTTTAATGGACCCTTTTAAATTGATACTTTTGGCCCACACGTGGGGTTTTTCAAATCACAAACAGAACTACCTGGGGGGGGAAAGGAAAAAGCGAGTATTTATAGTCCCCGGTGAAAGGGAGGTGAAGAATCGCAAATTTAGATGTACCAGGGGGGGTTATAGAGTCTAAAAACTTGGGGAGCTTGGAAAGGAGACTGGGCAAGTTTTGACAGACCTTCTACAGTGTTTTTATGTTTGGGAGCGATGAAGAAGTTTTTTTGGGGAAGTGGGGGTTTAGCTATTTTTTTTTTTAAGAAGGGCCCCCTAAATTTTGGTTTTAAGTTGTCGGTATTGAAATAAATGATGATTCCAGGATTCTTCGGATTGAGTTTTTGTTTTGTGGCGATAAGTCTTTTATTTCTGTAGTTTTTTCAAGTTGGGTTTTGTGAATTACGGTGTTGTAAAGCAGGATTTCCCTTTGGGCGTAGACCCGCTTTTGGGATTGGTGTTCTGAAATTAAAAGTGTTTGGGGGTCCCTTGATGTTTCGCCCAAAGTATAATTTTTTTGCAGTCATTGCAAGGGGTTATGTTTTACCCCTGCAGAGGGTGGAGGCTTTTTCCCCGCCTTTACTTAACCCGGTGTTTTTCCCTTAGGGGCGTGGTTGTGGAGGGAATACTTGGAAAAGGGTGTTTTGGTAAAGATGTTGGAAACATGTTTGGCAATGGAGTTGGTGGGAAGGGGGCCCAATGTATCTCTTCTCGGCAGTTCTTTTTCTGGGTGTTTTTAAGATGTTTTAAACTCGCCGTCTGCAGTTTTGATGAAATGACGAGGTTTGTGGAGTTTAGAAAATATTTTTTCAATTATAGTGCATTCTTCCTCAAAGGGAACCTTTTTTTTGCTGCAGATTCTGAGTGCACGTAGGGAAAAACCCATAATTACACCCGTTTGGTTTTTTGGGGTTTGTGGTGGGGGGTGAAGTGGAGAAAACGTTTTTTTGGGGGTGGGTTTTTGAAAAAACCTTTTTAAAAGAAATTCGTGGGCAGCTTTGCCCGAGCAGGACATCCAAAAGGGAAAAAAAGAAATTTTTGCGACTTCTTCTTCAAGTTTTGAACTGGATTGAAGGCTCGGGCCCGGTTTTAGGGTTGTCTTGGAGACTTGAACGGGTTTAAGCGTTTTTTGGAGTTTTTGGGGGAGGGAAAGTCGTCAACTTAAAGGGGCCAGGTTTACAGACGAAGGAATAATGGTGGGGGGAAACGTTCGGCTTCTAGGGTGTTTTCCCTGTATAGGTTCGCCCCGGACTTTCACTGAGTGGCGGGAAACCCCTGGGTAGTTCCCAAAAATCCCCGCTGAAAGAGGGATTTTCGAAAGGAAAACCGTAAAGTCAACACATAGTTCAAAAAGGTCGAAAGAAGTCGCTGGGTGGAAGGAAATCAAGTGAACGTCAATTTTTTTGCGCAAGAGATTTATGGCTTGTTTTAGGGTACTTTTGGGGAATTTGGGAAATTTAAAAGTCAAGGCTGGGGAAAATTTCTTTTTTGTTCCCCGATTGGGTTTATTTTTTGCGAATGCCATTGAGAAAAACACCTGAGTGTTTTTAGATGGGGCTGGACTGATAGTGCCCAAGAGGGGGGGGTTTTGGTTTATATTTTTTGTTTTATATTGCATTGTTTTTCGGTAAATTTTTTATCCCTTTTTTTCTAAGTTCTACTATTTTTAACTTATAAGTGCTAAAGGGGGTGGACACTCCCAGCTTCAGAAAACCTTTCATTTATCTAAAATTGAACTGCATCTGCCACTTTTATGACCAAGAATAGAGTTTGTTCCCCCAAAAACTTTCTGAAGTTCCCTTTAAAATCTACGTTTGAATCCCAAATTTTCCTACCTATCTTTGAAACATCGGCGAATTTGCTCCCTACATACTAATTCCTTTATCAAGATCCTTGATATATATTATAAACAACAACGGGCCCAAGACTGATCCCTGTGGAAAAGCCGCCCTTTTTACTGACCCAACTCGGATTTAACCCATTTATGGACACTCTCTTTCTTCCTGTCAGTGGCCATGAACCCATCCAAAGAGAGCACCCCCCCCCAAAGCCATGAGTGCCCCTTTTTTTTTAACAGTCTTTGGTGTGGAACTCTATCAAAAGCCTTACTAAAATCTAAGTAAATAATACAAATTCTTTATCGTGGTCAACAGCCTCAAAAGCTTTACTGAAAAAAGTTAATAAATTAGTTTGACAAGACCGGCCTCTTGTGAATCCATGCTGAGTATCATTAATCAAGCTATGCTTTTTCGAGATGGCTTCTTATAATCTCAGCTATAATTGACTTAGTAATTTGCCTACAATTGAGGTCAGGTTTATTGGGCGGTAATTGACGGTATCAACTTGTTCCCCTGTTTTAAAAATAGGAATTACATTAGCCATTTTTCCACTATCAGACACTATACCTGTTTGAAGAGATAAATTAAAAATGTTAGTTAATGGTTCCAGAGTTCCATTTTGCATTCCTTAAGAACCCTTGAAAAAACCTCATCAGGACCCCGGGACTTATTTTGCTTCAATCGGTCTATCTGCTTCACAAACCATTTCACTAGTGACTGTGATGTTACATAATTTATCTTCTTCTGGGCCCACTACAAAGATTAATTACTGGAATATTATTAGTGTCTTCCCGTGTAAAAACCGAGAGAAAATAATTATTTAAAATCAAGCACTTTTTATTTTCTTTTTTCCGAAAAAGTTTGCCCATAGTTTTTTTTAAAGGGGACCTATTTTATCTCTAAACTTTTGTTCTATATACCTGGAAAAAAATTTTTTGGGGGTTTATTTTTAAGAATCCCTAGAAAATTTAATTTCATAGCCCCTTTTAGCTTTTCTTCCCCCCTTTTTTAATGTCCCTTTAATGTCAATATATGTTTTTTTTAAGTGACCCTCATTTTTTTGATACGCCTAAAAATTTCCCTTTTTATCCCCTAGTAGATATTTCAGCCTTTTTTTTCATCCATTTTGGGGTATTTCTATTTGATCAAATTTTTTTTTTATACGGGAAAAACGTTTTTTTGGCCTCATGTATAGTTTTCAGAAAACTGTCTATTATAGCTTCTTCTTTAAACCCCAGTCAACGTGTTAAGCGTTCTCCAACCCCATCGTAATCTCCCCTAAGCGAAAATCTGGGACGTTATGAGTTATCGCTACTATCATACTTCCTTTCAATGCAAAATGAAATTTTGATTTGTGGTAGCTAGCACCCAGTTCATCTAAAAATTCTAAATTATTAAAAAGGGGATTTTTTGGTTTGCCATAACTAAGTAAGCAGGTTATTTCCCCTTGTAGGTTCTGTCAAAAAACTGCTTCAAAAAAACAATCCTAAAAATACTTCAAAAAAAAGGGTTCGTATGATTCTAAATTCCCGTCAAAAAAATTTCCCAAATTTCAAAAAAGGCCCCTAAATTTTAAAGTCCCCTGGGAATTACTACATTATCGTGCCTTGGGGGCCCTAACAATTTCCTCCCATAGAAAGTTCCCTTTTTTTCCCCACCTAAGTTTGGGGGCGGTATATACACCTAAAATTTAAATTTTTTATTTCCCCTCTGAAAATTCTATCCCCAAAAAGACTCTGTTTGTGTTATTCAAATTAATACCCCTTTTTATGCAACAGTTCAAGCGGGTCTCGGACTTACAATGCCACCCCCCCCCCCTTCCGACACCTTTTATCTACTTGGAACAATTTTTAAAACCCCGGGAAAAGGACATTCCCCAGGCATGTCCCGCTTTTTTAATCAAAACCCCGTCTCATTTTAAAGGCCAAAAAAACATCAAAGGGTTTCCTGCACTAGCAACTAGTCTCAACTCGGGCCATCTTTTTCCCGGGACTGCGACTATTTGTGTAATATAATTTAAAGATTCCCCCCTCTTCTTTACCTTTCCTGCTCCTTTTTGTTTTCCACTAAAAACCCATTACTGGGCCCTTGTCAATTAGGGGCCAAAGGCTTTCCCAAAATCCACCTCGTTTTTTTTATTATAGTTTCCTTTGGACCCCATATTTCTACCTGCGCTTTACTGTTTTTCCCGCCAAAAAACCCCCATCACTAACTATTCCTAATTTAAAGACCTAAAGCCCCCTTCCCCGGTTGGCCCGGCTCCCAAACCCCCCAAACCCAGTTTAAATGAACCCATCCCTGGCCTACTTGTCAATTTTCTTTGCCATAGAAGAGGTTCCCAGTTGTCAATGAATGTTACCGCATTTTCCTTACAGTATTTGTCCAGCCAGCAATTGACACCAATTGCTCTGGACAACCATTCATTTCCAACTCCTCTCCTTGGCAAAATGCCACATATGACAGGTTTGCCATCCTTCCTCCTAATTATCTCTATTGCTGACCTATACCTGCTAATCAGGTCCTCACTTCTACGTCCGCCAACATCGTTGCCTCCAGCACTGAGACAGATAATAGGATTTCTCCCATTACCTCTCATGATGTCATCCAGACGGCTAACAATATCCTTCATCCCAGCCCCAGGAAAACACACACTCTGCCTCCTACTCCTATCCTTCAAGCAGAATGCCCTATCCAAGTACCTAATCTGGCTATCCCCAACAAAAACAATGTTTTTATCTTCCTTGGCGTCGTCCGTCGTGATGCTCCGAGTAGTCGACTCACATTCGTCAGGTAGCATTACACCACTTGTGGAATTCGCCAAGACGTTCTCGATGGTCTTCGTTGGGGTTTCTAGGGATGTCTCACTCACGTCTGCCAATGCTTCCTTGGTGCTCGTTGTGGCATTCCCAGTAGAACACTCACATTCGTCAGGTAGCACCGAGAATGAGTTGGAAGTTTACACGGTAGTCTTCTGGTTTCTCGTTGTTTCTGCCTCTCCAACCGTTTTCTTGATCCTCAGCTTGGTTCCATGTTGCCCGGCCACTGACCAAGCTCCCCTCTTAACCTGGGGACTCACAACAGGAGGATTACTACGAATCCTCTTGTTCTCCTCCGTTAATCGCCGTATCTCCATCTTAGCAACTCTGAGCTCTTCTCTCAGCTGTTGGTAAAGTTGCTCAAGAGAGGGCATCCTGGTTCAGATTCACAGAGAGCACACAAACAGATCTTCACAGAGCTAAGTACACGGCACACGTGAGGCAGACACAGGAGTCCCGCCTTATAGAGGGAGAAATGTCTGATTGTTTCTTGACTTAAATATTGCCATGAGTCTGTGAACTCTTTTCTCATAATAAATTCTTAGAAACTCTTAGTAGCCTGATAATGGTAGAAACAAAGCTTACTAGATGATCACTGCTATAATTTCTTCTTTTAAAGTTAAGAACATAAGAACATAAGAACATAATAACATAAGAAAGGAGGATCACTGGAGCAGGCCTGCTGTCCCATACTAGGCAGGTCCTTTACAATCCATCCCACTAACAAAGCATTTGCCAAACCCAATTTTCAATGCTACCCAAGTTATGTTAGACTCCTACAGTAGTAGGTAAGACACGTCCACAGCGAGACCGCCGACTGACACGAAACACACAACTGAACCTTCAACTCTCCTTGTACTGAATGATCCCCCCTTCTTCCCTCCCCCCCCTCCTCTACCCCTTCCCTGGTCCATCACTAGTGCACTGAATGAACCGGAACACCTGGTCTGTCACAAGGACACTGAATGAACCGGAACACCTGGTCTATCACCAGGACATTGAATGAACCGGAACACCTGGTCTATCACCAGGACACTGAATGAACTGGAACACCTGGTCTATCACCAGGACACTGAATGAACCGGAACACCTGGTCTATCACCAGAACACTGAATGAACCGAACACGTGCTCCATCATTAGGACACTGAATGAACCGAACACTTGATCTATCACAGGACACTGAATGAACCGAACACCTGGTTCATCATCAGGACACTGAATGAACCGAACGCTTGGTTCATCATCAAGTGTATATTCACACAGTGGTTCGTCTGCTCGTTGTTTCTTCTTCTCGCAGTGTTCATATTTTTATCCTTTTGATATCCAGCCTAACTTTTTTTTTACAAATCAATTTTTCAGCCTAAGAACTCTTGCACAAGCCGCACATAGGAGAGAGAAGCTTATGACAAACTTACGGTCCAACCTGGATCATTTACAAAAGAGTGAAGATCTCCTCTATATATATAAGCGAGGGGTGAGAGGGACGGGACGGGACAAAGAGTCCTAGATGAGGTGGGTAGTGGCGAAGTGGTAGTGGTAAGATGGTAGTGGCAAGGCGGGTAGTGGCAAGGTGAGTAGTGGCAAGGTGAGTAGTGGCAAGGCGGGTAGTGGCAAGGTGGGTAGTGGAAAGGTGGGTAGTGGCAAGGTGGTATTGGCAAGGCGGGTAGTGGCAAGGTGGTAGTGGAAAGGTGGTAGTGGCAAGGCGGGTAGTGGCAAGTGAAGTAGTGCAAGGCGGGGAGTGAGCAAGGTGGGTATGGAAAGGTGGGTATTGGCAAGGTGGTAGTGGAAAAGGTGGGTAGTGGCAAGGTGGTATTGCAAGGCGGAGTGGCGAAGGTGGTTAGGGCAAGGGTGGTAGTGGCAAGGCGGGTAGTGGCAAGGTGGTAGTGGCAAGGCGGGTAGTGGCAAGGTGGTATTGGCAAGGCGGGTAGTGGCAAGGTGGTAGTGGCAAGGTGGGTAGTGGCAAGGCGGGTAGTGGCAAGGTGGGTAGTGGCAAGGTGGTAGTGGTAAGGGCGGGTAGTGGCACGGTGGTAGCGGCTAGGTGGGTAGTGGAAAGGTGTAGGGCAGAAGGGTAGTGGCAAGGTGGTAGTGGCAAGGCGGGTAGTGGCAAGGTGTAGTGGCAAGGCGGGTAGTGGCAAGGCGGGTAGTGCAAAGAGGTAGTGCAAGGGCGGGTATGGCAAGGTGGGTAAGTGGCAAGGTGGTAGTGGCAAGAATGGTAGTGGCAAAGTGGGTAGTGGCAAGGCGGTAGTGGCAAGGTGGTAGTGGCAAGGCGGGTAGTGGCAAGGTGGGTAGTGGCAAGGTGGGTAGTGGCAAGGTGGTAGTGGCAAGGCGGGTAGTGGCAAGGTGGTATTGGCAAGGCGGGTAGTGGTAAGGTGGTAGTGGCAAGGTGGGTAGTAACAAGGTGGTAGTGGCAAGGCGGGTAGTGACAAGGATTGTAGTGGCAAGATGGTAAGTGGCAAGGCGGTAGTGAAAAAACAAGGTGGTATTGGTAAGGTGGGTAGTGGCAAGGTGGTAGAGGCAAGGCGGGTAGTGGCAAGGCGGGTAGTGGAAAGGTGGTAGTGGCAAGGCGGGTTAGTGGCAAGGACGGTAAGTGGCAAGGTGGTAGTGACAGCGGCAGGTATGGCAAGGGTGTATTGGTAAGGTTGGGTAGTGGCAAGGTGGTAATTGGCAAGGCGGGTAGGCAAGGCGGTAGTGGCTAGTGGATTGGCAAGGTGGTAGTGGCAAGGCGGTATTGGCAAGGTGGGTAGTGGCAAAGCGGGTAGTGGTAAGGTGGTAGTGGCAATGCGAGTAGTGGCAAGGTGGTATTGGCAAGGTGGGTAGTGGCAAGGCGGGTAGTGGCAAGGCGGGTAGGGGCAAGGCGGGTAGTGGCAAGGTGATAGTGGAATGTGGTAGTGGCCAAGGTGGGTAGTGGCAAGGCGGGGTATGGCAAGGGGTATTGGACAGGCGGGTAGTGGCAGGTTGGGTATGGCAAGTGGTATTGGCAAGGTGGGTATGCAAGCGGGGCAGTGGCAAGGCGGGTAGTGGCAAGGGGGTAGTGGCAAGGCGGGTAGTGGCAAGGCGGGTAGTGGCAAAGTGGTAGTGGCAAGGCGGGTAGTGGCAAGGCGGGTAGTGGCAAGGTGGGTAGTGGCAAGGTGGTAGTGGCAAGGTGGTATGGCAAGGTTGGTAGTGGCAAGGCGGTAGTGGAAAGGTGGAACTGTCAGGCGCGTAGTGACACATTTGGGAGTGGCAAGGCGGGTAGTGGCAATGTGTAGTGGCCCCACAAGTGGTAATGGCAAGGCGGGTAGTGGCAAGGTGGTATTGGTAAGGTGGGTAGTGGGAAGGTGGTAGTGGCAAGGCGGGTAGTGGCAAGGTGGTAGTGGCAAGGCGGGTAGTAACAAGTGGATGTGGCAAGGCGGGTATGGAAAGGTGGTATTGGGCAACGTTGGGGTGGCATAGGTGGTATTGGCAAGGCGGGTAGGCGGAAGGTGGTTCTTGGCAAGCGGTAAGCGCAAGGTGTTATTAAGGAGGGAATTGCAAGGTGGTATTGGCAAAGGTGGGTATGTGGCAAAGTGTATTGGCAAGGCGGGATAGTGGCAAGGTGGATTGGCAAGGCGGGTAGTGGCAAGGTGGTATAGCAAGGATGGTAGTGGCAAGGTGGTAGTGGCAAGCGGTAGTGGACAGTGCGAGGTAGTTTGCAAGTGGTAGTGGCCAGTGGTAGTGGCATAGGTGGTAGTGGGCAATTGAATAGTGGCAAGGTGGCAAGTGTTAAGTGGCAAGGCGGGTACTGCAAGGTGGTTATGGCAAGGCGGGTAGTGGCAAGGTGGTAGTGCCGGCAAGGCGGGTAAGTGGCAAGGTGGGTAGTGGCAAAGGCGGTTAGTGGCAAGGCGTGGTCTGGCATGGGCGGGTAGTGCAAGCGGGTAGATGGCAAGGTGGTAGTGGCAAGGTGGGTAGTGGGCAAGGAGGTATTGGCCAGGGGCGGGTAGTGGCAAAGGTGATATGGCAAGGCGGGTAGTCGGCAGGTGGTAATGGCAAGGCGAGTAGTGGCAAGGTGGTATGACAAGGTGGTATTGGCAAGGCGGTAGCGGCAGCAATGAGTGATATTGCCAAGGCGGGGTAGCGGCAAGGTGGTAGTGCAAGTCGGGAAGTGGCAAGGTTGGCAATTGGCAAGGTGGGTACATGGCAAGGTGGTATTGCAAGGGCGGTAGTGGCAAGGTGGTAGTGGGCGAAGGTGGTTATTTTCGCAAGGCGGAAGTGCGACGGTGGTATTGGCAAGGTGGTAGTGGTGCAAGGTGGTATTGGCAAAGGCGGGTAGTGCCAAGGTGGTAGTGGGCAAGGAGTGGTATGGGCAGGCGGGTATGGCAAGGCAGGAGTGGCATGGCGGTCGTGCAAGGCGGGTAGTGGCAAGTGGTAGTGGCAAGGTGGGTAGTGGCAAGTGTAGTGCAAGGTGGTAGTGCCAAGGTGGTAGTGGCAAGGCTGGTAGTGGCAAGGTGGTAGTGGGCAAGGCGGTAGTGGTAGGCGGGTAGTGGCTGGCGGTAGAGTGGCAAGGCGGGTAAGGGGGCAAAGGTGATAGTGGCAAGGCGGTAACGGCAAGGTGGTAGTGGCACAGGCGGGAAGTGGGCAAAGTGGCATTTGGCAAGGTGTAGTGGCCAAGGTGGTATTGGCAAGGCGGGTAATGGCAAGGTGGTAGTGGCAAGGTGGTATTCGCATGGCGGTAGGTGGCAAGGGTGTATTGGCAAGGTGGGTAGTGGCTAAGGTGGTATTTGGCAAGGCGGGAGTGGGCAATGGTGGTAAGATGGCAAGGTCGTATTGGGCAAGGCGGGTGAGTGGCAGGGCGGGTAGTGCAATGGCGGGTATGGTAAGGGCGGGTAGTGGCAAGGTGGTAGGGCAAGGTGGGTAAAGCAAGGGATGGTAGTGGCAAGGTGTAGTGCAAGGCGGGTAGTGGCAAGCGGGAAGTGCATGGCGGGGATATGCAAAGCGGGTAGTGGCAAGTGGTAGTGCAAGGTTGGTAGTGGCAAGGTGGTATTGGCAAGGCGGGTAGTGGCAAGGTGATATTGGTCTAGGCGGGTAGTGGCAAGGTGGTATTGGGCCAGGTGGTGTAGTGGCAAGGCGGGTAGTGGTATGGCGGGTAGTGGCAAGGCGGGTAGTGGCAAGGTGGTAGTGGCAAGGTGGGTAGTGGCAAGGTGGTATTGGCAAGGCGGGTAGTGGCAAGGTGATATTGGCAAGGCGGGTAGCGGCAAGGTGGTAGTGGCAAGGTGGGTAGTGGCAAGGTGATATTGGCAAGGCGGGTAGCGGCAAGGTGGTAGTGGCAAGGCGGGTAGTGGCAAGGTGGTAGTGGCAAGGTGGTATTGGCAAGGTGGGTAGTGGCAAGGCGGGCAGTGGCAAGGCGGGTAGTGGCAAGGTGGTAGTGGCAAGGCGGGTAGTGGCAAGGCGGGTAGTGGCAAAGTGGTAGTGGCAAGGCGGGTAGTGGCAAGGCGGGTAGTGGCAAGGTGGGTAGTGGCAAGGTGGTAGTGGCAAGGTGGTAGTGGCAAGGTGGGTAGTGGCAAGGCGGGTAGTGGAAAGGTGGTACTGGCAAGCCGGGTAGTGACAAGGTGGTAGTGGCAAGGCGGGTAGTGGCAATGTGGTAGTGGCAAGGTGGTAGTGGCAAGGCGGGTAGTGGCAAGGTTGGTATTGGTAAGGTGGGTAGTGGGAATGGTGTAGTTGGCAATGCTGGTATGGCAAGTGGAGTGGCAAGGGCGGGTAGTAGCAGGTGGTAGTGAGTGGCAAGGCGGGTAGTGAAAGGTGGTATTGGCAAAGTATGTAGTGCAAGGTGTATTGCAAGGGCGGTAGCGGAAGGTGGTATTGGCAAGGCGGGTAGCGGGCAAGGAGGTGCATAATGGTAAGGTGGGAATGACAAGGGTGGTATTGGCAAGGTGGGTAGTGGCAAGGTGGTATTGGCAAGGCGGGTAGTGGCAAGGTGGTATTGGCAAGGCGGGTAGTGGCAAGTTTGTATTGGCAAGGAGGGTAGTGGCAAGGTGGTAGTGGCAAGGCGGGTAGTGACAATGCGGGTAGTTGCAAGGTGGTAGTGGCAAGGTGGTAGTGGCATGGTGGTAGTGGCAAGGCGGGTACTGGCAAGGTGGTAGTGGCAAGGCGGGTAGTGGCAAGGTGGTAGTGGCAAGGCGGGTAGTGGCAAGGTGGTAGTGGCAAGGCGGGTAGTGGCAAGGCGGGTAGTGGCATGGCGGGTAGTGGCAAGGCGGGTAGTGGCAAGGTGGTAGTGCTAAGGTGGGTAGTGCATAGGTGTAATTGGCAAGCGGTAGTGGCAAGGTATTTATTGGCAAGGGCGGGTAGCGGAATGTGGTAGTGCAAGGCGGGTAGCTGCAGGTGTATTGGCAAGGTGGGTAATTAGGCAAGGGCGGGTAGCGGCAAGTGTGATATTGGCAAGGCGGGTCGTCGGCAAGGTGGTAGTGGCAAGGCGGAAGTGGCAAGTGGCATTGGCAAGGTGGTAAGTGGCAAGGTGGTATTGGTCAAGGCTGGTAAGCTCGTGGCCGAAGGTAGTAGTGCAAGGTGGTATTGCAAGGCGGGTAGTGGCAAGGTGGCATTGGCAAGGTGGGTAGTGGCAAGGTGGTATTGGCAAGGCGGGTAGTGGCAAGGTGGTAGTGGCAAGGTGGTATTGGCAAGGCGGGTAGTGGCAAGGCGGGTAGTGGCATGGCGGGTAGTGGCAAGGCGGGTAGTGGCAAGGTGGTAGTGGCAAGGTGGGTAGTGGCAAGGTGGGTAGTGGCAAGGTGGTAGTGCCAAGGTGGTAGTGGCAAGGCTGGTAGTGGCAAGGTGGTAGTGGCAAGGCGGGTAGTGGCAAGGCGGGTAGTGGCATGGCGGGTAGTGGCAAAGCGGGTAGTGGCAAGGTGGTAGTGGCAAGGTGGGTAGTGGCAAGGTGGTATTGGCAAGGCGGGTAGTGGCAAGGTGATATTGGCAAGGCGGGTAGTGGCAAGGTGATATTGGCAAGGCGGGTAGTGGCAAGGTGGTATTGGCAAGGTGGGTAGTGGCAAGGTGGTATTGGCAAGGCGGGTAGTGGCAAGGTGGATATTGGCAAGGCGGGTAGCGGCAAGTGTGCAGTGCAAGGCGGGTATGGCAGGTGGTAGTGGGCAAGGTGGTATTGGCAATGCGGGTAGTGGCAATGTGATAATTGGCAATCGGGAAGCGGCAAGGTGGTAGTGGCAAGGCGGGTAGTGGCAAGGTGGTAGTGGCAAGGTGGTATTGGCAAGGCGGGTAGCGGCAAGGTGATATTGGCAAGGCGGGTAGCGGCAAGGTGGTAGTGGCAAGGCGGGAAGTGCAAGGTGGCAATTGGCAAGGGGGTATGGCAAGGTGTATTGGCAAAGGCGGTAGTGCAAGGTGTAGTGGCAAGGTGGTATTGGCAAGGCGGCTAGTGGCAAGGTGGTATTGGCAAGGTGGGTAGTGGCAAGGTGGTATTGGCAAGGCGGGTAGTGGCAAGGTGGTAGTGGCAAGGTGTATTGGAAAGGCGGGTAGTGTCAAGGCGTAGTGGCAATGGCGGGTAGTGCAAGGCCGGGTAGTGGCAAGGTTGTATGGCAAGGTGGGTAGTGTCAAGGTGTAGGCAAGTGGTAGTTGGCATGCTGGTTAGTGCCAAGGTGGTAGTGGCAAGGCGGGTAGTAGCAAGGCGGGTAGTGGCATGGCGGGTAGTGGCAAAGCGGGTAGTGGCAAGGTGGTAGTGGCAAGGTGGGTAGTGGCAAGGTGGTATTGGCAAGGCGGGTAGTGGCAAGGTGATATTGGCAAGGCAGGAAGTGGCAAGGTGGTAGTGGCAAGGTGGTATTGGCAAGGCGGGTAGTGGCAAGGTGATATTGGCAAGGCGGGTAGCGCAAGTGATAGTGTCAAGGCGGGAAGTGGCAAAGGTGGCATTGGCAAGTTGGGTAGTGCAGTAGGGTTAATGGTAATGCGGGTAGTGGCAAGGTGGTAATTGGCAAGGTGGAGTAGTGCAATGTGGTATTGTCAAGGTGGTATGGCAAGGTGGTATTTGCAAGGCGGGTTAGGGCAAGGTGAGTATTGGCAAGGCGGGTAGTGCCATGTGTATTGCAAGGGGGGTAGCGGCAAGTTGGTAGTTGGCAATGCGAGAAGTGGCAGGTGGTATTGGCAAGGGCAGGTGGGTAGGGCAAGGGTTATTGTAATGCGGGTAGTGGCAAGGTGATATTGGCAAGGTGGTAGAGAGGCAAGTGGAATTGGCAAGGCGGGTAGTGGCAAGGTGGTATGGCAAGGGCGGGGTAGTGCAAAGGTGGTATTGGAAAGGCGGTAGCGGCAAAAGTGATATTGGCAAGGCGGGTATGTACGGCAAGGAGTGGTATGGCAAGGCTGGTAGTGGCAAGGTGGTAGTGGCAAGGCGGGTAGTGGCAAGGCGGGTAGTGGCATGGCGGGTAGTGGCAAGGCGGGTAGTGGCAAGGTGGTAGTGGCAAGGTGGGTAGTGGCAAGGTGTATTTGCAAGGCGGGTAGTGCAAAGAGGGGGTTATAATGGCAAGGCGGGTAGCGGCAAGGTGGTAGTGGCAAGGCGGGTAGTGGCAAGGTGGTAGTGGCAAGGTGGTATTGGCAAGGCGGGTAGCGGCAAGGTGATATTGGCAAGGCGGGTAGCGGCAAGGTGGTAGTGGCAAGGCGGGAAGTGGCAAGGTGGCATTGGCAAGGTGGGTAGTGGCAAGGTGGTATTGGCAAGGCGGGTAGTGGCAAGGTGGTAGTGGCAAGGTGGTATTCGCAAGGCGGGTAGTGGCAAGGTGGTATTGGCAAGGTGGTTAGTGGCAAGGTGGTATTGGCAAGGGCGGTAGTGGCAAGGTGTAGTTGCAGAAGGTGGTATTGGCAAGGCGGGTAGTGGCAAGGCGGGTAGTGGCATGGCGGGTAGTGGCAAGGCGGGTAGTGGCAAGGTGGTAGTGGCAAGGTGGGTAGTGGCAAGGTGGTAGTGGCAAGGTGGTAGTGCCAAGGTGGTAGTGGCAAGGCTGGTAGTGGCAAGGTGGTAGTGGCAAGGCGGGTAGTGGTAAGGCGGGTAGTGGCATGGCGGGTAGTGGCAAGGCGGGTAGTGGCAAGGTGATAGTGGCAAGGCGGGTAGCGGCAAGGTGGTAGTGGCAAGGCGGGAAGTGGCAAGGTGGCATTGGCAAGGTGGGTAGTGGCAAGGTGGTATTGGCAAGGCGGGTAGTGGCAAGGTGGTAGTGGCAAGGTGGTATTCGCAAGGCGGGTAGTGGCATAGGTGGTATTGCAAGTGGGTAGACGTGGCAAGTGGTATTGGGGGCAAGCGGGTAGTGGCAAGGTGTAGTGGCAAGGTGTGTATGGCAAGCGGTAAGTGGCAAGCGGGAAGTGGCATGCGGGTATGGCAAAGGCGGGTAAGTGGCAAGGTGTAGTGGCTAAGGTGGGGTAGTGGCAAGGTGGTAGTGGCAAGGTGGTAGAGCCAAGGTGGTAGTGCAAGGCTGGTGTATGCCAAGGTGGTAGTGGCTAGGCTGGTAGTGCAAGCGGGTAGTGGCATGGCGAATGGCAAAGCGGTATGCAAGGTGGTAGTGGCAAGGTTGGGTAGGCAAGTGGTATTGGCAGGCGTAGTGGCTAGGTGATATATGGCTAGGCGGTAGTGGCAAGGTGGTATTGGCAAGGTGGGTAGAGGCAAGGCGGGTAGAGGGTATTGACGGTATGGCAAGGCGGGTAGTGGCAAGGTTGGTAGTGGCAAGAGGGTAGTGCAAGGTGGTATTGGCAAGCGGGTAGTGCAAAGTGGTATATTGGCAAGGCGGGTAACGGCAAGGTGGAGTGCAAGGTGGGTAGTTGCAAGGCGGGTATTGGCAATAGTGGTATTGGCAAGGCGGTGTAGTGGCAAGGGCGGGTAGTGGCAAGGTGGGTAGTGGCAAGGCGGGCAGTGGACAAGCAGAGTGGGCAAGGTTGGTAGTGGCAAGGCGGGTAGTGTGGCAAGGCGGGTAGGCAAAGTGGTAGTCGCAAGGCGGGTTAGTGGCAAGGAGGGTATGGCAAGGTGGGTAGAATGTCACGGCAAGGTGTAGTGGCAAGGTGGTAGTGTGCAAGGTGGGTAAGTGCAAGGCGGGTAGTGGAAAGGTGGTACTGGCAAGGCGGTAGGTGTATAGGTGGTAGTGGCAAGGCGGTGTAGTGGCAAGGTGTAGTGGCAAGGCGGTATATAGGCAAGTGGTATTGGAAAGGGGGTATAGTGGGAAGGTGGTAGTGGGGGGGGGGCCAAGGCGGTTAGTGGCAAGGTGTAGTTGGCAAGGCGGGTATGTTAGCAAGGTGGGTAGTGGCAAGGCGGGTAGTGAAAGGTGGTATTGGGTGGAGGGGGCAAGTGGGTAGTGGCAAGGTGGTATTGGTAAGGTGGAATTGCAAGGTGGTATTTTGGCAGGTGGGTATGCAAGGTGGTATTGCAAGGCGGGTAGTGGCAAGGTGTATTGGCAAGGGCGGTATTGGCAAGTTTGTATTGCAAGGAGGGTAGTGGCAATGTGGTAGTGGCTGGCGGGTAGTGACAATGCGGGTAGTTGCACGGGGGGTGGTATGGGCAAGGTGGTAGTGGCATGGTGGTAGATGGCAAGGGGCGGGTACTGGCAAGGTGTAGTTGGCAAGGCGTAGTGCACATGGTTGTGGCAGGCGGGTAGTGGCAAGGTGGTAGTGGCAGGTGGTGTAGCAAGGTGGTAGTGGCAAGGTGGTAGTGCCAAGGTGGTAGTGGCAAGGCGGTAGTGGCAAGGTGGTAGTGGCAAGGCGGGTAGTGGCAAGGCGGGTAGTGGCATGGCGGGTAGTGGCAAAGCGGGTAGTGGCAAGGTGGTAGTGGCAAGGTGGGTAGTGGCAAGGTGGTATTGGCAAGGCGGGTATGGCAAGGTGATATTGCAAGCGGGTAGGTGGCAAGGTGATATTGGCAAGGCGGGTAGTGGCAAGGTGGTATTGGCAAGGTGGGTAGTGGCAAGGTGGTATTGGCAAGGCGGGTAGTGGCAAGGTGATATTGGCAAGGCGGGTAGCGGCAAGGTGGTAGTGGCAAGGCGGGTAGTGGCAAGGTGGTAGTGGCAAGGTGGTATTGGCAAGGCGGGTAGTGGCAAGGTGATTATTGGCAAGGTCTGGAAGCGGCAAAGGTGGTAGTGGCAAGGCGGGTAGTGGCAATGTGGTAGTGGTCAAAGGTGGTATGGCAAGGGCGGGTAGCGGCAAGGTGATATTGGCAAGGCGGGTAGCGGCAAGGTGGTAGTGGCAAGGCGGGAAGTGGCAAGGTGGCATTGGCAAGGTGGGTAGTGGCAAGGTGGTATTGGCAAGGCGGGTAGTTGCAAGGTTGGTAGTGCAAGTGGTATTGGACCAAGGTCGGGTGTGGCAAGGTGTATTGGCAAGGTGGTAGTGCAAGGTGGTATTGCAAGCGGGTAGTGGCAAGGTGGTAGTGGCAGGCGGGTAGTGGCAAGGCGGGTAGGTGGCATGGCGGGTAGTGGCAAAGGCGGGTAGTGGCAAGGTGTAGTGCAAAAGGTGGTAGTGGCAAGTGGTAGTGCCAAGGTGGTAGTGGCAAGGCTGGTTAGTCCAAGGTGGTAGTGGCAAGGTCGGGTAGTACATTGCGGGTAGTGGCCATGCATGGGCGGTAGTGGCAAAGCGGGTAGTGCAAGGTGGTAGTCTGGCAAGGTGGGTAGTCGCAAGGTGTAGTGGGGCAAGGCGGGTAGTGGCAAGGTGAGTATTGTCATGGCGGGAAGTGGCAAGTGGAGTGCAAGGGGTGGGTATTGGCAAGGCGGGTTAAGTGGCAAGGTTATATTGGCAAGGCGGGTAGCGCAAGGTGATAGTGGGGCAAGGCGGGAAGTGGCAAGGTGGCAATGGCAAGGGGGTAGTGGCAAGGGTGGTATTGTTAATGCGGGTAGTGGGCGAAGGTGGAATTATGCAAGGTTGGTAGTGGCAAGGTGGTTTGGCAAGGTGGGTAGTGGCAAGGTGGTATTGCAAGGCGGGGTAGTGGGGCAAGGTGGTATTGGCAGGCGGTTAGTGGCCATTTGGAATTGCAAGGTGGCGGTGTACGCAAGGGTGGTAGTGGCAATGCGAGAATGGCAAGGTGGTATTGGCAAAGGTGGGTAGTGGCAAGGTGGTATTGGTAATTCGGGTATGCAAGGTGATATTGGCCAGGGGGTAGAGCAAGGTGGTATTGGCAAGGCGGGGTAGTGGGCAAGGTGGTATTGGCAAGGGCGGGTAGTGGCAAGTGGTATTGGGAAGGCGGGTAGAGGCAAGGTGGGTAGTGGCAAGTCGGAATGTGCAAGGTGGCATTGCAAGAGGTTGGTATTGGGGCAAGGTGGTATTGGCAAGGCGGGTATGGCAAGTGTAGTGGCAAGTGGTATTCGCAAGGCGGGTAGTGCAAGGAGTATTTGGCAAGTGGGTAATGGTACAAGGTGGTAATTGGCAAGCGTGGAAGTGGCAAGTGGAGTGGCAAGGTGGTATTGGCAAGGCGGGTTAGTGGCAAGGTGGTATTGGCAAGGCGGTAGGGCAGTGTATGGCAAGGCGGTAGTGGCAAGGTGGTTAGTGGCAAGGCGGGTAGTGGCAAGGTGGTAGTGGCAAGGCGGGTAGTGGCAAGGTGGTAGTGGCAGGCGGGTAGTGCAAGCGGTAGTGGCAAGGTGGTAGTGGCAAGGTGGGTAGTGGCAAGGTGGTATTGGCAAGGCGGGTAGTGGCAAGGTGATATTGGCAAGGCGGGTAGTGGCAAGGTGGTAGTGGCAAGGCGGGTAGTGCAAGGTGTAGTGGCAAGGTGGTATGGCAAGGCGGGTTAGCGGCAAGGTGATATTGGCAAGGCGGGTAGCGGCAAGGTGGTAGTGGCAAGGCGGGAAGTGGCAAGGTGGTATTGGCAAGGCGGGTAGTGGCAAGGTGGTATTGGCAAGGCGGGTAGTGGCAAGGTGGTAGTGGCAAGGTGGAGTTGCAAGGCGGGTAGTGGCAAGGTGGTATGGCAAGGTGGTATGGCAAGTGGTATTGGCAAGGCGGGTAGTGGCAAGGTGGTAGTGGCAAGGTGGTATTGGCAAGGCGGGTAGTGGCAAGGCGGGTAGTGGCATGGCGGGTAGTGGCAAGGCGGGTAGTGGCAAGGTGGTAGTGGCAAGGTGGTAGTGGCAAGGTGGTAGTGGCAAGGCTGGTAGTGCCAAGGTGGTAGTGGCAAGGCTGGTAGTGGCAAGGTGGAGTGCAAGGCGGGTAGTGGCAAGGTGGTAGTGGCAATGGCGGTAGTGGCAAGGCGGGTAGTGCAAGGTGTAGTGGCAAGGTGGTTGTGGCAAGGGGGTAGGGGGAAAAAGCGGTAGTGGCAAGGTGGTAGTGGCGAGGGGTAGGGGAAAGGGCGGGTATTGGAAAGGGGGGTTGTAAAAAGGGGTTTATGGCAAGGTGATAGGGGCAAGGTTAGTGGAAAGGCTGGTAGTGGCAAGGGGGAAAAGGGGAAAGGGCGGGAAGTGGAAAGGGTGGTATGGCGGGGTGGTATTGGCAAAGGCGGGTAGGGGAAAGGGTTGGGTTTGTGGCGGGTTGGGTAGTGGAAAAGGGGCGGGTAGGGGCAAGGGGGTAGTGGGAAGGCGGTAGTGGAAAGGGGGGTAGGGGGCAAGGCGGGTATTGGAAAGGGGGGGTAGGGCCAAAATTTCCGGGTATTGGCAAAGCGGGTATGCAAGGGGTAGGGGAAAAGGTGGTAGTGTCAAGGGGTATGGCAAGGGGTAGTGGCAAGGGGGAAAGTGGAAAGGGTTTGGAAGTGGCAAGGTGGTAGGGGGCAAGGGGGGTAGTGGCAAGGTGGTAGGGGAAAGGGGGGAAATTTGGCAAGGTATTTTTGGCAAGGGGGGAAATGAAGGGTGGTTTTGGGAAAGGTGGTAGTGGAAAGGGTGATTTTGGGGCAAGGGGGGTAGGGGCCAAGGTGGTAGGGGCAAGGGGGTATTGGCAAGGTAAAATTTTGGAAAGGGCGGGTAGGGGCCCGGGCGGGTAGGGGCAAGGGGGGAAGTGGCAAGGGGGGTATTTTGGCAAGGTGATTTTTTGGAAAGGGGGGAATTTCCCAAGGGGGAAATTGGCAAGGGGGTTAGGGGGAAAGGGTTTTTTTTAATGGCAAGGCGGGTAGGGGCAAGGCGGTTAGTGCAAGGGGGGAAGTGGCAAGGCGGGTAGTGGCAAGGGGGTTTGGAAAGGTGGGAAAGGGGAAAGGGGGGAAGGGGAAAAGGGGGGTGGGTGGAAAAGGTGGTAGTGGCAAGGGGGGTAGGGAAATGGTAGTGGCAAGGGGGGAAGTAGCAAGGCGGGAAGGGGCAAGGGGGGAAATTTGGCAAGGCGGGTAGGGCAAGGTGGTAGTGGCAAGGCGGGAAGGAAAAGGCGGTAGTTCAAGGTGGTAGGGGGCAAGGTGGTTTTGGCAAGGTGGAAGTGGCAAGGGGGAAATTTGGAAAGGGGGGTATGGAAAAGGCGGGAAAGTGGCAAGGGGGGTAGTGGAAAGGTGGTAGGGGCCAAGGTGGAGGGGCCCAAGGGGGGGAAGTGGAAAAGGCGGATAGTGGCAAGGTGGTAGGGGCAAGGTGGATTTGGCAAGGGGGGAAAAGTGGCAAGGGGGGTAGGGAAAGGGGCCGGTTTTTGCAAGGGGGGAAGGGGCCCAAGGCGGGTAGTGAAAGGGCGGGTAGTGGAACCCAATAGTAGTGGGGGTTATTTGCGTTTTGGGTTTCTGGTACAGTTTTGGGTGTCTTTTTTTTAAAAACTGTTATCCCATCCCCTGCTCTTTCAGAGCTCAGCTCTAAGGTATTCTACCGGGAAAAAAAGCCAAAAACATCGAAAGACAACCCGGTACCAAAATTACTGCTGGGTGGAACAGAGACGGTGTAGGGAAAAAAGCCCAAAACGTTCCCCCTTTTGCCTGGGGATGAACATCGGACCTTCAGTTGTGAGCTGAGTGCACTTGGCCCAACAAATTTGGGGGCTGCATTTTCCTTTCTGTTTAATTTAATTGTATATACGCAAACCCTCTTACTGACTCTTTTTCCAGTTTCCTCTTACTTTTCCCCAGTTTCCATTTCAAAACAAAACCGGGGCGTCCTTCCATCGAATCCTCTCTCCCCCTTCTGGGTTGTTCACCATAAACACACACCACCTCAAGAAAGTGTTTAAAATTTTCGTGAAAAACCCTGTGTTAAAAAAATTAAACATGGACCCCTGGAGGCTCCCCAGCTGACACTCACGCCCGACCCAATGTAGGGATGTTTTTTATTCGTTCAACCTCCCCTTCAGTGGTGTAGTGGCAATTTCAAAAAAATACTGAAGTAATTTTTAAAACAAGCTTTCTTTGGGCAAAATTTAAATACTCTGCAGGGCGTTGGTGCCTTTTTGTAAATAAATGGGACCTCATTTTCCGTGACACAGAGGTGGAGAAATGATGGGCCCCTCAGGGGGAAACCGGACACAGAGGGGGATTTATGATAAGGCACTAAAGGGGGCCCGGACACAGATTGGAAAATGATGGGGCCTCGGGGGGGACCGTGACACAGAGGTGGATTAATGATGGGGCACCCCGTGGGCCCGGGTGACACAGAGGTGGATAATGATAGGAAACCAGGGGACCGTGAAAACAAGGTGGAGTAATAAATAGGCACTCAGGGGGAAACCGTGACACAGAGGGGGAGTAATGATAGGACTCAGGGGGACCGTGCAAGGGGTGGATTTAAAGATGGGGCACTCATTTTTGACCGGACACAGAGG
This sequence comes from Cherax quadricarinatus, assembly GCF_026875155.1. Taxonomy (NCBI): domain Eukaryota; kingdom Metazoa; phylum Arthropoda; class Malacostraca; order Decapoda; family Parastacidae; genus Cherax; species Cherax quadricarinatus. Next base: position 2,587,885 of record NC_069449.1, read on the forward strand.
GGGGATTTAATTTTGGACAAAAAGGTTTTCCCTTTAAAAACTCATTACCCTCGGGTAGGTACTGGGGTTTTCCCTTCCAACACACCGGGATTCCTATACCGGGGAAATTACCATCCCCGGGAACAGCCCTTATCTAAACCCCAAAACCCAGAAAAAAAAATTTTTCCCATTTATGGGATGCTTTAGGATGATGTCTCATCACCTAAAAACAAAAACAAAAAAACCTAAACAATTTTCCCAATTTGGAAAAAGGGGAAAGGGTGCGGGGGAAAAGAAATTTAATGATAAATTACATATTACTTTATGTACAGTAAAAACTGAGTCTTTCATTAAATTTTAAAACATATACCTAATAACTGTGTTTATATGTAACCCTTTTTTTTTTTTTTTTGTCAAAATAAATGTTTTTATTAGCGTTACTCATTCCGTTATGATAACAACTTTCAGGGTTAGAACAATATTTAAAAATATATATATTTTCCCAAACACAAACATATGTCTAAGCCCCCCGTAATTTTCACATTCCCAAACCACCCAAATATTTTTTTTTAACGGGTGTCTGAAATTGTAACCATAATGGTTTTTTTGAATTTTTTCCCTTTTTATTTTAAAACTTTTCGATGCTATTTCTCTCATAAAAAAAAAACCCATCTCGGGTAGGTTTTGGGCTTTTTTAAAACGCTTTTGGGTACGAGTCCCCCATACGGGAAGCAACAATTGGCAAAGCAGGAGTCCTGTGATAAACTTTTAAACCCATTCCCAGCCCCTAAAAGACTTGGGAAACTTAAAAACCCCAAATTCCCAGCCCCCTAAAATAAACGGGGCAACTTAAAAAACCCCCCCCAAACCCCTCCTAAAATGCCCTTGGGGCCAACTTAAAAAAAACCCTTTCCCCACCCCCCGAATAATTTGGGGAATTTTATTAAACCCATTCCCGCCTCCTAATTTCCCTTGGGGCCCAATTTAAAAAAACCCATTCCCACCCTTTCCTAAAATGACTCGGGTAACTTATTAAACCCATTCCCAGCCTCCTGAATGACTCGGGTAACTTATTAAACCCATTCCCAGCCTCCTGAATGACTCGGGTAACTTATTAAACCCATTCCCAGCCTCCTGAATGACTCGGGTAACTTATTAAACCCATTCCCAGCCTCCTGAATGACTTGGGTAACTTATGAAAATACGCAAAGGTAGTAAAAACCAATTTTCAGATTTTCCATCTTACTTAAACAAGCTTTCCTAAATCAGATTACTGCAGTGTAATTTTCTAGTAAACAAAGCAAAATAATAAGCATCTGACTATTTCAAAACTGGGGACAACACTGTCATATTTATCGGTGTATATAGCAAGTGCAAGGAGGAGGAGGAGGAGGAGGAGGAGGAAGAGGACTAGGATAAAGTATACGAAGAGGAGGCGAAGGAGGAAGAGGAGAAGGACAAGGAGAGGAAAGAACTAGTTACGAGCCATGTGGGAGGATACTGAGAAATAATAGAATACTGAGAAATAATTTCACCCCAACAATATAATACGGTAGTTTATGTTGGTGATGCAGTGTAATTATCAGCTGGAGTGAGGCGGTCCAGAGCTTCTTCCAGTGTCAACTATTACCAAGCTGGAGTGAGGCGGTCCAGAGCTTCTTCCAGTGTCAACTATTACCAAGCTGGAGTGAGGCGGTCCAGAGCTTCTTCCAGTGTCAACTATTACCAAGAAATGCAAGTAAAATATTGTAGAAAGTCTCCTTTACTAAGAATAAATGTTAATACTAATTAGTATGTAATTCTTAAGTGTGTAATTTAGAACCTCGTTGAGTAAAAACCCAATAATAGTGGATGGAATTATTTATAAATAATTCTCACTTATGAGAGGTAACTTTAGATGAAGTTTTGTGTTCGTCCTGTAATTAACAATTTACAACTGGGAGAGTTAAGATCAGAAAACTGTCAGGAAGACGAAGGCGGAAGTTGTAGTAGTAGTTAATAGTAGTAATAGTATTAGTTGCAGTTGTAATAGTAGTAGTAGTAGTAGTAATGGTGGTAGTAGCAAAAGTAGAAGTAGTAATGAGTGGTAGAAGAACCATTACTATTATTAAAACTTATTAAATATTATTATTACTGCTTGTCGTAAGAGGCAACTAAAATGTCTGAGCGATGACCTGGTAACTTCTCCTCTATAAATTATTTCATGTAAATACAAGAAATAATTTTATTTCATTTTTTCTGGTCACCATTCCTCGGTGGGAGACTGCCGGTCTCTTATAATTATAATAATTTTAATAATATTATTATTAGTAGTAGTAGCAGTAGTAGTAGCAGTAGTAGCAGTAGTAGTAGCAGTAGTAGTAGCAGTAGTAGTAGCAGTAGTAGTAGCAGTAGTAGTAGCAGTAGTAGTAGCAGTAGTAGTAGTAGTAGTAGTATTAAAACAACGGCCGTCTCTTACAGAGGCAGATGACCACAAAAAGAAGAAACACTTTCTTCATCACTCACTCCATCACTCTCATGCCGTCACTGCAGTTCAAAAGCTACAACATATTTCCACCCGTCCTTCAGAGTGCAGGCACTGTACTTCCCACCTCCAGGACTCAAGTCCGGCTAACCGGTTTCCCTGAATCCCCCTGTTACTTTGCTCAAATTCCAACAGCACGTCAAATCAAAAAAACATTTGCCTCCATTTGCTCCTATTTAACACGTTCACACACACTTGTTGGAAGTCTAAACCATCCGCACAAAAAAACTCCTTTATCCCCTCCCTTTCCTAGGACGACGCCTTCCCCGCCTTCCTTCCCTTATAAAGTTATACACCCTCCAAGTCATTTTATTTTGTTCCAACCGCTATATATTTCCGAACTACCTAAACAACCCCTAGTCAGCTTTCTGGATAATATTTCAGCAACCCTGCACCTCCTTCTAATCTCGAAGCTACACAATCTCTGCATAATATTCCTACCAAACATTGCCCTCAGATATGATATCTCCACTGCCTGCAGCTTTCTCCTCGTAACATTCACCACCTAACCTTCACTCCCATATTCTCATACATTCCCATCTTATCTCGCATGGATAGCGTCCTTGGCCTCCACATACTTCTCAGTTCATCGCTCACCTTTTCCCCCTTCATCAGTTCTATGGTTCAGTTCCTCTTTCATAGAGCCATCTGCTGACAAGTCCACTCCTAAATATTTGAACATATTCACTTCTACCTTATTAGTAGCAATAATAATAGTAGCAGTAATAGTAGTAGCAGTAATAGTAGTAGCAGTAATAGTAGTAGCAGTAATAGCAGTAAGAGTAGTAGTTGTAGTCAAAGTAATAGTAGTAGTAGTAGCAATAACAATATCCAGTAATATTATAAGAGGTTCTTCACAAAATATTGTCGAGTGGATGACCCTCGACGCTACGCACACAACTTTTCCGTCCTAGTAATAGTTTAACACAGAAAGTTGTGTTGCTGGACGCCATCATCAGTGAAAGTACAGCCCTTTTAGGCTATGTTTTTAGATGTTAAAAAATGTGATTGTTTCTGTGCATCATTCGTCAGCAGAAACCTCGTTCACAATACATAATGTGCTGATTTTGTGATAACTTACGTTATGGCAATTTATGTAGAGGACTCTACTAGTATTTTAAGAAAATAAGGAAAAAAATCAATAGAGGTGTAAAGTAAGGAGAGCCTCTTTTCATGTATATTTTTAATATTGGAATAAATGAAGCTGTAATGACATTAGATAATGAATGCAGTTGCTTGTTATCAGGGTATGAGTTCAAGGTTTCTTTGATGATGTGGTTTTGGTTTATGAGTCAGAAATTGGTTTAGAGGCGCAGTTGAGCATGTTCCTCATGCAGGTTGCAGCGTGCAGACTTGAGGTAAACCCTCAAAAATGTGCTGCCCTAAAGTTAAGGACATTAAGGACCGTACTTAAGAAGAAACAATGGTACGTGGATACGTCAGGAAAAACAATAGAATTGGTACAGGAGTGCAAACTTTAAGATTTATTACAGTGTATAACTGCTTTGGGATGAATTTTTCGTCACTTGAGAGGATTAAAGCATCTATAGAAAAACTGCAAAGGAAACTACAAAGGACCCCTTTGATTTAAATTAATTTTCCCACGAAACCCGGGTTTTTGAAAGGTCTGTCTACTCAGCAAGCCGATTCTATTAATAACTAACAATAAGGCACACTACCGTGACTGGAACTATATACAAATAACCCGCACATAGGAGAGAGGAACTTACGACGACGTTTCGGTTCGACTTGGACCATTTACAAAGTAACGTTTACAGAAAGGAGAGGAGGGAGTATATATTGGCCAGCAGACAGTGACGGGACAAGAGAGTTGCAAAGGATGATGAGAGGTAGTGGTAGTAGTTGTAGTAGTGGAGTCAGTCCAAGACTAAGAAAGAATAGCACTGTAAAGGAGTTAGGGGCCCACAAGGAAGCTAGGGGCCCACAAGAGAGCTAAGGGTCTACAAAGGGAAGGAACAAGAACACAGAAAGGGAAAATAATAATAATAATAATAATAATAATAATAATAATAATAATAATAATGATAATAATGGACCAAATTCCCAAAGCAGAAGAAAGAAAACCGAAAGGAGAAAGAGGAAAGGGGAAGAGGGAGAAGGGGAAAAAGAATCAGGTTAAGTCACGGGTACTCTGAAATTTGGAGCATTTTAAGTGTAATCGGAAAGGAAGGTATCTACAGAGACAAAGCCACGACTGAGATTCATACATTCCTCCCTCTACTACCTCTCTAGTCCCGTCCCTGTCTTCTGGCCTATATATACTCTCTCCTTCTCTACTTTCTGTTGAACCATTTACAAAGTCACACTAACAGAAAGTAGAGGAGAGAGTATATATAGGCCAGAAGACAGGGACGGGACTAGAGAGGTAGTAGAGGGAGGAATGTATGAATCTCAGTCGTGGCTTTGTCTCTGTAGATACCTTCCTTTCCGATTACACTTAAAATGCTCCAAATTTCAGAGTAACCGTGACTTAACCTGATTCTTTTTCCCCTTCTCCCTCTTCCCCTTTCCTCTTTCTCCTTTCGGTTTTCTTTCTTCTGCTTTGGGAATTTGGTCCATTATTATTATTATTATTATTATTTTCCCTTTCTGTGTTCTTGTTCCTTCCCTTTGTAGACCCTTAGCTCTCTTGTGGGCCCCTAGCTTCCTTGTGGGACCCCTAACTCCTTTACAGTGCTATTCTTTCTTAGTCTTGGACTGACTCCACTACTACAACTACTACCACTACCTCTCATCTTCCTTTGCTACTCTCTTGTCCCGTCACTGTCTACTGGCCTATATATACTCCCTCCTCTCCTTTCTGTAAACGTTACTTTGTAAATGGTCCAAGTCGAACCGAAGCGTCGTCGTAAGTTCCTCTCTTCTATGTGCGGGTTATTTGTATATTTTATTAACTAACAACAAACTAGTTTTCTCAGTTTTATTTCTCAGTTGAAAAACATGTAACTGAGTATGCAGTTAAATAAATAGAAGTATTAAAACAAACTCGCACTCTTGATGAGATGGTTGATGCTGCTTCGTTGACACCATGTTTCAAATTTCAGGTTTAATGGCAGACAGTTTCAGCGTATATCAGGTTCCACAATCATCCTGTTTCTGTGTTTCGATTTTATATGTAACAGCTGGGAGAAAGCCTGTGCGAATTAATATGTAGTGGGGGATGATGCTAAATATCTCAGTGTTTTGGATGCCAGTTCTTGCTACTCATTTGTTACAAGCAACCAAAACTCTGACAAGATATACTGAATCAAATTTTACCATTGATTGATGGAGGTTTGGCAAGTTCGATTCTGAAGCCCATAAAACCAACAGATTAAAAACATTGTCTAAAAAAGTAGACTCTTCCTGCCGGTTTGAAAACGGCTTTGAAATTTGAATTTTATCTTAATTAGCCTTATCATGAGTATGAGGCTAATAAAGATAATTATACATTTTACACTGCAGCCTCTTAAAATTTTAATCTTATCTCACTGATTCCCACTACTACTTTTGCGGGCCTCCAGGATCCATGGATCACAGGTTGGGAACCGCTGTCTTAGGCCAAGCGCCATTTACACCAGAGGCTATATATGTTAACTAGGCATCTGATACCTGGTGTTATCCACACTGTGGTGCTGGGCGAGGGATGTCAAAATACCTTAAAAGCGTCTGAAAAAATCCTCAAACAATGAGAAGGAAGTGTGTGAATGTATTGTTCTGCTAGTGCGGGACTAGTGTGTCTGCATGTCAACAAGAGTGCCCATACGCCGAAGAAACCTTCTGGATTCATTTCAAAGAGCTCAGGAGGATACAATTGTTGTACTGGAAACATATCCGAACACCATTGGTGAACTATGGAGGACTAGTGAGAATAATGTAATGAAGAGTGAACTTTACAAGCGCACCCTTAAAATTTAATATATCCTTATGTCCACTCAAGTTCATAGGTCTAGAGATGGGAGACAAAAAAATGCGACCTGTGAGAGATGATAGCAAAAAGAATCATTGTTGCATGTCCTCCAGGTGTGCCCCCGAGTCCATGGTCAACGAGTCCGTAGACATGACGACGTTGTTAAAGATAAGATTATTCCAGGAAGAAAATGCTGTTGTAAAGGAACCCAGTATATCAAGACGTAGTGAAACAAGGAAGTCTGATTTATTAATAAATGACAAACAAAATTAGAAGGGAAACATATTGGATGTTAAAATTGGAAGTGACTCCATTATAGCTACCATGGCTGACCAGTACAGTAAGAAAACTGAGCATTATGACACAGGTCAAATAAAAAATGGCCCTCAAGATGGGCAACACAAGAGCCTCAAGAGAACAGCACTGCCCTGTAACACCATGAAGATATGTTGCTATTTAACTCCTTACCACGTTATTTTTAGAGGAGTAATAAAAACGTGGAAGTGCATAATGTCTCCAGTGACCTTTAATATTCTATAAAGGAATGAGTATGCGTGTCTCAAACATCGATCACTATGTAATGAAAGCCCCAGAAGGATAAGCAATTCAATGGAGGATGAGTATACAAGATGAGATGGTTATAGAAGATTGTAATCCAGTCTAAAATTACACCGTGTTGGAGGTAAGTTGAGTTACATCAGGCCAGCCGTCCCTACACACACTCAAAACATAGCAAAGTAGTGGTAATAGTAACAGTAATAATGATGTCAGTAGCATCAGTTGGAATAGTAATAGAAGAGATACTATTAGTGTTACTAGGACTTGTAGTAGTAGGAGTAATAGTAGTTGATCTGGAGTAGTAGTAATAGTATTATTATTATTAATTATTATTATTATTATTATTATTATTATTATTATTATTAGTTGTAGAAGTAACAGTAGCAACATTATAAATAGTAGTAAAACTAGTAAAAATAGTAACAGTAGGAGAAGTAGTACTGGTATTATTATTATTATTAATAGTAGTACTAGTAGTAGGAGAGGCAGCAGTTACATAAGCGTATTTGCAATAATTTCTAATATTATTTCGAGAAGCGGAGCAGGACGGGTATATGTAGGCAGGAAGAGGTAGTGGTAGTAGTAGTAGTAGTAGTTGTAGTAGTGGTGGTGTGTGGTGGTAGTAGTGGTGGTGGTGGTAGTGGTAGTGGTGGTGGTGCTGTGGTGGTAGTGGTGGTGGTATGTAGTAGTAGTGGTGGTGGGGGTGGTAGTGGAGGTGGTGGTGGTAGTGTGTAGTAGTAGTGGTGGTAGTAGTAGTAGTGGTGGTGGTGGTAGTGGAGGTGGTGGTGGTAGTGGTAGTAGTAGTTGGTGGTGGTGGGTAGTTGGTGTGGTTAGTAGTGGAGTGGTGGTAGTGGTGGTGGTGGTAGTAGTATGGTAGTGGGTGGTGGTGGTGTAGTAGTAGTAGTGGTGGTGGTGGTAGGTAGTAGTAGTGGTGGTGGGTAGTAGTGTAGTTGTAGTGGTGGTGGTAGTAGTAGTAGTGGTGGTGGTGTGTAGTAGTAGTTTAGTAGTGTGTATGGTGGTGGTGGTAGTAGTAGTGTAGTAGTTAGTGTAGTGGTAGTGGTGGTAGTAGTAGTTGTAGGTGTTGTAGTAGTTGTAGTGGTGGTGGTGGTGTAGTAGTAGTAGTGGTAGTAGTAGTAGTTGTAGTGGTGGTAGTAGTAGTAGTAGTAGTATAGTGGTGGCTGGTAGTAGTAGTAGTGGTGGTAGTAGTAGTAGTGGTGGTAGTAGTAGTAGTAGTAGTGGTGGTAGTAGTAGTAGTTGTAGTGGTGGTAGTAGTAGTAGTAGTAGTGGTGGTAGTAGTGTAGTAGTAGTGGTGGTAGTAGTAGTAGTAATAGTAGTAGTGGTGGTGGTGGTGGTAGTAGTAGTGGAGGTAGTAGTAGTAGTGGTGGTGGTGGTAGTAGTAGTAGTAATAGTAGTGGTGGTAGTAGTAGTGAGTGGTGATAGTAGTAGTAGTAGTAGTGGTGGTGGTGGTAGTAGTAGTAGTGGTGGTGGTAATAGTAGTAGTAGTGGTGGTGGTAATAGTAGTAGTAGTAGTTGTTAGTGGTGGTGGTGGTAGTAGTAGTAGAAATAGTGGTGGTAGTAGTAGTAGTAGTTGTAGTGGTGATGGTGGTAGTAGTAGTAGTAGTGGTGGTGGTAATAGTTAGTAGTAGTGGTGGTGGTAATAGTAATAGTAGTAGTAGTGGTGGTAGTAGTAGTAGTGGTTGTAGTGGTGGTGGTGGTAGTAGTAGTAGTTGTAGTAGTAGTGGGATAGTAGTAGTAGTGGTGGTGGTAGTAGTAGTTGTAGTAGTGGTGGTAGTAGTAGTAGTAGTGGTGGTTAGTAGTAGTAGTAGTAGTGGTGGTAGTAGTAGTGGTGGTGGTGGTGTAGTAGTAGTTGTAGTAGTAGTAGTGGTGGTAGTAGTAGTAGTGTTGTAGTGGTGGTGGTGGTAGTAGTAGTAGTTGTAGTAGTAGTGGTGATAGTAGTAGTAGTGGTGGTGGTAGTAGTAGTTGTAGTGGTGGTGGTAGTAGTAGTAGTAGTGGTGGTAGTAGTAGTAGTAGTAGTGGTGGTGGTAGTAGTAGTGGTGGTGGTGGTGGTAGTAGTAGTTGTAGTAATAGTAGTGGGGAATTAAGGAGAAGGAGCCAGTCAAATACAAAGAAAGGGGAGCACTGCAAGGTCCCCAAAAGGGGGCTAGCTCCCCACAAGGGAGCTACTGCCCAAAAGGGAGTAGCTGCCCACAAGGGAGCAGTGCCCAAAAGGGGAGCTGGGGCCCAAAAGGGGTAGCGCCCAAAAGGGGGAGCAGCTCCCCCCACAAGGGAGCAGCTCCCCACAAGGGGCTAGTGCCCAAAAGGGGAGCTGGGTCCCACAAGGGGGCTAGCTGCCCAAGGGGCTAGCTCCCACAAGGGGGGCAGGTGCCCACAAGGGAGAGCTGCCCACAAGGGAGCTAGCGCCCAAAAGGAGCTAGGCCACAAGGAGCTAGCTGCCCACAAGGAGCTAGGTCCCAAAGGGAAGGTGCCCAAGGGGCTAGCTGCCCACAAGGGACAGTCCCCACAAGGGAGCTAGCTGCCACAAGGGACTACTGCCCACAAGGGAGCTAGCTGCCCACAAGGGAGCTAGCTGCCCACAAGGGAGCTAGCTGCCCACAAGGGAGCTAGCTGCCCACAAGGGAGCTAGGTGCCCACAAGGGAGCTAGCTGCCCACAAGGGAGCTAGCTGCCCACAAGGGAGCTAGCTGCTCACAAGGGAGCTAGCTGCCCACAAGGGAGCTAGGTGCCCACAAGGGAGCTAGCTGCCCACAAGGGAGCTAGGTGCCCACAAGGGAGCTAGCTGCCCACAAGGGAGCTAGCTGCCCACAAGGGAGTTAGGTGCCCACAAGGGAGTTAGGTGCCCACAAGGGAGTTAGGTGCCCACAAGGGAGTTAGGTGCCCACAAGGGAGCTAGCTGCCCACAAGGGAGCTAGCTGCCCACAAGGGAGCTAGCTGCCCACAAGGGAGCTAGGTGCCCACAAGAGAGCTAGCTGCTCACAAGGGAACTAAGTGCACACAAGGGAGCTAGCTGCTCACAAGGGAGCTAAGTGCCCACAAGGGAGCTAAGTGCCCACAAGGGAGCTAGCTGCCCACAAGGGAGCTAAGTGCCCACAAGGGAGCTAGCTGCTCACAAGGGAGCTAAGTGCCCACAAGGGAGCTAGGTGCCCACAGAGGGAGAGCAAGTGCACAGAGGTGGGGGGAGGGGAAGTGATGAAATAAATAATGAAGGAACAGAAACACGAGACAAAAGAAAGACAACCCAGAGGAGAAAAAAGGAAAGAGGAAAGGGGAAGAGGGAGAAGAAGAAAAAAAGGAGGAATCAGGTTAAGTCACGTTAGTGTGACTTTGTAAATGGTCCAAGTCGGACCGAAACGTCGTGGCAAGCTCCTCTCTCCTATGTGCGGGTTATTTGTGTATCGTTCCAGTCACGGTATTGTGCCTTTATCTGTTATTCTAATATTATTTTCTTCATTACCTTCTAATAACTTGAGAATGCATCTTTGAATAGCTTCAAACTTTAAGTGTTGACACATCTAACATATACTGAGAACAGTTTCTCACAATGTAAGTTTAAATTTACCATATTACTAACATAATTAACCAACATGTTAATGGCTTGGTTGCAGTGCGGTTCAAAGAGGCTCTAATTTTTTGTCTCCAAATTTTCAGTGTTTTCAGTATTTTGCTGAATGGAAGATCGAAATTTTTATTAAACAGCTCATATCCAAAATATTCTATGTATATAAACAGACATTACTTTCATTGAGCAATAAAAGGAGAATATTTATCCGGATTGGATTGAAATTTTTAACCACAGGGTGTGTATACATTAGATAAATATTTGTCTTATTCTTACCATTTCTTGCTAAACTTTTTCTCAGATCTGAGAAAATGATCGTAAACTGTCATTATTGCAGTTTTAACTGTTAATGTAATATTAAATTGGCTTGAGTCGCGATGCTCCTTTGTTTCAGAAATCAACCCATTCTTATTTACCGATATATGGCATATTTTTTTTTTTTTATAATTTTTTAATGGAGAGTTATCTTTGGTTACGTAGAGTTGACTTTAATTTTATGTGTTATTCTTCTGTCCATCAGAGTGTAGCATCATATTATGGGTCTGTCGTGCGAGTTATCTACTAATTATGTTCAGGTACAACATAGTCAGATATCAAGGCTGGTTTTTAATTCTTTGAAATAACGAATGTTTGTTGCAGTTGAATTAAGGAAACCTGATGCTGCCTCCCTTAATTCATCATCGTTCGTCAGCAACTCATGATTTCATTCATCATGCCAAAGCCGAACAGAATCTTTGTACGTCAGATTCGTCATTCCTATCCTCATTATTTCTCACAATTTCATCATATCTCATAATTTAAATCACATGATGCCCCACGATACATTATTTAACAGTGTCCCAATTATCCATGCAATAATAAAAAAATACTTTTTTCTTTCACTGGACTGCCAATTTTTAATTATTCAAAATAATGGAACTTAATTACGTTTTCAACGATCTTATAGGTAACTCTGATAGCCCCCGTATTATCTCTTACACTTACAAGTAAGTAAGTCAGAAAGTGCTTGTCATTATTTTAATTACACTCATGAGGCCACCTTTCTTAAAGTCGCGCACACCCGTTCATTGCTCCATTAATTTTAAGTACCTGGCCCAACCCACATCTATCTTTCCAGACATCTGGATATACCAGAAACACACTTTCTGAACGACCTATAACTGTTGGGTGTAGAGGCAGGCTGATGTCAATATCTTATATTTGTGTAGGTTAAGGTAAAGGTTTCACTATTATCTACCAGTAGCATTTTGTTATATGCTAAATTAAGTGTCATCCGTTAATCAAATTGTTTATTTAGATATATTTTCATTTAAATTAAAGTGATTAAAATTTTCCCTGGATACATACAAAAATATGGAAGAAGTTCTCTTTTTCCATAAGAGGAATGAAGAAAACGGAGTGAGAGAATAGAGAGTAGAGGGGGTAAAAAAGCATAAATTAAGACTTGGGATGTAAAGAGAAAGATTGATACTGGAAGAGTGGCATAGTTCCTCACGTGACACCTTAGACCACTCAGCCACAGTTGTCTCTGGTTGTTTCTGCATGGTGCATTGATATACTTTTGTTTGTGTGTTCAGAACATACAGAAGGAGAATGGAATTAATAGCTGGAGATCACGCCTATGACCTACTGGTGTGCCCGGTACACTGAAGAAGCATCTTTGGCCAAGTGGTCTAAGGTATCAAGTAGGGAACTATGCCACCTTCCAAACGTGAGTTCGAATCCAATCAACCGTTATCTTTCTCTGTATATACCTCTTTTTTTTTTTTTTTTTGGCATGGGCATATAAATATCACAAGGATGTGTGATGTCACTATGGTTGTTCAATATATTTATAGATGGGGTTGTAAGAGAAGTGAATGCGAGGGTCTTGGCAAGAGGTGTGGGGTTAAAAGATAAAGAATCTAACACAAAGTGGGAGTTGTCACAGTTGCTTTTTGCTGATGACACTGTGCTTTTATGAGATTCTGAAGAGAAGTTGCAGAGGTTGGTGGATGAATTTGGTAGCGTATGTAAAAGAGGAAAATTAAAAGTGAATATAGGAAAGAGTAAGGTTACGAGGATAAAAAGATTAGGTGACGAATGACTGGATATCAGACTGGAGGGAGAGAGTATGGAGGAGGTGAATGTATTCAGATATTTGGGAGTGGACCTGTCAGCGGATGGGTTTATGAAAGATGAGGTGAATCATAGAATTGATGAGGGGAAAAGGGTAAGTGGTGCACTTAGGAGTCTGTGGAGACAAAGAACTTTGTCCGTGGAAGCAAATAGGGGAATGTATGAGAGTATAATTGTACCAACACTCTTGTAAGGGTGTGAAGCATGGGTGATGAATGTTGCAACGAGGAGAAGGCTGGAGGCAGTGGAGATGTCATGTCTGAAGGCAATGTGTGGTGTGAATATAATGGAGAGAATTCGTAGTTTGGAAATTGGGAGAAGGTGTGGGATTACCAAAACTATTATCCAGAGGGCTGAGGAGGGGTTGTTGAGGTGGCTTGGACATTTAGAGGGAATGGAACAAAACAGAATGACTTCGAGAGTGCATAAATCTGTAGGGGAGGGAAGGCGGGGTAGGAGTCAGCCAAGGAAGGGTTGGATGGAGGGGGTAAAGGAGGTTTTGTGTGCGAGGGGCTTGGACTTCCAGCAAGCGTGCGTGAGTGTATTTCATAGGAGTGAATGCACACAAATGATTTTTAATACTTGACGTGCTGTTGGAGTGTGAACAAAGTAACATTTATGAAGGGATTCAGGGAAACGGGCAGGCCGGACTTGAGTCCTGGAGATGGGAAGTACAGTGCCTGCACTCTGAAGGAGGGGTGTTAATGTTGCAGTTTAAAAACTGTAGTGTAAAGCACCCTTCTGGGAAGACAGTGATGGAGTGAATGATGGTGAAAGTTTTTCTTTTTCGGGCCACCCTGCCTTGGTGGGAATCGGCCGATGTGTTAATAATGATAATATATATATATATATATATATATATATATATATATATATATATATATATATATATATATATATATATATATATATATATGTCGTGCCGAATAAGCAGAATTTGCGATCTTGGCTTAAATAGCAACGCTCATCATGCCATATAGGACAAGTGAAAATTTGTGTATGCAATAATTTCGCCAAATCATTCTGAACCTAACGAAAAAAATATGTTTCACTGTGTTTGTTTAGTATTAAATTATTGTAAATAAATCTAAAATATATTTAGTTGGGTTAGGTTAAAATAAATTGTTCTTGTTATAATAAGGTTAGGTAAGTTTTCTAAGATTCTTTTGGTGCAAAATTAAAAATTTTTGCATCAACATTAATGAAAAAAATATATCTTTAAACGTATGAGAGAAAATTTTAGAAAGGACTTAATTTTAAAAGAGTTCTTGCTAATTGATGAGTTTTACATATTCGGCACGACACACACACACACACACACACACACACATATATATATATATAATTATATATATATATATATAATATATATATATATATATATATATATATATATATATATATATATATATATATATATATATATATGCTTATCAATTCGCAAACAGGCGAAATTATTTATAAACATTGTCTCTACGTCAACAGCATGATTCAAACCTGCTAACTCTGTATCAGAGTCCATAGTACTTTACCACGAGACCAGACCTGCGATAAGTATGGGCGCTTAGCCGAAGCTAAGCGATTTTACCCCATACCCCCGGGCACCAAGCTCGTTTTGAATCTTGTGAACGTATAAACAATGTAAGAAGTCACGAATGCGCTTGGAATTTCTCTATCCTCTTACAGTGGTTGTTTTCCAAATTTTGATATCACCTGTTTACTGTGATCTTATATATAATATATATATATATATATATATATATATATATATATTTTATATATATATATATATATATATATATATATATTTATTTATTTATTTAATAAGTCGGCCGTCTCCCACCGAGGCAGGGTGACCCAAAAAGAAAGAAAATCCCCAAAAAGAAAATACTTTCATTATCATTCAAAACTTTCACCTCACTCACACATAATCACTGCTCACACTCTAACAGATCGTCAGGTCCTAAATACCATTCGTCTCCATTCACTCCTATCGAACACGCTCATGCACGCCTGCTGGAAGTCCAAGCCCCTCGCCCACAAAACCTCCCTTACCCCTTCCTTCCAACCTTCTCGAGGACGACCCCTACCCCTGCTTCCTTTCCCTATATGCTCTCCATGTCATTCTACTTTGATCCATTCTCTCTAAATGACCAAACCACCTATTACAACCCAGGAATCCAAATGGCCTGTTATCCTGGGTGTAAAGGGAGCAAAATAAGCACAGCAGAAAACTTTTGACTTATATTATACTTCAATTTAGAACAGATGTATGTACACCATATACACTATGTACAGCAATAGGTATTAGTGCACTCCACGGTAAGCAAGGCAGAATAGAAGCCACTAGAGAGCAGACTGTGCTTCAACCAGCTCTAGAATGGGAATGACAAGGGCAGACAGGAGAGTGGTACCCACATAACCTCTGCTAATGCCAAAAAACATCTTCTCATTGGCTGGAACCTGGGTACTGGTTGAACGACAGGGCCCCATCGTCAACCCTCAGTCACCTGGTTTGCTGGTTGGGGGAGACAGCCTGTAAATGAGGGTGTGTATATGCGCCGAATAAAGGTTAATTACTCTTTGCATGCCACACCACCTCAACAACCCCTCTTCAGGACTCTGACTAATACTTTTATTAACTCTACACCTCCTAATTTCCACACTCCGAATTTTCTGTATAATATTTATACCACACATTGCCCTTAGACAGGACATCTCCACTGCCTCCAACCGCCGCCTCTCTTCTGCATTCACAACCCAAGCTTCACACCCATATAAGAGTGTTTGTACTACTATACTTTCATACATTCCCTTCTTTGCCTACACAGATAACGTTTTTCGTCTCCACATATACCTCAGCGCACCACTCACCTTTTTTCCCTCATCAATTCTATGATTAACCTCATCCTTCATAAATCCATCCGCCGACACGTCAACTCCCAAGTATCTGAAAACATTCACTTCTTCCATACTCCTCCTCCCCAATTTGATATCCAGTTTTTCTTTATCTAAATCATTTGATACCCTCATCACCTTACTCTTTTCTATGTTCACTTTCAACTTTCTACCTTTACACACACTCCCAAACTCATCCACTAACCTTTGCAATTTTTCTTTAGAATCTCCCGTAAGCACAGTATCATCAGCAAAAAGCAACTGTGTCAATTTCCATTTTGTATTTGATTCCCCATAATTTAATCCAACCCCTCTCCTGAGCACCCTAGCATTTACTTCTTTTACAACCCCATCTATAAATATATTAAACAACCATGGTGACATTACACATCCATGTCTAAGACCTACTTTTACCGGGAAGTATTCTCCGTCTCTTCTACACACCCTAACCTGAGCCTCACTATCCTCATAAAAACTCTTTACAGCATTTAGTAACTTACCACCTATTCCATATACTTGCAACATCTGCCACATTGCTCCTCTATCCATAAATGCAATAAAAACTTCCCTACCTTTATCTAAATACTGTTCACATATATGCTTCAATGTAAACACTTGATCTACACATCCCCTACCCACTCTGAAGCCTCCTTGCTCATCCGCAATCCTACATTCTGTCTTACCCCTAATTCTTTCAATTATAACCCCTACCATACACTTTTCCTGGTATACACACACAACACACACAACACACACACACACACCACACACCACACCACACACACACAACCACAACACACACACACACACACACACAGTGAAGAGGCGGGGCAGGAGCTGAGTCTCGACCCTACAACCACAATTAGGTGAGTACACACACACGCATTATATATATATATATATATATATATATATTATATATATATATAATATATTATATATATATATATATATATACGCCCATGCATAAAAAAAGCTGAGGTGATTTTCACTCACCACGAGGCAGAGCCAAAAAGATATTGGTTCGAATCCTCGACTAGTTGCAGTGTTGTTATTGATTCAATCTCTCTGACTCACGAAATCGTAACGATTTCGTGAGTCATGTTGACGGCAGTGAGGGGACTTGAGCTAGAGTTCGTCACGACCACGCTAGCTGGAGATTCGTCTGTAAAAACTTGCATTTGTGGTCACAGTGGTGCCTATGCTAACCTTCCTATGGTGTAGAAATATACCTAGTTGGACGAATCTTATTGTGGCTAGCTGGTCTAGTGGGTAACGCGACGGTCTGGAGTTTTGAGACTCTCTGACCGCGGGTTCAAGCCCGGCCGGGGTATGATTCAATCTCTCTCTCTCTATGTCCCCCCCCCTTCCCCAAACAGGCGCGCATACACTGTGTGCTCGTGTTACAACAATGGAGTGTTTGTTCACCGTGTGTATAGTGTATGTAGTCTATAGTGTACAGTGCATAGCATGTGCATGGTATGCGCATAGCATGTGTAGTGTATAGCGGTGTGTCGTTGATAGTGGGGGCTGTGCACAGAGCATAGTGGTGTATAGTAACATGTGCACAGAGCATTGTGGTGTATAGTGACTTGTCCTGGGAGGGAGTGAGTGCCCTACTCTGCCTCATCACACATCTTCCACTCCTCCCTTTCTTCCACCGCCCACCACAAGGACGGGAGACCCCTCTCCTCCCCCCCCACCACCACCACCATGAACCACATGCGGTATGTGCCATGCGCCATTTTCCCTTCAGCCTGGGCTTACCACACAGTTTGAGGTATGACAGATGATGAAATCAGCCAGCCACAAAGCCAGGGAAACAATGTACCCAACAGTGAAAGAAGAGGCATATGTCAGGTGTGTGGAGAGCTTTGAGCACGCAACATGGATGGCCGCATTCGTGCACACAATGGGTGTGCAGGATCATATATGCCCCAGCAGAGAGCAGCCCACAGCCTCCACAGGCAGATGACAATTCCAATGGCAACCTCCTCACTTGCGATAACCTTCTGTTGACTTTCAAATCCACTGCTAACAGTACCCTATCCCACATCCCTAAAGCGGCTCGCCCATATGCAGCAGGGAAATTCACAGACCTTTAAGTCTTAAGCGGGTGAATGGAGGTTCCACCAACTTAGAAGCCCGAGGCACCATACAAGCATGGCGCAACCTACTATTGTTCAGCAATGTCTGTCTTGCAGTTCCTGAAAGACGAGGCAAACTGCTAGCCACGTCAGTTATCAAGGCAGTGCGCAACTACCCAAGAACGGACAACTGTGTCCCTCTGCCCCATCATCGCAGGAATCAAAGAGGTAGACCCAAGAAAAATCCCACTGAAAATGAGAAAATTTGCGCACAGATTAGCAAAAAAATCGAAGAAGATAACATAGTGGGAGCAATAAGAATAATTACAAGTGACGACACTGTAGCCCCAAGGATGAGACCACGGCCCAAGCACTAAGAGACAAGCATCCAACCAGGGACACCACAGCCATCAACAACAACCCTGAGGAAGACCCCATCATTGAACAATTAATTTTGCTAGAATCGGAAGTCTATAAGGCGATTGTGTCATTTCCAGCAGGATCTGCAGGAGGTTACACTGGAATTCGACCTCAGCACCTCAAAGAGATGGTAAATCCAGTACTCGGTGAATCTGCATCAATTCTTCTCACCGAGTTAACAACTTTCGTCAACAATTGCCTGGCTGGGCGAATCCCAGAAGAAATTAAACCTTTCTTTTTTGGAGCCTCACTATGTGCTTTGAAGAAGAGGGATGGGGGAATCAGACCCATTGCAGTTGGAAACACTCTTCGCCGTCTCGTTGCCAAAGCAGCAGTGAGAAACATTCGCCTAGAAGCTGCCACTTTACTCCAGCCACACCAACTGGGCTTTGGGGTCTCTCAAGGCAGTGAAGCTGCAGCTCATGCCGCAAGGACCTACATCAGGGACCTACCAGAAGACAAGGCCACAGTCAAACTTGATTTTAGAAATGCCTTTAATATGGTGAAGAGAGATGCTGTTTTGCCAGCTGTTCAGGATCGGTTCCCCAGTCTTTTTCCCTTCATTTCAGCCGGCTACAGCAAACCCTCAATTCTTCTGTTTGGAGAACATGAATTCAATCATCAGAGGGTGTTCAGCAGGGTGACTCACTCGCTCCACTTCTCTTCTGCTTGGCAGTAAGAGAACTAATTTTCAGCCTACGCAGTGAGCTCAATATCTGGTACCTGGATGACGGCACTCTGGCAGGTACTGAAGAGTCCCTGGTGGGGGACCTACAACTGGTGAAAACACAGGGAGAAGACTTGGGGCTCATCCTCAATCCCTCCAAGTGTGAAATTATCACAGCAAACCAGGAAATAATCAATGCTGTGTGAAGAATCCTCCCGGAAGTCTCAACTACCACTCCGTCCAATAGTACCCTCTTGGGGGCACCGCTGGGTCACCAGGCCATCGACACTCTCCTCAGGGACAAATTGAATGACCTGATGAGAATGGAGGAAAGAATAAGCGATCTTGATGCCCATGATGCTCTGTATCTCCTCACAAGGTGTCTTACTATGCCAAGACTCACTTCTTGAGGTGTGCACCCTCTTTTGACACCCCAACACTCGATGAATATGACGCACACCTGAGATCAACTTTTAAGAAGACACTGAACCTGTCACTAGAGGATGAGCAATGGGATCAGGCAACCCTCCCAGTGCGACTGGGAGGTTTTAGGGGTGTGTAAAGCAACGCATGTTGCTTTACCTGCTTTTCTGTCTTCGTGCTTGGCTTCCAGTGCATTAGTCAAGAAGATAGTACCCGAATGCTTGAGAGACGTGGTAGGAGCTCAAGACCCCAGGTTTACTGAAGCAGCAATTCGGTGGGACACCCTTACAGACTCCTCCAGTAGACCAGCTCCTCCCAAACAGCACAAACAGTCCCACTGGGACAAACCGATCATGGAAAAAATCGCCAACACAATGCTCTCCAATGCTTCAGGAAAGGACAAAGCTCGTCTCCTGGCAGTGAAGGCACCACACTCAGGAGATTTCCTGTTAGCTGTTCCCAATTCCTCACTGGGCACCCGTCTCGACCCACAGGCCATTCGGAATGGTGTTACTCTTCGCCTAGCCGCCCCCATCCTCACAGAACATAGGTGTATTTGCAGCAGGGCGACAGCTGATCAATTCGGACTTCATGGTCTTGTGTGTCACACAGCAGAAGGGAAGTATGCCAGACATGAGGAGGTCAATGACATCATAAAGAGAAGCCTCGCCACAGCCCGTTGCCCAGCTCAACGGGAACCCCAAGTACAGAGGTCTGATGGAAGTCTAAAGCGTCCTGATGGAGCCACTATGCTACCCTGGAAGGATGGAAAGCAGATTACCTGGGACTACACCTGTGCTGCCACATTGGCAGACACCTACTTGCCATACTCCGTAGTGGAAGGGGGCGGAGCTGCCAGCCACAGGGAGACCCAGAAGATCCGAAAATATGAAGACCTTCCCCCTTGCTATAACTTCATTCCAATTGGGTCGGAGGCCCTTGGAGCATGGGGCAAGTGTGCTCTAAAGTTCCTCAAAGAGCTGGGTGAAAAGCTCATCATAGAAACCAAGGACCACAGGGCGACCAGTTTCCTCTTTCAGAGACTCAGTGTTGCGATCCAGAGAGGAAATGCCTGCAGCATTCTGGGCACGCGGCCCACCGCAGGGGAGCTGGACGAAGTATTCGAGATGTAGCTCTGAGTTACCTATGTTGTTTTACTTTCTGTTGTATTTTTGTGAATGTTTGGCCAATGTATTTTGTCTTTAAATAAAACATACTTGAAATATAGGGGTTGGTAGGAGAAAATTCTCAAACAGCTTCAGGGAAAACCTTGAGTTTTCCCTGAAGCAAGTTTATTCTTTTCTCTGAGGATGAGGGTCCCTATGACAGTTCTAGAGTTGGTACCTCCAGAACTTGCCAAAGCCAGACTTGCCAAAGCCAGTGCCACCTTCGGCAGGCTCCACAAGAATGTATGGAACCGAAGAGGCATCACCACAAGCACCAAGATCAAGGTGTACAGAGCCATAGTCCTCACCACACTTCTCTATGGCTGCGAAACCTGGACTGTCTACAAACGTCACGCCAGAAAGTTGAACCACTTTCACACCACACGGCTCAGAAAAATTCTTGGCATCAAATGGCAAGATAAGATCCCAGACACAGAAGTGCTGACTACAGCTGGCCTGCCTAGCATCTACACCATCCTAATGCAAACACAGCTTCGCTGGGCAGGTCACGTTGCTCGCATGCCAGACCACCGGCTGCCAAAGAAACTCTTGTTTGGCGAACTGCAGCATGGAAAGCGCTCTCAAGGAGGCCAAAAGAAGCGCTATAAGGACACCCTTAAGACTGCTCTGAAAGCTTTCAACATCAACCACACCATGTGGGAGCTGATAGCTCAGGACAGGAATGACTGGCGAGCAGTTGTCCAGAAAGGGGCAACATCCTGCGAGGCAAGCAGAATCTCACTAGCTGAGCAGCGCAGGCAGGCGAGGAAGACCAGAGCCATCAGACCCCTCGATGCCGCCACCCTTCCCTGTCACACTGCCAGAGAACGTTTCGTGCGCAGATTGGGCCCTGACAAGTCATCTGCGTACCCACCAACTTCGACCCCAGGATGACTAGATGGTCCTCGTCGAATCGACGGATAAACAACACCACCTCCCTATATATATATATATATATATATATATATATATTATATATATATATATATATATATATATATATGTGTGTGTGTGTGTGTGTGTGTGTGTTGTGTGTGTCGTGCCGAATAAGCAGAACTTGCGATCTTGGCTTAAATAGCAACGCTCATCTTGCCATATAGGACAAGTGAAAATTTGTGTATGCAATAATTTCGCCAAAATCATTCTGAACCTAACGAAAAAAATATATTTCACTGTGTTTGTTTAGTATTAAATTATTGTAAATAAATCTAAAATATATTTAGTTGGGTTAGGCTAAAATAATTTGTGCTTATTATAATAAGGTTAGGTAAGTTTTCTAAGTTCCTTTTGGTGCAAAATTATAAATCTTTACATCAACATTAATGAAAAAAAAAATCTTTAAACGTATAAGAGAAATTTTTAGAAAGGATTTAATTTTAAATGAGTTCTTGCTAATTGGCCAGTTTTACATATTCGAAAACGACATATATATATATATATAATATATATATTTATATATATATATATATATATAATATATATATATATATATATATTATATATATATATATATATATTTTTATTATCACACCGGCCGATTCCCACCAAGGCAGGGTGGCCCGAAAAAGAAAAACTTTCACCATCATTCACTCCATCACTGTCTTGCCAGAAGGGTGCTTTACACTACAGTTTTTAAACTGCAACATTAACACCCCTCCTTCAGGGAGGTACCACCTCTACAGCTGGACTGGGGACCCTCATCCTCAGAGAAGACAATAAACGTACCTCAGGGAAAACTCAAGGTTCTCCCCGGAGCTGCTTGAATATTTTCTTCTCCTACCACCCTCTATATTTTGTATTCTATGTGAACATTTATTAATAAACAGAATACATTTGCAGAAAAATACAAACATGAATACAATGGTACAATGTGTTAAAGATCATGAATTTCCTCCAGCTCCTCCGAAGCCGGACGCGAGCCAAGTATGCAGCAAGCATTTCCCCTCTGGATGGCCACGCTGAGGCGCTGGAACATGAAAGTGGCTGCCCTTGGGTCCCTGGTGGTGTCAAGTCTGGAACCCAATTCTTTGAGGAAGCGTGTGGCATTTTTTCCCCATGATCCCAAGGTCTCTGATCCCACTGGGACAAATTGATACTGTTGGCTTATGTTCCTGTACTTGCTGATCTTGTACTCCTCCCTGTGGTCAGCAGCTCCTCCCTGTTGCCCAACACTGTGACAGATGTAGGTGTCAGCCAGTGTGGACACACAGGTATAGTCCCATGCTAAGCACTTGCCATTCTTCCAAGGATACATGGTGATCCCGTCAGGGCGGTTTGCTGGGTTGTGGGTATTGTTGGCTGCTAGTGACTGGGGCTCCCTCTCGGCTGGGCATCCAGCTGTAGCAAGGGTTCTCTTTATGATGTCGTTGACCTCATTGTGTCTTGCATGCCAGCCCTTGGTTTTGGAACAGTTAAGACCATGTAGACCATATTGGTCTGCTTGCACTTCGCTGCAAATACACATATATTCTGTGTGAATTGGGGCAGCAAGGCGCAGAGCCACTGCAATACGGAGGGTCTTAGGGTCGAGTCGTGTTCCCATTGCCGATATGGGAACTGTTTGGAGGAAGTCCCCGGAGTCAGGTGCACTCATAGCCTGGAGACGGGCAGTCTCACCATCTAATGTTGCAGCCCTGAGCATGTTGGCAAGCACCTTTTCAGCCATTGGGCCATCCCAGCTTGACTGTGAGCCAGTGCTGCACTAGGGTTTGGTGCTGGAGCAGCAAGAGTCTTCCGTTCAGTGATGGCACTGGCATAGCTAGGGTCCTGTATTCCTGCTGAATCACTGAGGTTATCATGAAGAATTTGTCTTATCAACTCGTTTGATGCTATGGAAGAGGATAAGAAAGCTGGTAGAGCAATCTGGGAGGATCTGTGTACTCCTAGCCCCCCAAGCCTGACCGGAAGTGAGGTTTGCAACCACTGTCCATCTTCAAGGGAAGGATTCAATACACTCTCTAGCATGGTCTACATTAGAGAGTCATATTCCTTGAGGTTTGGACTGCTGAAAGCTGGGGAGCATCTCAGAAAGTAGGTAAGTTTTGGGATTGACAGGCACCTGGTGAGTAGGTAGAAGGCATCATGTGTGTCAGTGTCTTTCAGCCTGCTTTCCATCGTCCAGAGGTTTGAGACTTTTTTTTCTAGGATCAGATCGATGGCATTGGGCCCAAGAGGAGCACCAAGGAGAGTGCTATTGGCTGGATCAATGGCTCGTTCTCCTGGTAAAACGGCGCTAATATTCTGGATCATCTGTTGATTGGTAGAAACTATTTCACACTTGGTGGGGTTTAAAGAAAGGCCCAGGCTTTCTCCCATGTCTTTAATTTTACTGATGTCCTCTAGGTGAGATTCTGTTGTGCCACCTAGGGTAGCATCATCCAGGAACCAGATATTGAGCTCGCTGGAGAGTGCTTCTGTGACTTCCTTGATGACCAAACAGAATAGAAAGGGGGCGAGAGGGTCCCCCTGTTGCATGCCCTCACACAAGTCAATTTCATGGTCCCCAAACAATAGTTTGGAAGTCACACTATAACACGATTCTATGAAGGGATAAAGGGAAGGGAAGTTTCTATAAACTGCTTGGAGAGCAGCATCCCTTCTGACTGAGCTGAAAGCGTTGGCAAAGTCCAATTTGACCAAGGCTTTTTCATCGGACATGTTTTTGATATATACTCGTGCTGTGTGGGCAGCTGCTTCACTGCCCTGTTGAATGCTGAAACCGAGCTGAGTTGGTTTCAGCATTGCAGCAGCCTCTTGACTCACCCTTCTTACTGCAGCCTTGGCGACTTGGCGCCGAAGGGTGTTACCCACTGCAATGGGCCTGATTCCGCCATCCTTTTTCCAGAGGGTACACAATGAGGCACCAAAGAAAAGGGGTTTGATGGCCTCTGGAACACTACCAGCTAGGCACAGGTTGGAAAATTTGGCGAGTTCGTACAGCAGCCTCTCTGAAACCTCACTAAGTGCTGGATTGAGTATTTGTTTTAAGTGTTGAGGCTTTAAACCGGTGAAACCTCCTGCTGAACCCTGCAGAAATGACATAGCAGCTTTATACACATCAGCATCCTGTAAGGTTAGATGTTCTTCTCCTGCTGCAATGTCAGGGAGGTCAATGTTGGTACTGGGAGCCCTGGGTGGATGTTTGTCCTTCAGAGCTTGCGCCGTACTGACGTCCTTGGGAGCGATAGTATCCTCACTGGTTATAAGCCTCAGAGCTCCAATAGTATTACCCTCTTCTATTTTTTTGCTAATTAGGGCTCTGATTTTTGAGGCGTCGGGTGTCCTGTTGGCATTTGCCCGGTGGGTGTTTGTCGCCCTAGGGGGAGACGGACGAGGTTGTCATCCCTTGGGAATGCATTTATTGCCCTAATAACATGTGTTGCTAGTGACTTGTCTCTCCTTGGTGGGACAGCCGAACAGGCATTGCCAAAAAGCAGCAGGTTGTGCCAGGATCTGTTGTTTGAAGGAGCATCGTTGACTTTCTTCAGAAGGTCAGTGAATCTGCTAGCAGCTTGAGGGCGAGCTGCTTTGGGGATGTGTGTCAGAGTCCTGGTGGATGTCAGCGCTGTCTGCTGGGAGAGGCTGTTGGTTGTTCTCATTCGGAGCTCTCCTGGAGCCTAGACATTCATTGTGTGCACAGATGTTGCCAGTTGAGGGATTGAGTGCACATTCATTGTAGCACACCCGGCAGATGCCTCGTGAACGACAGCTTTGGCTCTGTCGTGAAGATTCCTGGGAACCCGCGACTGCTTGTGACATTGCTGATATCGTGGGGGTGGGAGGGCGCCAACTGTGGGGTGACGGGGGAAGGACAGCATGGATGTATGGGGGATGAGGGTGGGGGAGTAGCGAGCGGCTGAACTTGTAATTGGTGGGGCACTAAACGGCAACACCCTTGGTCAGGAAGTCAGTGGCCCTAGGTTGGGATGAGGGGTGGGGATCAGGGATGGGGGGCGGAGGGAGTGGCCCTGTGTGTTCGCTCAAGATGCACATCACTGACTAACTTTTGCTAATTGTTATACACTTATCAAACCATACCACGGACGGGGATAGAGCCCGCGATCAGAGAGTTTCAAAACTCCAGACCGTTGCGTTAGCCACTGGACCAGCTAGCCACAATAAGATTCATCCAACTAGGTATATTTCTACACCATAGGAAGGTTAGCATAGGCACCACTGGGACCATAAATGCAAGTTTTTACAGACGAATCTCCAGCTAGCGTGGCCGTGACGAACTCTAGCTCAAGGCCCCTCAAAGCCGTCAACATGACCCACGAAATCGTAATGACACGATTGCAAACAAACCATACCACGGACGGGGATAGAACCCGCGATCAGAGAGTCTCAAAACTCCAGACCGTGGCTAACTGGTCCAGTGGCTAACGCGACGGTCTGGAGTTTTGAGACTCTCTGATCGCGGGTTCTATCCCCGTCCGTGGTATGGTTTGTTTGCAATCGTGTCATTACGATTTCGTGAGTTATACACTTACTGTTCCATTTAGAAAAAACCCTCGCCATTTGGCACACTAATCACCATGCTCACACTATTAACCGAGGTGTTCTTATGTTCACCATCCAATGACCGTGTCGTGGGCGGCCACTTCCTCCCCCATCCCACGACCCTGGCCGGACACAGATGTAAACAAAACCTCCTCCACACCACCACTGGCAGGATCCCCTCACCACCGCTACTCCCTAAATCCCAACATGCACACTGCACTTTCACTGATACAGAAGCAACGGTCTGATGCAGAGGATTGTCACAACTCTGATCTCCGGTGGATACTCACGATGATGTCTGCCGAAACTGGCCCGTGTAAACCATGTTGGTTCTTGATTTACACACACAATGTATGGAGCACCACAAACTGGCTGCTCCCTCCCTCCACGCCGGCAAGCGTGTATATTATATATATATATATATATATAATATATATTATATATATATATATATATATATAATATATATATATATATCAATAACAGCACTGCGACTAGTCGAGGATTCGAACCAATGTGGTTTTGGCCCTGCATCATGGTGAACGAAAATCACATGATGCTCTAACCCACTGGACCACGCAATCCTACAACAGTCAAGCACCCAACAGAGCTAGGTGTTTTACCTAAATCTTATTTGTCATTCATATCATTATTATCAACTATCACTCACTAATATCATTATTATTATCATCGCCAGTATATTATCAATAACCTCATTCATTAAACCACTAAAGTAGTTGCAATCACCATGTTGCAACCACCTATGTGTACTTTGTGTACCTTGTACCACAGGTGGGTTAGGGCCTCAACAGGTCACTCTACATTTCTTTTGGACTATCCAAGGATGATTGTACATGCCCCTCCATATCTAATACCCATACCTAATATCGACCTACACGCGCGACGGGCGTACCACGATGTTCAGTCTGCAGACTCAGGTCGAACATAAGCAAAACATCATGAAACCCCCTGGCTTTTGTATAACATTGTTGTTTAAGGTTGTACACAATTGACTCCACTATATAACAAATTTGAGTTATATATGGCATTCCTATCATGTTTCAAGAGGGAGGACTCTATAATGTTTCTTTCCGTGATGGAACTGTTGGGTACAATTAACAGGGAGGTAGCCCAACCTGGTAAGTGATTGCACGAGCTGACATGGTTAAAAATCACATTCGATATCTGGCCTGATTGAGTACTGGTGCTGGGATAATCTGGTTTCCAGAGGTTTACCTGTCTGACCAATGTATGAGAGTGGGCAAGGGGTGCATGGGATCTTGTAGACACCACCAGCATTATTAGGTGGTGTGTTTTTAATCAATCTGTGTTTCACTGTCCCAGTGTTTTTGAAAGTCAGATTTATATTGAGTTTTTTCAGTGCCTCCCACAGGCAGACCAAACTGTCATTGTATGGCAAGACTAATACATTTTTTTTCCTGTCAGGCGTTTCCTTAGGTTCAGTCCTGTAGAAAGTCTTCCTAGCTGACAGTAAGGCCTTCTCAACGAAATCCCTGGGATATCTGAGTTTTGTGGCTATGTTAAATATATTGTTGATTTCATTGTCTAAATACTCAGGACTGCAGATACGCAAAGCTCTCAGGAACACTGTAAGGAAAACACTCATTTTAACCCTAGATTCATGATTGGAATAATAATGTATGACGACACATTGGTGGTCTTCCTGTAGACAGTAAATTTGAAACAATTGTCGATGCGATGGATTAAAACGTCAAAGAAGGGTAGAGTGTTATCTATTTCATGCTCTACTGTGAACTTAATAGAAGGTTCCAGACCATAAAGTCTAGGTAGGAACTCATCAATGTTGTGATCTCTAGGCCAGAGGAAAAGCACATCATCTACATATCTGAACCGTCTAGCATTATTTGGGAGAATATCTTTAAATAATCTAGTCTTATAAAATTCCGTATACAGGTTGCTGAGTAATAGGCTGAGGGGATTTTCCATAGCCATGCCCTGCTTCTGAACAGAGTACTTCCCTTCAAACACAAACTTGCAATCCATAACACAAAGTTTAATCAGTTCAATAATCATATTAGTGGGGTAGGGCTAGGAGAAGTTTTTCAGTTCCTCTTCAAGGTACGTAAGCAAGTCAGGAACAGGGACTTTGGGTAAACAGGGCTGTGACATCAAAACTCACCAGGGTAAAGTCATGTGAAACGTTTTAAATTTCTGTAGCCTCTCAGTAAGGTCAACACTGTTTTTAATATGCGCCTCCAAGATCCTACCAACCATGGGAGTTAAAAGTTTAACCAATCATTTAGATACGTTATATGCTGCTGCGTCTAGTGAACTTATAATTGGACTCACTGGGTTCCTTGGTTTATGAGTCTTGATCACCCCCATAAAGATACGGTAGAACTGCGGACCTCGCTGACAAGTGTTTAATTAGTTCATCATTTCTCTTCAATAACGTTTTAAGACGTTTATTGAAATGACTATTGACCTGGTCAGTGGGGCTCTAAACAAGCGACTCATAAGTTTTATATTATCACTCAATAGGTGGTTCATTTTACCTAAGTATTCAGTTTTATCTAAAATAACAACAATATTGGGTTTACCACCTCTGGAGAGATGCAACATCTGATCATTACTGAGCTCCTCATCTGTTTTACAGGGCGTCAGGTCACCATGTTTTACTAGGATGTAGAAAGATTTTGCCATGTTTACGTAATTAACAAGTTTAGTTTTTGGCGCAAAGTTTAATCCCAATCCTTGTGCTGCTTGTTGATCATTAGTTAATTCTTTACTAGACAAGTTCATTACAAACTCTGGACTGCATGTATGATCCAGCCACTCTGTGCTATGAAGTTATTTAACTTTCTCGTATGCATACGGTGTTCTCTCTGACTCTTCTGAGATCACTATAAATTTATGTGATAAATGATTTAAAAAAAAAACGAGAAGTTGAAGATTGAGACACTTATGCAATATATATGGGAATCTTTATTAAGGAAACATTTCGCCACACAGTAGCTTCATCAGATCAATACAAATCAGAAGGGTGTAAGGAGAGGAGGAGTTTGAGGTAATCAGTCCCTCAGCCTGGAGTCTGTGTTCATTACATCAATCTTGTAGAAAGTACAGCTGTGAAGGATTACTCAGCTCTGTAACAACTTCAGACAGTATTACCAAGGCAGGCTCCTCCTCAGGAAAATTAATGAATAGAAAAAGAATAAAAACTGACAAACATAAACACTTTATTATTTAGAAAATATAAAATATAAAACACTTAAATATGAAATATTGATCCTACATTAAAGAAAATGAAAAATATAAATGATAACAGAATTCAACGCTAATATAAATGTATATAAAACGTGGGTGTCTGGTGTTGGTGACACTGCGTGTTGTTGAAATC
>NC_069449.1:2617591-2705091 GCF_026875155.1 Cherax quadricarinatus
TAAAAAGGTAATGTAATTCCTATTTTAAAACAGGGGACAAGTTGATACCGTCAAATTACCGCCAATAACCTGACCTCAATTGTAGGCAAATTACTAGAGTCAATTATAGCTGAGATTATAAGAAGCCATCTCGATAAGCATAGCTTGATTAATGATACTCAGCATGGATTCACAAGAGGCCGGTCTTGTCTAACTAATTTATTAACTTTCTTCAGTAAAGCTTTTGAGGCTGTTGACCACGATAAAGAATTTGATATTATTTACTTAGATTTTAGTAAGGCTTTTGATAGAGTTCCACACCAAAGACTGTTAAAGAAAGTGGCAGCTCATGGCTTTGGGGGGAAGGGGTTTGCTCTCGTGGATCGAGTCATGGCTCACTGACAGGAAGCAGAGAGTGTCCATAAATGGGGTTAAATCCGAGTTGGGATCAGTAACAAGCGGCGTTCCACAGGGATCAGTCTTGGGCCCGTTGTTGTTTATAATATATATCAATGATCTTGATGAAGGAATTAGTAGTGATATGAGCAAATTCGCCGATGATACAAAGATAGGTAGGATAATTGATTCAAACGTAGATGTTAGGGAACTTCAGAAAGATTTAGACAAACTCTATTCTTGGTCAGAAAAGTGGCAGATGCAGTTCAATGTAGATAAATGCAAGGTTCTGAAGCTCGGGAGTGTCCATAACCCTAGCACTTATAAGTTAAATAATGTAGAACTTAGAAATAAATGGTATAAAATACCGACACAATGGCAATATAAACACAAATATAAACACAAACACTCTTGGGCACTATCAGTCCAGCACATCTCAAACACTCAGGTGATCTTCTCAATCGCATTCGCAACATCAACATCAGGAACAAGAAACTTTCCAGCCTTGACGTGACTTCCCTATTCACCAAAGTACCTACTACACAAGCCATCAATCTCTTGCGCAGGAAAATTGACGATTCACTTGATCTTCCCATTCCAGCCAGCGACTTCATCGACCTTGTTGAACTATGTGTTGACTTTACGTGTTTCTCTTTCGAAAATCACCTCTTTCAGCAGACTTTTGGACTACCCATGGGTTCGCCACTCAGTGCAGTCCTGGCGAACCTATACATGGAACATCTAGAAGCCGAACGTTTCTCCACCATTATTCCTTCGTCTGTCACCTGGCTCCGTTATGTTGACGACATTCTCCTCATAACTCCTAAACGCTTCAACGTTCAAGCTCTCCAAGACAAGCTCAACCAGGTCGAGCCTTCAATCCAGTTCACACTTGAAGAAGAAGTCGACAACACTCTTCCTTTCCTTGATGTCCTGCTCTGCAAAGCTGACCACGAACTTCGTTTTAAAGTTTATCGAAAACCCACCAACCAAAACGATCTTCTCCACTTCTACTCCCACCACGACACCAAAACCAAACGTGGTGTAATTATAGGCTTCTTCCTACGTGCACTCAGAATCTGCAGCAACGAGTTCCTTGAGGAAGAATGCACTATAATTGAACAAATATTTTCTAAACTCCACTATCCTCGTCACTTCATCAGAGACTGCAGACGGCGAGCATTAAACATCTTCAACACACCCAGAGAAGACACTGCCGAGAAGAGATACATTAGTCCTTCCCACCAACTCCATTGCCAAACATGTTTCCAACATCTTTACCAAAACATCATTCCAAGTATCTACCTCCACAACCACGACCATCAAGGACATCACCAGTAGTAGGCAGACAAGCCTCCATCCTCTGCAGGGGTATACATAATCCCTTGCAATGACTGCAACAAGTTATACGTGGGCGAAACATCAAGGGACCTCCAAACACGTATTTCAGAACACCAATACGCAAGCAGGTCTGACGACACAAGGAATGCCTGCGTACAACACCGTAATTCACACAACCACTTGATAAACTACAGAAACTCAAGACTTATCGCCACAGAAGACAACACTCAATACCGAAGAATCCTGGAATCATCACTTATTTCTATATCCGACAACTTCAACCAGAATAGTGGCTTTTATAACATAGCTGAACCACTTGCCAAGAAACTTCTTCATCGCTATCCCACATAAGAACACTGTAGAAGGTCTGCTCAAAACTTGTCCAGTCTCCTTTCCAAGCTACCCAAGTTTTTAGACTCTATAACCCCACTCGGTACATCATCAGATGCAGCATTCTTCACCTGACCTCAGCCGGACTATAAATACTCGCGTTCCTTCCACCCCAGGTAGTTCTGTTTGTGACTTGAAAAAGCCCACTGTGTGGGCGAAACGTAGTCAATAAAGGATCACATTATACTGCATTTGTGTTTATATTGCCAATGTAGAACTTAGCCATACAGATTGCGAAAAGGACTTGGGGGTTATGGTAAGCAGCAACCTTAAACCAAGACAGCAATGCCTAAGCGTACGTAATAAGGCAAATAGATTACTGGGATTTATATCAAGAAGTGTAAGCAACAGAAGTCCAGAGGTCATATTGCAGCTTTATACATGAACATCAAAATGGTATATACAATACCGACAGGTGGTTAGGTAAGACACATATGCAACAGTTAGACATCTTTATTCCGAAACGTTTCGCCTACACAGTAGGCTTCTTCAGTCGAATACAGAAAGTAGGCAGGAGCAGTAGAGATGTGAAGACGATGTAATCAGTCCATCACCCTTAAAGTCGTAGAATTTGAGGTTGTCAGTCCCTCGGCCTGGAGAAGTTCAGTTCCATAGTCAGGATGGAAATAAATGGTATAAAATACCGACACAATGGCAATATAAACACAAATGCAGTATAATGTGATCCTTTATTGACTACGTTTCGCCCACACAGTGGGCTTTTTCAAGTCACAAACAGAACTACCTGGGGTGGAAGGAACGCGAGTATTTATAGTCTGGCTGAGGTCAGGTGAAGAATGCTGCATCTGATGATGTACAGAGTTGGGTTGTAGAGTCTAAACACTTGGGTAGCTTGGAAAGGAGACTGGACAAGTTTGTGAGCAGACCTTCTACAGTGTTTTTTATGTGGGATAGCGATGAAGAAGTTTCTTGGCAAGTGGTTCAGCTATGTTATAGAAGCCACTATTCTGGTTGAAGTTGTCGGATATAGAAATAAGTGATGATTCCAGGATTCTTCGGTATTGGGTGTTGTCTTCTGTGGCGATAAGTCTTGAGTTTCTGTAGTTTATCAGTGGTTGTGTGAATTACGGTGTTGTACGCAGGCATTCCTTGTGTCGTCAGACCTGCTTGCGTATTGGTGTTCTGAAATACGTGTTTGGAGGTCCCTTGATGTTTCGCCCACGTATAACTTGTTGCAGTCATTACAAGGGATTATAGTACCACTACTACTACCCTGCACCTCTCCTTCCGACAGTATTTAAGTCTCCGCACTGTCGCTTGATCTTCAGATAGTTCCTGACTATGGAACTGAACTTCTCCAGGCCGAGGGACTGACAACCTCAAATTCTACTACTTTAAGGGTGATGGACTGATTACATCGTCTTCACATCTCTACTGCTCCTGCCTACTTTCTGTATTCGACTGAAGAAGCCTACTGTGTAGGCGAAACGTTTCGGAATAAAGATGTCTAACTGTTGCATATGTGTCTTACCTAACCAGCTTTATACATCATTAGTAAGGCCTCACCTAGATTATGCAGCTCAATTCTGGTCTCCATATTACAGAATGGACATAAATTCGTTAGAAAACATTCAGCGTAGGATGACTAAATTAATACACAGCATTAGAAATCTTGAAAGTTAAGACACATGTGCAACATCTGGATATCTTTATTGTAGACGTTTCGCCATCCAGTGGCTTTATCAATACAGATTCTAGGACATAATAGGAAGACAGTAGAACTATATACAAAAGATGAGGTAATCAGTCCCTCGGCCTTGGAGTTAGTGTTCACAGCATCGTGGTGGAGGAGAATCTGGAGCAAAGACAAGAAGACTGGCGGTTATATAGGCGTCAGTGGATAGGGACGGGCAGCAGACGAGGGCAAAGTCACTGGTAGGCGGGATTCCCCAGTGGAAGTAGGTCCTTCCCAAAGAGATGGGTAAGTCGCAGCAGCCGTGAAGAAGGTCTTGTAGATGTCCTTTGAACCAAGACCTTCTTCACGGCTGCTGCAACTAACCCATCTCTTTGGGAAGGACCTACTTCCACTGGGGAATCCCGCCTACCAGTGACTTTGCCCTCGTGTGCTGCCCGTCCCTATCCACTGACGCCTATATAACCGCCAGTCTTCTTGTCTTTGCTCCAGATTCTCCTCCACCACGATGCTGTGAACACTAACTCCAAGGCCGAGGGACTGATTACCTCATCTTTTGTATATAGTTCTGTCTTCCTATTATGTCCTAGAATCTGTATTGATAAAGCCACTGGATGGCGAAACGTCTACAATAAAGATATCCAGATGTTGCACATGTGTCTTAACTTTCATATTGTCGGTATTTTATACCTTTCTTGCACATTAGAAATCTTCCTTATGAAGAAAGATTGAAGACTCTTAAGTTACATTCACTTGTTAGACGAAGAATGAGGGGAGACCTGATCGAAGTGTATAAGTGGAAGACAGGTGTTAATAAAGGGGATATTAATAAGGTCTTGAGGACATCTCTCCAAGAGAGAACCCGCAGTAATGGATTTAAATTGGATAAGTTTAGATTTAGAAAGGACATAGGAAAGTATTGGTTTGGAAATAGGGTAGTTGATGAGTGGAACAGTCTACCTAGTTGGGTTATTGAGGCTAAGACTTTGGGTAGCTTCAAGTTTAGGTTGGATAAGTACATGAGTGGGAGGGGTTGGATTTGAGTGGGACTTGCACATCGGAGCTTGTTTCTTGGGTGGCATTGAAAATTGGGTTGGGCAAATGTTTTGTTAGTGGGATGAATTGTAAAGGACCTGCCTAGTATGGGCCAACAGGCCTCCTGCAGTGTTCCTCTTTTCTTATGTTCTTATGTTAACTGGAATTTACCACGACTCGTAAAATCGTTATAACACAAGTGTAACCAATTCACCGAACAAAGGATTAGAACCCATGGGAAGAACAGGTATATTTCTACAAACCATAAAAAATGATAGCATTGTCTCTACTATGTCAGCAAAGGCAGGCGATTCAAACGCAAGCATGACTGTGTCGTGCTCTAGCTCAAGACCCATGTAGGCCGTTATGAATAACTCATGACATTAAACGACTGTAAACAAGTCACCAGATAGAGGGTTCGAACACAGGGCAAGCCAGTCCTAAAAACTACATTTGTTGGTGACAGTGGGGCCCGTGCTAACCTTACTATTGTATATAGATACACATTGAACATTAAAATGGTATAAAATACCGACAGGTTGTTAGGTATGACACATATGCAACAGTTAGGTATCTTTATTTCGAAACGTTTCGCCTACAGAGTAGGCTTCTTCAGTCGAGTACAAAAAAGTTGATAGAAGCAGAAGATACTTGAAGACGATGTAATCAGTCCATCACCCTTAAAGTTTTGAGGTGGTCAGTCCCTCAGTCTGGCGAAGAGCATTGTTCCAAAGTTTGAAACAATATGGAGTTGAAGTGACAGGATGGAGCCTTATATAGCGCCAGGAGGTGAGACGTAGGTCACTAGAAGAGGTAAGAACTCAGATGTTGCTTCAAACTTTGGAATAATGCTCTTCTCCAGACTGAGGGACTGACCACCTCAAAACTTTAAGGGTGATGGACTGATTACATCGTCTTCAAGTATCTTCTGCTTCTATCAACTTTTCTGTACTCGACTGAAGAAGCCTACTGTGTAGGCGAAACGTTTCGAAATAAAGATACCTAACTGTTGCATATGTGTCTTACCTAACATAGATACACATCTAGTTGAATTTCTTATGGCAGCATGTTGCAGTGGATAATGCACCGGCCAGCTGGTTTTGGAAATGGCTTTAATGGTTCGAACCCCGAGTTCGATGCAAACTATTTTACATCTTTGCTTGATCAACAAACAAGAAAGTCAAGGTCAGAGGCCGCACGTCAGTGTAGACCTTGGAATAAGTGAACGGAATATTCTGGTAAAGTGGATCAATACATGGCATGACTTTGCTATCTACATAGTAAAAGAAACTCTTATTTAATATTTAGAAACTTTATGAAAATGTTTCGCTGATCAGGTGCTTCATCAGTCTAATATAGAGACAGAGAAGTAATAGGATTATATAGCTCAATTGCTAGTGGTACGGGTGGAAACTTTAGGGTGTGTTTCCTTAAGACACCTTCTGCCCTTCTTCACCCATTAGTTAAATAGGTGATAAATTAGACACATGTGCAACTCTTGGGTATCTTTATTGAGGAAACGTTTCGCCACACAGTGGCTTCATCAGTCCATATGTAGGAGAAACTTGAAGAACAGGAGTAGAATGAGGTAATCAGTCCCTCAACCTTGAGTCGATGTGTTCAGTCCATCAGTCTGAACTGAACAGTCCATCAGTCTGGACTGAACACATCGACTCAAGGTTGAGGGACTGATTACCTCATTCTCCTCCTGTTCTTCAAGTTTCTCCTACGTATGGACTGATGAAGCCACTGTGTGGCGAAACGTTTCCTCAATTAAGATACCCAAGAGTTGCACATGTGTAATTTATCAACTTGTCGGTTCTCTGAACCATTCATCTACAAAGTAAAATAGGTACCTGGGTGTTAGTCGACTGGTGTGAGTCGCATCCTGGGGACAAAAATTGACCTAAATTGTCCAGCTTGGTCATACAGAATGTGAAAAAGACTTGGGAGTCATGGTAAGCAGAAATCTAAAGCCAAGACAGCAGTGCCTCAGTGTGCGCAACAAGGCCAACAGATTACTTGGATTTATCTCAAGAAGTATAAGTAACAGAAGTCCAAAAGTTATTTTACAGCTCTATACATC
This sequence comes from Cherax quadricarinatus, assembly GCF_026875155.1. Classification (NCBI taxonomy): domain Eukaryota; kingdom Metazoa; phylum Arthropoda; class Malacostraca; order Decapoda; family Parastacidae; genus Cherax; species Cherax quadricarinatus. The sequence goes on from NC_069449.1 coordinate 2,624,473, forward strand.
ACTAGTGAGGCCTCATTTAGATTATGCTGCTCAGTTTTGGTCCCCTTACTACAGGATGACATAGACTCATTAGAGAACATACAGAGAAGAATGACTAAAATGATTTACTGTGTAAGGAACCTCCCGTATGAAGATAGACTTAAAGCCTTAAATCTCCACTCTCTGGAGAGGCGTAGAATGAGGGGAGATATCATTGAAGTGTATAAGTGGATGACGGGAATAAACAAGGGAGACATTAATAAAGTACTGAGGGTGTCGAACCAGGTAAGAACCAGGAATAAATGGATTTAAGTTGGATAAATTTAGATTTAGAAAGGACATAGGTAAGTACTGGTTTTCTAACAGAGTTGTAGATGCGTGGAACAGTCTTCCCAGTGGGGTGATAGAGGCTAGGACCTTGGGTAGCTTTAAGAAGAGACTGGACAAATATATGAGTGGGAGGGGCTGGGTTTGATTGGTGTCAAGGGGTACGGGAGTTATTCTTGAGTAGCTTTAGGTAGATGTCGTTTTGATAAGGACCTGCCTCGTATGGGCCAGTAGGCCTTCTGCAGTGTTCCTACATTCTTATGTTCTTATGTTCTTAATTCTCAGCATAGCAATGGACATTCTATATAGTAATATGTCATTGATATCAGCTATGGTCTGTATACGTCGTACATGTAGAAATGGAGATTATTATTATCATAAAAGGTTTGAGGTCAGTTGTAGTGTAGATGTGATGCACAAATGATCCATAGCTCGCTAACACTGGTGTCCTGATGACCTTAAATCAATTTAGGCAAAAATATCTAGAGATATTGAAACTCCCGTGTCTGTACAACTGTATAATTAAGACAGATCTGAATAACGACTGTCAGTTCAGCAAACAATGCTAGCTTTAGTATCTTCAGAGTTTTAGTTAAATTAATTTTAGGCTATCAGCACACAGCTGTCAGAGAACATCGTTAATCATCAGTGCACTCTAACTACACTTCAACTCACCTCCACTCTGCTATATATTTCCCAGCTTAATTTTTCTGTTCCTCCTTTGGACTGATAAAGCCTCTGGTGGCCGAAGGTTCCTTAATATAGTATATACATTTGTTGCCTCTATATATGTATTTTGCGAGTGAGTCTGACCTACGAAGCAATCATTGTTTGCCAAACAAGTAGAATGTAAACTTTGTTTGAAGAAGAAATTGATATATTTGATTAAATTTAACAAATTCGAACTAATTTAACAAATTTGACCTAAGACATGTTGATTTAAGAAAGGTTAACTATGGTTGCTTAGCTATAATGCATAATCTGTAATGTGCAAGAAAGGTATAAAATACCGACAATATGAAAGTTGTAATAAAGTTGGTAGAATTACCGACAATATGTAAAGTAAAAGGACACAAGTGCAACTAATGTGACATTTATTGTAGCAACGTTTCGCTCTCCAGGAGCTTTATCAAGCCATTACAAACAATACATGGACACAGAGGGTATATAAAGGCTCAGAGTGAGGTGAATACTAGTGAGGTACCGTTTCGATGTTCACTAGTGGTAGTAGTAGTAGTAGTAGTGGTAGTGACAAAAGCAATTAATTCGTACATGAGTAAAAGGATATAAAAGCTATTACTTGGGTAACATAAAAATAGGTTGGACAAATATAAACTGGAATGAGGCAGGTTGTTTCAGTGTTCACTCTCTGTGCTTTGTGTAGTATAACAGGAGAGACTATGTGATGGCAGGGTTTACTGTTTTCAGGAGGATTCTTGCTAAGACTTCGGAGATGGTGAAGCTGCCGTTGTTTTGTTTAATTGTATTCGAAACAGCGATCAGTGCTGATTCAAGGCACTTGCGTGTGCGGAAATTAGTTTCTTTTATCACTAATTGGGCGTCTCTGAATTTCATAAGATGATTGGTGGAATTTCGGTGTTGTACACAGGCGTTGTTTAAGTTGTCGTTCCTACATGCGTATATGTGTTCATTGAGGCGGGTGTCGAGGTTTCTTGCTGTTTCACCTACGTAGATCTTGTCACAGCCTCCACAGGGTATAGTGTAAACTCCTGCATTGACTGGTTCGTGGTGCTTGGGTTTTGTCCTGGTTAGATCCTTTATTGAAGTGGTAGAAGCGATGGCGACTCTGGTGTTAGCTTGTGAAAGTACTTTTGAGACGTTTAGTGCAACCTGGCTGTTGGGAAGAATAAAAATGATCTCACACACTTCTATTCCAGTCAAGATACCAAGACCAAAAGAGGCATCATCATCGGGTTTTTCCTAAGAGCATACCGAATTTGTAGTCCTGAGTTTCTTGACGAGGAATGTACTTACATTCACCAAACATTCACTGAGTTACAATTTCCTTCTTTTTTCATCAAAGACTGCAAGAAAAGAGCTCTTCAGATCATCAATTCTCCACGCATCAACACCGCTCCCAACTAAGTTATAATTGAACATTAAAATGGTATAAAATACCGACAGATTGTTAGGTAAGACACATATGCAACAGTTAGGTATCTTTATTCCGAAACGTTTCGCCTACACAGTAGGCTTCTTCAGTCGAGTACAGAAAAGTTGATAGAAGCAGAAGACACTTGAAGACGATGTAATCAGTCCATCACCCATTTGAGGGACTGACCACCTCAAAACTTTAAGGGTGATGGACTGATTACATCGTCTTCAAGTGTCTTCTGCTTCTATCAACTTTTCTGTACTCGACTGAAGAAGCCTACTGTGTAGGCGAAACGTTTCGGAATAAAGATACCTAACTGTTGCATATGTGTCTTACCTAAGTTATAATTCTTCCCAACAGCCAGGTTGCACTAAACGTCTCAAAAGTACTTTCACAAGCTAACACCAGAGTCGCCATCGCTTCTACCACTTCAATAAAGGATCTAACCAGGACAAAACCCAAGCACCACGAACCAGTCAATGCAGGAGTTTACACTATACCCTGTGGAGGCTGTGACAAGATCTACGTAGGTGAAACAGCAAGAAACCTCGACACCCGCCTCAATGAACACATATACGCATGTAGGAACGACAACTTAAACAACGCCTGTGTACAACACCGAAATTCCACCAATCATCTTATGAAATTCAGAGACGCCCAATTAGTGATAAAAGAAACTAATTTCCGCACACGCAAGTGCCTTGAATCAGCACTGATCGCTGTTTTTGAATACAATTAAACAAAACAACGGCAGCTTCACCATCTCCGAAGTCTTAGCAAGAATCCTCTGAAAACAGTAAACCCTGCCATCACATAGTCTCTCCTGTTATACTACACAAAGCACAGAGAGTGAACACTGAAACAACCTGCCTCATTCCAGTTTATATTTGTCCAACCTATTTTTATGTTACCCAAGTAATAGCTTTTATATCCTTTTACTCATGTACGAATTAATTGCTTTTGTCACTACCACTACTACTACTACTACTACCACTAGTGAACATCGAAACGGTACCTCACTAGTATTCACCTCACTCTGAGCCTTTATATACCCTCTGTGTCCATGTATTGTTTGTAATGGCTTGATAAAGCTCCTGGAGAGCGAAACGTTGCTACAATAAATGTCACATTAGTTGCACTTGTGTCCTTTTACTTAATATGAAAGTTAAGACACATGTGCAACATCTGGATATCTTTATTGTAGACGTTTCGCCATCCAGTGGCTTTATCAATACAGATTCTAGGACATAATAGGAAGACAGTAGAACTATATACAATGTGCTTATTTTGTAAATTCTTAGGACACTTTCTTAAAATTAAATTGCACATCAAAACTACTGATGGAGACTGACACGAAGAATCAGAGAAACAGTGAAAAACTCCTTTAACCAAGACACAATGTACAAGGAAGTTCTCTTCCACTTTCTCTTATTTCGCAGAAACAAAATTAAACTATATATCAGTGTGAACCACAGAAAATATTATGATTCACAATGACGGCAAATTTCAGCTAATTTGCCAAGGAAATGTTCAAGAAATAGAAACTGGAGTATAAAACACCACTAGAACCATTAATTAGAGGAGAGGAGTAATGTTAGGCTAACATTGTAATCTGGGATGGTCTTGTGTTTATTGGGGAAATTTAAATAGATTTACAGCCCATTTCTATCAAATAGTGGCCCCTGTGCTCAAAACCCTAGTGGCACTGTGCTCAAAATACTGGCATGTGTTCATCCTCTATTTTAAAAAATTGGTTTATCAAACTAGTGGGCACTGCTCAACCCCTACTGGCACGTGTCCCCATCAACTACTGGCAAAATGTGCTCCAAAATCTAGTGGGACTGTGCTCAAAAACTATTGGCACTGTTTTCCTTCCCTATTGGAAAATTTTGTTTATCATCTATTTACCTGGGGAATCCCCAGGGCACTGGGGCCCCAATCAACTACTGGACTTTTGTTCCCTCCTCTATTGGAACTGTGTTTTTCTAGTGGCACTTTTGCCCCAACCCTAGTGGCACTGTGCCCCATCAAATACTTTGGGACTGTGCTCATTTTCCTTTTAATTTGGGAATGTTTATCATCTAGTGAACCCCGGTGTTTTATCCACTAGTGGGACCCACTTTTTCCTCTTGTTCACTGTGGTTATCCACTACCGGGACTGTGCTTTGTTCCCCTCTCAGTACTGTCTTCATCCTCTTGTGGCACTCTGGTCTTTTAACTAGTGGCACTCCCGGTCATCAACTAGTGGCACTCCCGGTCAAAAAAACCAGTTGGGACTTTGGGCATCAACTAGTTGGGGATTTGGTCCCTCAACTAGTGGGACTCTGGTATCAAAAATAGTGGCACTCTGGGCATCAATTGTTGCTTAATTTTAAATTCCCCTTGCTATGTGATATTTGGGAAATACATATAGAAAGTTTTATTTATTTTTTTACCAGTTATTTAAAATTGATGTTTTCGTCACTGTTATGAGTCGTTTCTAAATAATGATATATTTTTAAAATAAAGGCAAAGTTATTTCTCATTTATGTTAGTTACGTCATGTATGATTGGCTGGGGGGGGGGGTTTTTGTTCTCAGTAACAAAAGGTTTTTTTAAATGCTGGGAGGGTTTTAGTTCTAGAAACACAGGTTGTAGTGCTGGTGGTGGTTGTTCTCAGTAAAAACCCGGTTGTAGTGCAGGCTGGGTTTTTGTTCTCAGTAACCACAGGTTGTATGGCTGGTTTTTTTTTTCTCAATACAAAAGGTTTTAGTGCAGGCTGGTTGTTGTTTCCTTTAAAAACAGGTTGTAGGCGGCTGGGGTTGTTTTTCGTAAACACAGGTTTTAGTGATGGCAGGTTTTTTGTTCTAGTAAAAAGGTTGTATGCTGCCCGGGTTTTGTTCTCAAAAAAAACAGGGTTTTAGTGCTTGGGTGGTTTTGTTCTCAGTAACACAGGTTGTAGTAAAATGGGTGGGGGTTTTTTCTCAGTAACACAGGTTGTTTGTGCAGGGTGGTTTTTGTTCCAGTAACACGGTTGTGTGAGGCCTTTGGTTTTTTTCTCAGTAACACAGGTTGTAGTGATGGCTGGTTGTTTTTTCCCCGGGAAAAAGGTTTGTAGTGCTGGCCCGGGTTTTTGTTCTCAGTTAAAACAAGGTTTTAGTGCCCGGGGTGGTTGTTCTCAGTAACACCGGGTTTTAGTGCTGGGGAGGTTGTTTTTTCCAGTACAAGGTTTTAGTGCTGGCAGGGTTTTTGTTCTCAATTAAAAAAGGTTGTAGTGCCCGGCAAATTGTTGTTTTTCCCCGTAAACCCCAGGTTGTAGTGGGTGGGGTGGGTTTTTTTTCCTGGGAAAAAAAGGGTTTTATTTCTTTTCTGTTGTTTCTTAAAAACCCGGTTTTAGTGCTGGCTGGTTGTTGTTCTCAGTAACCAGGTTGTTTTGGCTGGCTGGTTGTTGTTCTCAAATAACACAGGTTTTTTAGTGCTGGCTGGTTGTTTGGCTCAGTAAAAACAGGTTGTAGCTGGCTGGTTGTTGTTCCCAGTAACCCCCAGGGTTTTATACTGGCCCGGGTTTTTGTTCTCAGTAACACAGGTTGTAGTGCTGGTGGTTTTGTTCTCAGTAACACAGGTTAGTTGCTGGCTGGTTGTTTTTTTCTCAGTAACACAGGTTGTAGTACTGGCCCGGTTGTTTTCAGTCATTAACAAAAGGTTGTAAATGCTGCTAGTTGTTTTCAGAACAAAGGGTTTGGGATGCTGGTGGTTTTTTGTTTCTCAGTAACACAGGTTGTAGTTTTGGGGGGGGTTTTTTCTCAGTAACAAAAGGTTTTTAAATACTGGGGTGGTTGGGTTTTTCCCCCATTTAAAACAAAATTGTTTGTGCTGGCTGTTGTTTTTTTCTCAGTAACACAGGTTTTTAGTGCTTTGGTGGGTGTTGGTTTTCGTTTAAAACAGGTTTTAGAAATGGCTGGTTGTTCCTCAGTCAGTAAAAAACAGGTTGTATGCTGGTTTTGTTTTTTCCAGTCAGGGAACCCCAGGTTGTAGGCTGGCTGGTTGTTTTTTCAGTAAAACAAAGGGGTTTTGTGCTGGGTGGTTGTTGTTTCTCAGTAAAAACAGGTTTGTAGTACTGGCTGGTTTTGTTTTTCATAACACCCGGTTTTAGTGCTGGCTGGTTTTGTTTTTCAGTTTAAAAACAAAGGGTTTTTAGTATGGCTGGTTGTTTTTCAGTCAGTAAAAAAAGGGTTTTAGTGCTGGCTAGTTTTCCCCAGCAGTAAACACAGGGTTTAGGTTTGGGTGGTTGGTTGTTCTCAGTAACAAAGGGTTTTAGTGCTTTTTTGGTTTTTTGTTCCCCAGTAACACATTTTAAATACTGGCGGTTGTTTTTCCCGGGCAGTAGCACAGGTTGGGAGTGCTGGCTTGTTTTTCTCAGTTTAGTAAAAAACTGGGTTTTTAAAGTGGCTGGGGTTTTTAGTTCTCAGTAAGCAACGGTTGTAGTGCTGGCTGGTGGTTGTTCCTGTCGTAACAAAGGGGGTAGTGCTGGTGGGTTGGGGTTTCCCGTCAGAAACACGGGTTGTTGTGCTGGTGGTTGTTGTTCTCATAACCCCAAGGTTTTTAGTTTCTGGGGTGTTTGTTGTTCTCAGTCAGTAACACAGGTTTTTTGTTTTGGGGTGGGTTTTTTTTCTCCAAATCAGTAACACGGTTGTAGTGCTGGGTTTGGGTTTTTTGTTTTCAGTCAATAAAAACAGGTTTAAAGGGGCTGGGGAGGTTTTGGGTCCAGTCAGAAAATCAGGTTTGTAAATTCGGGTGTTGTTGTTTTCGCCGTAACAAAGGTTTTTAGGGGTGGCGGGGTTTTTGTTCTCAGTCAGAACCGGTTTTAGTGCTGGTGGGTTTTGTTTTTCAGTCCCGTAAAAAAAGGTTTTTATTGGGTGGGGGTTTTTGGTTCCATTTAGTAACACGGGTTTCAGTGCTGGGGGTTGGGTTTTTCTCGTAACACAGGTTTTTAGAAACTGGCTGGTTTTTTGTTTTCAGTAAACGGGTTTTAGTGCTGGCGGTTGTTGGTCTCAGTAAAACAGGTTTGTAGTGCAGCAGGTTTTTTGTTCTCAAATAGTAACACAGGTTGCAGGGGCTGGGAGGATGTTGTTTTTTTAGTCAATAACACAGGGTTTAGTGTGGTGGTTGTTTTTCTCAGTCAGTAACACAGGTTGTAGGGCTTGGGTGGTTTTTTTTTCTCAGTCAGTAACACGGTTTAGGGCTGGCTGGTTGTTGTTTCTCATCAGTAACACAGGTTTTAGTGCTGGTGGGTTTTTTGTTTCAGTAAACAGGTTGGGGGCTGGCTGGGGTTTTTCTCAGCAATAACACAGGGTTTTAGTGCTTTTTGGTTGTTGTTCTCAGTCAGTAAAAACAGGTTTTTAGTGCTGGATGGCCTTGTTCTCGTCCCCCTAAAAAGGTTGTAGTGCTGGTTTGGGGTTTTTTCTCAGTTTAGCAACACAGGTTGTAGTGCTGGCAGGTTTTTTGTTCTCAGTCCAAATAACAGTTTGAAGTGGGGTGGTTTTTGTTCTCTGTCGTAAAAAAGGTTTTAGTCTTGGGAGGTTTGGGTTTTTCTCAGTCAGTAACAGCTTGAAGTTTCTGGTTGGTTGTTCTCCCCTTTTAGAAACACGGGTTGTATGCTGGGTCGTTGTTGTTCTCAAAAACACGGTTGTAGTGGGTGGTGGGTTGGGTTTTTCTTTAGTAACACAGGGGGTGTAGTGCTAGCTGGTTAATTGTTTCAGTCAGTAAAAGGTTTTTAGGCCCGGTGGTTTTTGTTCTCAGTAACTCAGGTTGTAGTTTCTAGTGGTTAATTTTTCTCAGTCAGTAAAACCCGGGTTTTAGTGCTGGGTGGTTTTTGTTTTTCTCTCATAACAAAAGGTTGTAGTGGTGGCTGGGTTTTTGTTCCCCAGTCGTAACATAGGTTTTTTGTGCTGGCTGTTGTTCTCAATCAATAACAGGTTGTTGTGCTTGGGTGGTGGTTGTTCTCAGTAACACAGGTTTTTATGCTGGCTGGTTGTTCCCCAAATTTAAAAAAAAAAAAGCTTTTTAGTGCAAACTGGTTATTGTTCTCAGTCATAACACAGGGTTGGGAGTGTGGGTGGTTGTTGTTCTCAGCCCGTAACACAGGGGTTTTAGTTTCTGGTGGTTGTTCCCCATCGAACACAGGTTGGAGTGTGGGTATTGTTTCTTCCCGTAAAACAAACCTTTTTGTGCTGGCTGGTTTTTTGTTTTTTCAGTAACAAGGTTGTTAGTGGGCTGGGTTTTTGTTCCCCAGTAACACAGGTTGTTAAAACTGGTGGTTGTTTTCAGCAGTACACAGGTTGTTTTGTGCTGGCTAGTTGATTTTTTCCCGTCAGTAAAAACAGGGGTTTTAAAGCTGGGTGGTTTTTTAGTTTTTTCAGTAAGCAACAGGGTTTTTAGTGTGGCTTTGGGGGGTTGTTCTCTGTCATAACAAAGGTTGTAGTGCTGGCTGATTGTTGTTTTTCAGTCCCGGAACACAGGTGTATGCCGGCTGGTTGTTGTTCTCAGTAACACAGGGTTTTAGTGCGGGTGTTTGTTGTTCTCAGTCAGTAACACAGGTTGTAGGCTGGCTGGGTGAAATTCCCCAGCAAACACAGGTTGTTTGTGCTGGCTGGTTTTGTTCCCCAGTCATTAACACAGGTTGTAGTGGTGGCAGGGTTTTTTGGGGGGGGGGGGGGGGGGGGGGGGGGTTGGGGGGGTTTTTTTGGGGGGGGGGGGTTCAACCAAAAAACCCGGTTTTTAAACCCCCAAAAGGGGGTTTTTAGTGCTGGGTGGTTTTTGTTCTCATCAGGGAAAAAGGTTTTGTGCTGGCTGGGTTTTTTTTCTCAGTCAGTAACAAAGGTTTTTTTATGCGGCAGGTTTTGGTTCTTTAGTCAGTAACACAGGTTGCAGTGCTGGTTGGTTGTTCTCAGTAACACGGTTGTAGTGCTGGTTTGGGTTTTTCTCAGTAACACAGGTTGTAGTGCTGGCCCGGGTTTTTGGTCTTTAGTCAGTAAAAACAGGGTTTTAGGCAGGCAGGTTTTTGTTTCCCCGGCAGTAACAAGGTTGCAGTGCTGGCAGGGTTTTTGTTCTCAGTCCCGTAACACAGGGTTTTTAGTGCTGGTTTGGGTTTTTGTTCTCAGTCAGTAAACATAGGGGTTTTTAGTTTCTGGCTGGGGGTTTTTTCTATTTAGTAAACCCGGTTGTTTGTGCTGGTGGGTTTTTGTTCTCAGTAACACAGGGGTTTAGTGCTGGCTGGGTTTTTGTCTCCCCTAGTAACGGTTGAGTGCTGGGTGGTTGTTGTTCTTTAGCAGTTTAAAACAGGTTTAGTGCTGGTTTTTGGTTGGTTCTCAGAACACAGGTTGAGTGGGGGCTGGTTGTTTTTCTCAATCATAAAAAGGTTTTTAAAGGTGGCCTTTTTGGGTTGTTGTTCTAGGTCAGTAAAAACAGGTTTTTAGTGCTGGTGGTTGTTGTTCTCGTAAAAAGGTTGTAGGTAGCTGGTTGTTGTTTCAGTCAGTAACAGGTTTTTAGTGCGTTGGTTTTTGTTTTTCATCGTAACCCCAGGTTGTATGCGGCTGGTTGTTGTTTTTCAATCCCTAACACAGGTTTTAAATGTTTTTGGTATTTTTGTTCCAGTCAGTAAGAGGTTTTTGGCTGATGGTTGTTGTTCTCAGTCAGTAACACAGGTTGTAGTGCTGTTGGGTTTTTGTTTTTCAGTCAGAACACAGGTTTTAAAAGGGTTTGGGTGGTTTTTTCTCAGTCGTAAAAAGGGTTTTTAGTGGGAAAAGGTTTTTTCTCATCAGTAAAAGGTTGTAGTGCCCGTCGGGTTTTTGTTCTCAGTCAGTAACACAGGTTTTAGTGCTGTTGGTTGTTTGGGTTTTCAGTCAGTAACAAAGGTTGTTGTGCTAGTGGTTGGGTTTTTTCAAAAAAGTAACAGGTTTTTAGTGCTTGGCCCGTTTGTCGTTCTAAAGGGCAGTAACCCCAGGTTTTAATTGCTGCGGTTTTGTTCTCATAACCCCAGGGTTTTAGTGCGGCGGGTTTTTTCTCAGTCGTTTTAACCCAGGTTGTAGTGTTTTGGGTGGTTGTTTTATAAAAACAGGTTTTTATTTCTGGCTGGTTGTAGTTTTTTCAGTAACACAGGTTTTAGTGCTGGTTGGTTGTTTTTCAGTCAGTAACACAGGTTGTAAATGCAATGTTGTTTTTTCCAGTAAAACAAAGGGTTTTAGTGCTGGTGGTTGTTTTTTCTCCCGTAACATGGTTGTAGTTGTTGGCTGGTTGGGTTTTTTCTCATCAGTAAAGGTTTTAAAATGGGTGGTTTGGGGGTTTTTTCAGTAACACAAAGGTTTTAGGGGTTGGTAGTTGTTTTTTTTCAGGGCAGTAAAAAAAGGTTGTAGTGCTGGCCGGTTGTTGTTCTCAAATTTATAACCAGGGTTTTTAAATGCTTTGGGTGGTTTTTGTTTCAGGTAACAAGGTTGTAGTTTCGGCTTTGGTTGTTGTTCTCAGTCAGTAAAAAAAAAGGTTTTTAGTGCTGGCTGGGTTGGGGTTTTTCTCAGTAACCCCAGGTTGTAAATGTTGGCTGGTTGTTGTTCTAGTCCCCCCTAACAGGTTGTAGTGCTGGTGGTTTTTTCCCGTAAACCAGGGTTTAAGTGCTGGCTGGTTTTTTCTCAGTCAGTAAAAGGGTTTTAGTGCTGGCCCGGTTTTTGTTCTCATCATAAACAGGTTTTAGGCTGGCTGGTTGTTTTTTCTCAGTCAATAACACGCTTGGGGTTTTGGTTGGGTTTTTCAATAAAACAGGGTTTTTAGTGCTGGCTGGTTTGGGTTTTTCTCATCAGTAAAAACAGGTTGTAGTGCCCGGCCCGGTTTTTGTTCTCCCTCAGTTTAAAAAGGTTGTAAATGCTGGCTGGGTTTTGGTTCTTTAGTCAGTAAACAAAAGGGTTTTAGTGCTGGCTGGTTGCTGTTCTCCGTGAACAGGTTTTAGTACTGGCCCGGTTTTTTGTTCTCAGTCAACCCAACCCCGGGTTTTAGTTTCTGGGTTTGGGTTTTTGAAATCAGTCATTTAAAAAGGTTGTAGTGCTGGCAGGGTTTTGTTCTCAGTTTAGTTAAAAGGTTGTAGTGTGGCTGGTTTTTGGTCTCCAAATCAAACACGGTTGTTTGTGCGTCCGGGTTTGGTTTCCCCAGTATCAAAAGGTTGAAATGCTAGGGTGGGTTTTTTTTTTCAGTCAGTAAACACAGGTTGTGGGCTAGCTGGTTGAGTAATTGGGGTGGTTTTTTTTGTTTTTTCAGTAACACGGGGGTTTTAGTGGGTGGTGGGTGTTGTTTTTCGTAACACAGGTTTTAGTGCTTTGGGGTTATTGTTCTCATTTAAAACGGTTTTTTGTGTGTGGGTGGATGTTGTTTTCAGTCCCGTAACACAGGTTGGAGTGCTGGCTGGTTTTTCAGTAACACAGGGGTTTTAGTGCTTTTGGGTTTTTATTTTCACAGGTTGTAGTGGGTGGCTGGGTTTTTAGTAACACAGTTGTAGTGCTTTGGTGGTTTTTGTTCTCATTAAAAAAGGTTTTTGTGCTGTCCTGTGTTCCAGAAAACAGGTTGTAGTGCTGGCCCTTTTGTTCTCGTAACCGGTTGTAGTTGGGTGGGCCCTTTTGTTTTTCCTTTTCAGGTTTTTAGTGCTGGGGTGGGTTTTTCTCGTAACAAAGGTTGTAGTGCTGGCTTGTTGTTTCGTTTTCACAGGGTTTTTAGTGGGCTTTTTGGGTTTTCAGTAACACAGGTTTTATTGCTGGATTGTTGTTTTTCAGTAACCCCGGTTGTAGTTTCTGGCCCGGTTGTTCTCGTAACCCCAGGGTTTTAAATGCTGGCTTGGGTGGGTTTTTCTCAGTAACACAAAGGGTTTTAGTGCTGGCTGGTTGTTCTCGGGAACACAGGTTTTAGTGCTGGCTGGTTTTTCTCAGTAAAAACAGGTTTTTAGTTTTCTGGGTGGTTGTTGTTTTTCAGTCAGTAACAAAGGTTGCAGTGCTGGTGGTTGTTCTCATTTTTCACAGGTTTAGTGCTGGCTTTTCGGTTGTTCTCGTAAAACAGGAAGCAGTTTTCCCGGGCAAACCGAAGGGGTTGGCTCGTACTTGGTTTGGGGGTGCAGCCAGCAGCAAAAGCCTGGTTGATCCCGGCGCTGATCCACCAGGAGGTTGGTCACAGACCGGGCCCCCGGGGCCCTTGACCCCCCAAAATCTCTCCAGGTAAAAATCCAGTAGTGCTGGCTGGCTGGTTGCTCCCCCAATAACACAGGTTTTAGTGCTGGCTGGTTGTTGTTTCATTTTATCCCGTAACCAAGGTTTTAAGCTGGCCCGGTTGTTGTTCTCAGTCAGTAAAACAGGGTTTATGGGTGGTTGGGGTTTTTTCTCAGTTAAAAAAAAGGTTTTTTAGTTTCTGGGGCCCGGGTTTTTGTTTCAGTCAGTAAAAACAGGTTGTAGTGGGTGGGTGGTTGTTTTTTCAGTCGTTTAAAAGGTTGTAGTGCTGGCGGTTGTGGTTCTCAGTCAGTAACACAAAGGGTTTTAGTGCTGGTGGGTTTCTGTTTTCCCTGACACAGGTTTTAGTAAATGGCTGGTTGTTGTTTTCAGTCAACAACACAGGGTTTTAGTGCTGGTTTGGGTTTTTGAAACTCAGTCAAGGGAACAGGTTTTTAGTGTGGCAGGTTGTTGTTCTCAGTCATAAAAGGTTGTAGTCTGGCTGGGGGTTTTGGGCTCAGTCAGTAAAACAGGTTTTAGTGCTGTCTGGTTGTTGTTCTCAGTTTTTCCCCAGGTTGTAGTGTGGCTGGGTTTTTGGGTTTTCAGTCAGTAACACAGGTTGTAGGCCATTTGGGTTTTAGTACTGGGTGGTTGTTTTCTCGTAAAACGGGGTTTAGTGCTGGGGTGGGTGTTGTTTTTCAGTAACACAGGTTGTAGTGGGTGGCTGGTTATTGTTTCAGTTAAAAAAGGTTTTAGTGCTGGCTGGGGTGTTGTTTTTCAGTCCCGTAACACAGGGTTTAAGTGTGGCTGGGGTTTTTAGTAACACAGGTTTTAATTTCTTGCTGGGTTTTTTTAGTAAAAACAGGGTTTTAGTGCTGGTGGTTTTTTTTTCTCAATAACAGGTTTTTAAATGCTGTTCGGGTGTTCTCAGTTTAAAACCCGGGTTTTAGTGCTGGCTTGTTGTTCTCAGTAACAGGTTTTTAGTGCTGGGTTGTTGTTCTCAGTAACAGGGTTTTAGTGTTGGGGGTTGTTCTCGTAACACAGGGTTTTTAGGTTTGGGTTGTTGTTTTCAGTAAAACAGGTTTTTAGTGCTGGGGTTCTTGTTTCCCGTAAACAGGTTTTTATTGCTGGGTTGTTTGGGTTTTCATAAACCCCGGTTGTATTTCGGCTGGTTGTTTCAGTAAAAGAAGGGTTTTAGTGCTGGCTGGGGTTGTTTTTCAGGGGAACAAAAGGTTTTTATTTCTGGCTGGTTTTTTCTCCCGTAAAACAGGTTGTAGTGTGGGTGGTTGTTTCATAAACCCCAAAGGGTTTTGTGCTGGGGGTGGTTGTTGTTCTCATTTAGTAACAAAGGTTGCCCCCCCGCGGCTGGTTGTTTTTTCATTTTCACAAAGGTTTTTAGTGCCCGGCTGTCCGGTTGTTTCATAACAAAAGGAAGTCAGTTCCTAGTTTAAACCGGGGGTGGCTCGTACGTTTTGGTTTTTCGTTTCAGCCACAGCAACAGCCTGGTTTTATCAAAGGGGCTGATCCCCAGGAGGGCTGGTCACAGGGCCGGGCCGGGGGCGTTGGGGGCCCCCCAAAAATCTCTCCAGGGGAAACTCCCGGGGGAGTGGGCTGGCTGGTTGCTCTCAAAAACACAGGGTTTTAGTGTGGTGGTTGTTTTCTCAGTAAAGGTTGTAGTGTGGCTGGGTTTTTGTTCCGTAATGGTTGTAGTGTTTGGGTTGGGTTTTTGTTCTCAGTAAAAGGTTGTTTGTGTGGTTGGTTGTTTTTCTCATTTAAAAGGTTGTAGTGCTGGTTGGGGTTTTTGTTCTTTAGTCAGTAACACGGTTGTTTGTCTGGGTGGTTGTTGTTCTCAGTTTTTAAAAAACACAGGTTTTAAATGTGGGGGTTTTGTTCTCAGTCAGTAACAAAGGGTTTTTAGTGCTGGCTGGTTGTTGGGTTTTCAGTCCTTAAAAAAAGGTTTTGTTCTGGTGGTTGTTTTTCAGTCACAAAAACAGGGGGGTTTTTAGTGCTGGCTGGTTTTTGTTCTCAGTCCCGTAACAAAAGGTTTTTTGTGCTGGTTTGGGTTTCTGTTTTTCAGTCATAAAAAAGGTTGTAGGTGGCTGGTTGTTTTCAGTAAAAAAGGTTTTAGTACTGGTTGGTTGTTGTTCTCAGTCAGTAACAAAAGATTGTAGGGGCTGGCTGGGGTTTTACTCAGTTAAACCAAAAGGTTGTAGTGGGTTTGGGTGGTTTTTTGTTTTTCGTCAGTAACACAGGTTTGTAGTGTGGGTGGGGGGTTTTTTTTGTTCTCTTTGTAACACAGGTTGTAAGGGTGGCTGGTTGTTGTTTTTCATCAGTAACAAGGTTTTTTAAATGCTGGCTGGTTTGTTCTCATCACTAACACAGGTTTTTAGTGCTGGGCCCGGGTTTTTGTTCTCAGTCAGTAACACAGGTTGTTTGTTTCTGGTTGGTTGTTTTTCAGTTAAAAACAGGTTTTTAGTGCGGGGTTGTTGTTCTCATTTAGTAACACAGGTTGTAGTGCTGGCTGGTTGTTGTTCTCAGTAACACGGGTTTTAAATGTTATTTGGTTGATGTTTTTCATTTCCCAACAGGGTTTTTAGGCTGGCTGGGTTTTTTCTCCCTAAAAAAAAGGTTGTAGAGTTGGATGGTTGTTGTTCTCAGTCATAACAGGGTTTTAGTGTGGTTTTGGTTGTTGTTTTTCAGTCAGTAACACAGGTTGTAGTTTCTGGTTTGGTTTTTTGTTCCAGTCAGTTAAAGCAGGTTGGTTTTCTGGGCGGTTGTTCTTTAGTAACACAGGTTTTATGCGGGGGGTTTTTTGTTCCATTTAGTAACACAGGTGTAGGTGGCTGGTTGTTGTTCTCAGTTGGGAAAAACAAAGGGTTTTAAATGCTGGGAGGGTTTTTGTTTCAGTCCCGTTAAAAGGTTTTTTGGCTTTAAATGGTTGTTGTCTCAGTCAGTAACACAGGGTTTTAGTGGGTGGGAGGGTTTTTTCAAATCATAAAAACAGGTTGTAGTGCTGGCTGGTTGTTGTTCTCATCCGTAACAAAAGGGGGTATGCGGCTGGTTGTGGGTTTTCAGTCAGTAACACAGGTTTTTAGTGCTGGCTTGTTGCTGTTCTCATAAACCCCAGGTTTTGTACTGGTGGTTGTTGTTTTACAGTCGTAACACAGGTTGTTTGTGCTGACTGGTTGTTGTTCTCAGTCAGTAAACCAGGTTGAGTGCTGGCAGGGTTTTTCTCAGTCAGTAACAAAGGTTTAATGGGTGGGTGGGTTTTGGGTTTTCAGTCAGTAACACAGGTTGGGTGCTGGGGTTGTTTTTTCTCAAATCAGTAACACAGGTTGTAGTGTGGGTTTGGGTTTTTGATCTCAGTCGAAAAAAGGTTGTAGTGCTTTGGGAGGTTGTTGTTCTCAGTCAAATAAAAGGTTGTAGTGCTGGTGTTGTTGGGCTCAGTCAGTAAACAGGTTGTAGTGCTGCCCGGTTGTTGTTCTCAGTATCACAGGTTGTAGTTCTGGCTGGGTTTTGTTCTCAGTCAGTAACACGGTTGTATGCTAGTGGGGTGTACTGGCTGGTTGTTGTTCTCATTTTCCGGGGTTTTAGTGCTTGGGTGTTGTTCTCAGTAACACAGGTTGTAGTGCTGGCTTTGGGTTTTTGGTTTTCCCGTAACACAGGTTTTAGTGCTTGGGGTGGATGTTTTTTTCAAATCAGTAACACAGGTTGAAGTGCTGGCTGGTTTTCAGTAACACAGGTTGTAGTGCTTGCTGGTTTTCAGTAACACAGGTTGTAGTGCTGGCTGGTTGTTGTTCTCAGTAACAGGTTGTAGTGCTGTCTGGCTGTTCTCAGTAAAACAGGTTGTAGTGCTGGCTTTTTTGTTCCAGTTTAAAAGGTTGTATGCTGGCTTGTTGTTCTCAGTAACAGGTTGTAGTGCTGGCTGGTTGTTCTCAGTAACACATGTTGTAGTGCTGGCTTGTTGTTCTCAGTAACACAGGTTGTAGTGCTGGCTTCTTGTTCTCAGTAACACAGGTTGTATTGCTGGATTGTTGTTCTCAGTAACCCGGTTTTAGTGCTGGGTGGGTTTTTCCAGTAACGCAGGTTGGAGTGCTGGGGTGGGTGGGTTTTTCTCAGTAAAAACCCGGTTGTAGTGCTGGGTGGTTGTTCCTGTAACACAGGTTGTAGTGCTGGTGGTTTTTTCTTCCCAGTAAACCCCAGGTTTAGTTTCTTGGGGTGGGTTTTTGTTCTCAGTCAGTAACAAAGGTTGCAGTGCTGGTGGTTTTTCTCAGTTTTCCCCAGGGGTTTTGTGCTGGGCTGTCTGGTTTTTTCTCATTACCCCAGGGAAATCAGTTCCTAAGGGCAGGGGCTGTGGCTGTACGTTGGTTTGGCCCTGGGAGCCCGCAGCAACAGCCTGGGTTGGGTCAGGCGTGTCCACCAGGGGGGTCTGGTCCCCAGGGCCGGGCCCCGGGGGCGTTTTACCCCCGAAAATCTCTCCAGGTAAAAACCCCGGGAAATGCTGGCTTTTCCTTTTGGGTTTCTCTTTAAAAACCCCAGGTTGAGTGGGTGGCTGGGTTTTTGTTCCCCAGTCAATAAAAACAGGGGTTTTTAGTTTCGGCTGGTTGTTGTTTTTTCATAATAGGTTGTAAATGGGTGGCTGGGGGGGTTGTTCTCATAATTTGGTTGTAGTGCTGGGTTTGGTTTTTTTCTCAGTCCCGTAACACAGGTTGTAGTGCTGGGGTTTGGGTTTTTTGTTCTTTAGTCAGTAACAAAGGTTTTTAGTGGGTGGCTGGTTGCTGTTCTCAGTCAGTAACAGAGGTTTTAAATGGGTGGCCCGGGTTTTTTCTCAGTAAAACAGGTTGTGGGAAATGTTTTGGGTTTTTGTTCTCAGTCAGTAACACAGATTGTTTGTGCTGGCTGGATGTTTTTTCTCAGTTTCACAGGTTTTTTTTTTTATTGCTGGCTGGGTTTTTGTTCTCAGTCAGTACCCCAGGTTTTATTTCCGGCTGGTTTTTTGTTCTCAGTCAGTAACACAAAGGGTTTTTGTGCTGGCTGGGGTTTTTTTTGTTCTAAATCAGTAAAAACAGGTTGTAGTGTGGCGGGGTTTTTCTCCCGTCACTAAACAGGTTGTAGGGTGGCTGGTTGTTGTTCTCAGTCGTAAAAACAGGTTTTAGTGCTGGGTTTGGGTTTTTCTCAGAACACAGGGGTAGTGAGGCTGGTTGTTGTTCTCGTCAGTAACACAGGGTTTTTGTGCTGGGTGGTTGGGTTTTTCTCAGTAAACAGGTTGTAGTGTTATCTGGTTTTTTTCCCAGCACTAAAAAGGGTTTTTTAGTGCTGGCGGTTTTTTTTCAGGGAACCAAAATTTTAGTGTTGGGTGGTTGTTTTTTTCAGTCAGAACAGGGGTTTTAGTGCTGGCTGGTTGTTGTTCTTTAATTTAGTAAAACAGGTTTTAGTGGGTGGCGGGGTTTTTGTTCTCATTCCCGTTTAAAGCGGTTGTAGGCTGGTCGGGGTTTTTCTCCGTAACACCCGGTTGTATGCTGGTGGTTTTTTGTTTCTCAGTCAGTAACACAGGTTTAGTGCTGGCTGGGTTTCAGAAACAGGTTTTTAGTGCTTGCTGGTTTTCAGTAACCCCCAGGTTGAGTGGGTGGGTGGTTGTTGTTCCAGTTTAAAAGGGTTTTTAGTGCGGGCTGGCTTTTTTCAGTAAAAAAAAGGTTGTAGGCTGGGTTTTTTTGTTCTCAAAAAAAAAATTTAAAAAAAAAAAAAAAAGGTTTTTAGTGCTGGCTTGGGTTTTTTCAGTAAAAAAGGGTTTTAGTGCTGGCTGGTTGTTCTCAGTAAAAACAGTTGTAGTGCTGGCTTTTGTTCTCAGTAACACAGGTTTAGTGCTGGTTCTTGTTCTCAGTAACACAGGTTTTTATTGCTGGATTGTTGTTTCCCGGGAAAACCCAGGGGTTTTAGTGCTGGGTGGGGTTTTTCTCAGGGAACGCAGGTTGTAGTGCTTGGGTGGCGGTTTTTCTCAGTAACACAGGTTTTTGTGCTGGGTGGTTGTTTTCTGTAAACCAGGGTTTTTGTGCTGGCTGGTTTTTTCTCAGTTTTTAACCCGGGTTTGTGGGTGGCTGGGTTTTTGTTCTCAGCAGTAACAAAAAGGGTTTCAGTTTTGGGTGGTTGTTTTTCATTAACAGGTTGTAGTGCGGGTGTTCCCGGTGTTTCATAACACAAAGGGAAGGGCAGGGTTCCCAGTCAGCCGGGGGGTGTGGCTCGTACGGGGGTTTTCGTGCAGCCAGCAGCAAACAGCCCCGGGTTATCAGGGGCTGATCCACCAGGGGGTTGGTCACAGACCGGGCCCCGGGGGCGTTGGGCCCCCCCAAAAAATCTCTCCCGGGAAACTCCAGGTAGTGCTGGGGTGGCTGGGTTTCTCTCCCAAAAAACACAGGTTGTTGTGGGGGTGGGTTTTTGTTCTCAGTAATGGGTTTTAGTGCTGGCTGGGTTTTTGTTCTCAGTAAAAAGGTTTTTAGTGCTGGTTGGGGTTTTTCTCCCGTCAGTAACACAGGTTGTAGTGGGTGGCTGGTTGTTGTTTTTCAGTCAGTAACCAGGTTTTTAGTGCCGGCTGGTTGCCCGTTCTTTAGTCAGTAACAGAGGTTTAGTGCTGGCCGGTTTTTTCTCAGTTTAAAAAAGGTTTTTTAGACTGGTTGGTTGTTTTTCTCAGTCAGTAACACAGATTGTAGTGCCCGGTGGATGTTGTATCATAAAACAGGTTGTAATTTCTGGCTGGTTGTTTTTTTCTCCCGTCAGTAAAACAGGTTGTTTGTTTCTGGTGGTTGTTGTTCTAGTCAGTAACAAAAGGTTGTATGCTGGCTGGTTGTTGTTCTCAGTCAGTAACACGGTTGGGGTGCTGGCTGGTTGTTCCATCACTAAAAACCGGTTTTATTTGGCCCGGTTTTTTGTTTCAGTCAGTAACAAGGTTTTTAGTGCTGGTTGGGTTTTTCTCAGTAACACAGGTTGTAAATTTCAGGCTGGTTTTTTTGTTCTCCAGTCAAATAACAAAGGGTTTTAAATGCTGGCTGGTTTTTGTTCCCCAGTTTAAAACCCGGTTGGGAGGGGGTTTTTTTGGTTGATGTTCTCAGTCACTAACAGGTTGTAGTTTCTGGGTGGTTGTTCTCAGTAACCCAGGTTGTAGTGGGTTTGGGTGGTTTTTTGTTCTCATCAGTAACAGGTTTTTTGTGCTGGCTGGTTTTTGTTTTTCAGTCAGTAACACAGGTTGTTTGTGCTGGCTGGTTTGTTTTCTCAGTCCCGTTAAAAGCGGGGTTTTATGCGGGGCGGTTTTTCTCCCTTTAAAACGGGGTTTGTGGCTTTGGGTTGGGTTTTTTTTTCTCAGTTTTGTAACCCCAGGGTTTGTAGTGCTGGTGGTTGTTGTTCCCAGTAAAAACAGGGTTTTTAGTGCGGCTGGTTTTTTGTTCTCAGTCAGTAACACAGGTTGTAGAGCTGGCGGTTGGACAAACCGTTCACCTTTAAACACATTTAGTTGGGATTGTTTTCCCTTTTACTTAATTTGTTGTTTTAAGAACCAGGTTTTTAAAAATTCTGGGGTTTTTTAGTAAAAATTTTTTTTTTTTCCTTTAAATTTTAAAAAAAAAAAAAAGGGGTTTTTTTTTTTTTTTTAAAATTTTGGGGGGAAAAAAAAAAAAATTTAAAAAAATTTTAAAAGGGGGGGGAAAAAAAAAAAACAAAAAAACTTTTTGGGGAAAAAAAAAAAAAAACCCCCCCCAAAAAAAAAATTTTTTTTTTAAAAAAAAAAAAAAAAAAAAAAAGGGGAAAAAAAAAAAAAAATTTTTTTTTTAAAAATTTTTTAAAAATTTTAAAAAAAAAATAAAAACCCCAAAAAGGGGGAAAAAAAAAAAATTTTTTTTTTTTTTTGGTTTTTAAAAAAAAACCCCCCCCGGGGCCTTTTTTTTTTTTTTTTTAAACCCCCTTTTATTTCCTTTTTAAAAAAAAGGGGGAAATTTTAAAATTTTTTTCCCCCCCCCTTTTCCCCCCCCAAAAAAAAGGCCCCCCCCCCCCAAAAAAAATTTTTTTTTTCCCCCCCCTTTTTTTTTTCCCCCCCTTTTTTTTAAAAAAAAATTTTTTTTCCCCCTTTTTTTTTTTTTAAAAAATTTTTTTTTTCCCCCCCCCGGGGGGTTTTTTTTCCCCCCCCCCCCCCCGGGGCCCCCCCCTTTTTTCCCGGGTTTTTTGGGGTTTTTTTAAAAAAACCCCCCCTTTTTAAAACCCCTTGGTCCCAAAAACCCCCCCCTCTTTTTTGGAATTTTTTCCCCTTTTTTTGGGAAACCCAAAAAATTTTTTTTTTTAAAAACCCCGGGGAAAAAAAAAAATTTTTTTTTTTTTAATTTTTGTTTTTTTTAAAAAGGGGAATTTTTTGGGGGTTTTTTTTTTTTTTTTTAAAAGGTTTGGTTTTTTTTTAAAAAAAATTTTTTTTTTTCCTTTTTTTAAATTTTTTTTTTTTTTTAAAAAAAAAAATTTTTGGGGGGGTTTTTTTTTTTTTTTTTGGGGGGGGGGGGGGGGGGGGTTTTTTTGGGGAAAAAAAAAGGGTTTTGTTTTTTTTTTGGGGGGGGGGTTTTTGTTCTTTGGGGGGGGGGGGTTTTTTTTTTTTTTTTGGGGGGGTTTTTTCCCGGGGGGTTTTTTTTTTTTTTTTCCTTTTCCTTTTAAAGGGGGGGGTTTTTTTTTTCCCCGGGGGGGGGGGTTTTTTTTTAAAAAAAAAATTTTTTTGGGGGGTTTTTTCTAAAAAATTTTTTTTGGGGGGGTTTTTTTTAAAAAAAGGGGGGGGGGGTTTTTTTAAAAAAAGGGGGGGGGGGTTTTTTTTTCCCCCGGGGGGGGGTTTTTGGGGTTTTTTTTTTAAAAAAAAAAGGGGGGAAAATTTTTTTTTCCGGGGGTTTTTTTTTTGGGGGTTTTGGGGGTTTTTTCCCCAAAAAAACGGTTTTTTCAGTTCCGGGTTTTTGTTCTTTTTGGGGGGGTTTTCCCTTTTTTCCGGGGTTTTTTTTTCAATTTTTTTGGGGGGGGTTTTTTTTCCCTTTTTTTTTTTTTTTTTAAAAAATTTTGGTTTTTTAAACCCCCCCGGGGGGGGGTTTTTTTTTCCAAAAAAAAATTTTTGGGGGGTTTTTTTTTTTTAAAAAAGGTTTTGGGGGGTTGGGTTTTTTTTAAAAAAATTTTGGGGGGGTTTTTTCCCGTAAAAAATTTTGGGGGGGGTTTTTTTTTAAAAAGGGGGGGGGTGGTTTTTTTTTTAAAAAATTTTTGGTTTTTTCCAAAAAAGGGGGTGGGGTTTTTTTCCCCTTTAAATTTGGGGTTTTTTTTTTAAAAAAATAAAAGGGGGGGGTTTTCCCCTTTTTTGGGGTTTCCGGTTTTTTTCCTTTTTTGGGGGTTTTTTTAAAAAGGGGGGGTTTTTTTTTTTTTAAAAAAAGGGGGTTTTTTTTTTTTTTTTTAAAAAAGGGGGGGGTTTTTTTCCCCTTTAAAATTGGGGTTTTGGTTTTTTTTTTGGGGGGGGGTTTTTGGGGGGGGGGGGAAAGGGGTTTTTTTCCGGTTTTTTGGGGAAAAAAAATTTTTGGTTTTTTTCCCCTTTTGGGGGGGGGGTTTTTTTTTTTTGGGGGGGAAAAAAGGTTTTTGGGGGTTTTTTTTTTTCCCGGGGGGGGGGGCCCCCGGGTTTTTCCCCTTTTTTTTGGGGAAATTTTTTTTTTGGGGGTTTTTTTGGGGGCCCTTTAAAAGGGGGGTTGTTTTTTTTGGGTAAAAGGGTTTGGGGGTTTTTGGGGGGGGTTTTTTTTTTTGGGTTTTTTTGTTTTTTTCCCAAAATTGGGGTTGGGGTTTTTCAGAAACCGGTTTTTTTTTGTTTTTAAAAAAAAAGGGGTTTTTTTGGTTTTTTTTTTTAAAAAAAAGGGGGGGGGTTTTTTTTTTTTGGGGGAAAAAAAGGGGGGGGTTTTTTTTTTAAAAAACCCGGGGGGGGGGGGTTTTTTTTTAAAAGGGTTGTTTTTTTTTTTTGGGGGGGGGGGTTTTTTTTTTGGGGGGTTTTTTTTTTTTTTTTAAAAAAAAAGGTTTTGGGGGTGGGGGTTTTTTTTAAAAAAAAATTTGGGGTTTGGGGTTTTGGGGAAAAAAAGGGGGGGGGGGGTTAAAAAAGGGGG
This sequence comes from Cherax quadricarinatus, assembly GCF_026875155.1. NCBI lineage: Eukaryota > Metazoa > Arthropoda > Malacostraca > Decapoda > Parastacidae > Cherax > Cherax quadricarinatus. Next base: position 2,647,245 of record NC_069449.1, read on the forward strand.
GGGGGGGGGTTTTTTTAAAAAAAGTTTTTTTTTTTTTTTTGGGGGGAAAAAGGGGGGTTTTTTTTTCCTTCCCCGTTGGGGGTTTTGTTTGGGGGTTTTTTTTCCCCTTTTTTTCCTTTTTTGGGGGGGGGTTTTTTCCCGGGGGGGGTTTTGGGGGGGGTTTTTTTTTTCCCAAAAATTTTTCCCCCCCTTTTTTTTTTTTTTTTTTGGGGGGGTTTTTTGGGGGGTTTTTGGCTTTTTTTCCCCCCTTTTTCCGGTTTTTTCGGCGGGGTTTTTTTTTAAAAATTTTTTTTTCTGGTTTTTTTGGGGTTTTAAAAAAAGGGGGGGGGGGGTTTTTTTGGGGGGTTTTTTTTTTTTTTTTTTAAAATTTTTTTCCGGGGGTTTTTTTGGGGGTTTTTTTTTTTGGGGGGGTTTTTTTTCCCAAAAAAGGGGGGGGGGGGTTTTTTTTTTTTTTTTGGGGGGTTTTTTTGGGGGGAAAAAAAAAAACCCCCGGTTTTTTGTTTTTTTTTCCCCCTTTTTTTTTTTTTGGGGGGGGTTGGTTTTGGGTTTTTTTCCGGGGAAAATTTTTTTTTTTCCGGGGCCCCCAAAAGGGGGGGGCCCGGGTTTTTCCAAAAAAATTTTTTTTGGGGGTTTTTTTTTGGGGGGTTTTTTGGGGTGGTTTTTGGTTTTTAAAAAAAGGGTTTTTGGGGGGGTTTTTTTTTTTTAAAAAAAGGGTTTTTGGGGGGGGGGGGGGTTTTTTTTTTTTTTGGGGGCCCCCCGGGGGGGGGGGTTTTTTTCCCGGGGGGTTTTTTGGGGGGTTTTTTTTAAAAAAGGGGGTTTTTTTTTTTCCCCCCCCAAAAAACGGTTTACCCCTTTTTTCCCAATTTTTCCGGTTTTTGGGGGGGCCCGGGGAACCTTTTTGGGGGGGGGGGGGGGGGGGGGGGGGGGGGGGGTTTTGGGGGGGGGGGGTCCCGGGGGCTTTTTTTTTTTTTTAAAAAGGGGGGGGGTTTTTTTTCCCCAAAAAAGGGGGGGGGGTTTTTTTTTTTAAAAAAAAAAATTTTTTTGGGGGGGTTTTTTTTTTTTTAAAATTTTAAAAAGGGTTTTTTTTTTTTTTTTGGGGGGTTTTTTTTTGGGGGGGTTTTTTTTTTAAAAAAGGGGGGGGGGGTTTTCCCCCAAGGGGGGGGGTTTTTTTTCCAAAAAATTTTTTTTTGGGGGGGGTTGTTTTTAAAAAAAAGGGGTTTTTTGGTTTTGGGTTTTTTAAAAAAATTTTTTTTTTTTTTAAAAAGGGGGTTTTGGGGGGTTTTTTTTTTTTTTTTTGGGGGGGTTTTTTTTTGGGTTTTTTAAACAGGTTGTAGTGCTGGGGTTTTTTTCTCAATCAGTAAAAAGGTTTTTTAATTTTGGGGGTTGGTTTTTTTAAACCCGGGGGGGGGGTTTTTTTTTTTTTTAAAAAGGTTTGGGGGGGTTTTTTTTCGTTTAAAAATTTTTTGGGGGGGTTTTTTTTTGGGGGAAAAAGGTTTTTGGGGGGGGGGTTTTTTTTTTTTAAAAAAAAGGTTTTTTGGGGGGGGGTTTTTTTTCAGTCCCAAAAATTTTTGGGGGTTTTTTTTTTTTTTAAAAAAAAAGGGGGGGTTTGGGGTTTTTTTTTTTTAAAAAAAAATTTTTTTTTTTTTTTAAAAAAGGGGGTTTTTTTGGGTTTTTTGGGGGGGGGGGGTTTTAAGGGGGGGTTTTTTTTTTTTTTTTAAAAAAAGGTTTTTTTGGTTGGTTTTTTTTAAAAAAAAAGGGGGGTTTGGGTTTTTTTTTTTTTTTTTTTTTTTTGGGGTTTTTTTGGGGAAAGGGGGGGTTTTTTTTTTAAAAAATTATTTTTTTTGGGGGGGTTTTTTTTGGGGGTTTTTCCCCCCCAAAAATTTTTTCCCTTTTTTTTTTTTTTAAAAAATTTAAAAAATTTTTTTTTTTTTTTGGGGGGGGGGGGGGGTTTTTTTTTTTTGGTTTTTTTGTTTTTTTTTTTAAAAAAGGGGGGTTGGTTTATTTTTTTTAAAAAAGGTTTTTTTTAGTTTTTTTTGGGGGTTGTTTTTTTGGGGGGGGGGGGGGGGGGGTTTTTTTTTCCGGTTTTTTTTTTGGGGGGTTTTTTTTTGGGGGGGGGGGCCCCCTTTTTTAAAAAAAAAAGGGGGGGGGGTTTTTTTTTTTTTTTTTTGTTGGGGGTTTTTTTTTAAAAAATTTTGGTTTTTTTTTTCCCTTTTTTTTTTGGGGGGTTTTTTTTAAAAATTTTTGGGGGGGGTTTTTTTTTAAAATTTTGGGGGTTTTTGTTTGGGCCCTTTTTTTTTTTTTCCCAGGGAAAATTTTTTTTTTGGGGGTTTTAAAAATTTTTTTGTTGGGGGTTTTTTTTTTGGGGTTTTTGGTTTGGGGGCCCTTTTTTGGGGTTTTTTTTTTTTTTTAAAAAGGGGGGGGTTTTTTTTTTTTTTTCCCCCCCAAAAATTTGGGGGGGGTTTTTTTTTTTCATTTAAAAATTTTGGGGGGGTTTTGTTCTCCCCAAAAAAAAAAATTTTAGTGTGGCTTTTTTTTCCCAAAAGGGGGGGTTGGGGGTTTTTTTTTAAAAAAGGGGTTTGGGGGGTTTTTTTTTAAAAATTGGGCCGGGGGGGGGCCCTTTTTTTTGGCTGGTTTTTTCTCATTTGGGGTTTTGGGGGGGGTTTTTTTTTAAAAAAGGGGGGTTTTTTTGGGTTTTTAAAAAATTTTTAGGGTGGTGGTTTTTTTTAAAAAAAAAATTTTTTGGGGGGTTTTTTTTTCCCCCCTTTTTTTGGGGGGGTTTTTTTTAAAAAAATTTAAATTTTTTTTTGGGGGGTTTTTTTCCCGGGGGGCTTTTTTTTTTTTGTTTTTTTTTGGGGGGCCCCCGGGAAAAAAAGGGGGGGTTTTTTTTTTTTTTGGGGAAAAATTTTTTTTTTTTGGGTTTTTTAAAAAAATTTTTTTTGGGGTTTTTTTTTAAAAAAATTTTTTTGGGTTGGGGTTTTTTTTTTTTCCCCCCCCAAAAAAGGGGGGGGGTTGGGTTTTAAAAGGGGTTTGGGGTTTTTTTTTTTTCCCCCGGGGGGGGGGTTTGGGGGGGTTTTTGGGGGGTTTTTTTTTTTTTTAAAGGGGGGGGGGGGTTTAAATTTGGGGGGGGGGTTTTTTTTAAAAAATTTCCGGGGGGGGGGTTTTTTTTTTTTTTTTTTTAAAAAAAGGGGTTTGGGGGGGGGGCCCCCCCCCCCGGAAATTCCAAAAAGGGGGGGTTTTTTTTTTAAAAAACCGGTTTTTTTGGGGGGGGGCCCCCCCGGGGGGGGGGGGGTTTTTTTTTAAAAAAATTTTTTTTTTTGGGGGGTTTTTCTCGTTTCCCGGTTTTTATTTCGGCCTTTTTTTTCAGTTAAAAAAGGGTTTTGGGGGGTTGGGTTTTTAACCCGGGGAAAATTTTTTGGTTTTTTGGGGGCCCAGTTTTGGGGGGGGGTTGTTTCCGGGGGTTTTTTGGGGGTTTTTTTTTTGGGGGGGGGGCCCCCCCGGTTTTTTTTTTTGAAACCCCTTTTTTTTTTTGGGGGGGGGTTTTTTTTGGGGGGTTTTTTTTTTTTTTTTTTTTTTTGGGGGGGTTCCCCCCCCGGGGGGGGGGTTTTTTTTTTTTGGGGGGGGCCCCCGGGGTTTTTTTTTCCCCCCCCGGGGGGGGGGGGGGGCCCCCCGGGGGGGGGGGGTTTTTTTTTTTAAAGGTTTTTGGGGGTTTTTTTTTTCCTTTTTGGGGTTTTTTTGGGGGGTTTTTAACCCTTTTTTTTTTTTTTAAAAAAAAAATTTTTGGGGGGTTTTTTTTTTAAAAAATTTTTTTGGGGGGGGGTTTTTTTTTTTAAAAAAGGGGGTTTTGGGGGGGTTTTTTTTTTTTTTAAAGGGGGGTTGGGTTTTTAAAAAAATTTTTTTTTTTTTTTTTTTTTTTAAAAAAAGGGGGAAATTTTTTTTGGGGGCCCCCCCGGGGTTTTTTTAAAATTTTCCCTTTTTTGTTTGGGGGGGGGGGGGGGTTTTTTTTTTTTTTTTTTTTTTTTTGGGGGGGGAAAAACGGGGGGGGGGTTTTTTTTTTGGGGCCCCCCCCGGGTTTTTTTTTCTCAGTAACACAGGTTGTAGTGCTGGCTGGTTGTTCTCAGTTACACAGGTTGTAGTGCTGGCTGGTTGTTCTCAGTAACACAGGTTGTAGTGCTGGCTGGTTGTTCTCAGTAACACAGGTTGTAGTGCTGGCTGGTTGTTGTTCTCAGTAACACAGGTTGTAGTGCTGGCTGGTTGTTCTCAGTAACACAGGTTGTAGTGCTGGCTGGCTGGTTGTTCTCAGTAACACAGGTTGTAGTGCTTGCTGGCTGGTTGTTCTCAGTAACACAGGTTGTAGTGCTGGCTGGCTGGTTGTTCTCAGTAACACAGGTTGTAGTGCTGGCTGGCTGGTTGTTCTCAGTAACACAGGTTGTAGTACTAGCTGGTTGTTCTCAGTAACACAGGTTGTAGTACTAGCTGGTTGTTCTCAGTAACACAGGTTGTAGTGCTTGCTGGCTGGTTGTTCTCAGTAACACAGGTTGTAGTGCTGGCTGGCTGGTTGTTCTCAGTAACACAGGTTGTAGTGCTGGCTGGCTGGTTGTTCTCAGTAACACAGGTTGTAGTACTAGCTGGTTGTTCTCAGTAACACAGGTTGTAGTGATGGCTGGTTGTTGTTATGAACGAGCTAAACACTGTCACAAATTTAACTTGATATTTAAGTGTTCACATGGAACTTAACTTCTTGAGATGCCGTGTTTACAAGTGAATTTAATGAGATTTAAGTTACATTTACTTCGTTGTTAATTCTTGGTAGCAAGTTCTCCGGTTATCTTATAATAGACTTTTCAAAGTTTGCTCAGAATTTTGTATTTGGAATAAATTTCCAGCAAGATATTTATAAGGATATTTTACCTAATGTATCGTAAATTGAAAAGTCAGCTAGAATCTGCATTTTAAAATGATTTGTGACAGAGTTGCAGTGTTCCTTGTCAATTATCCTTAATTTGCTGTCAACGTGACGTCTTACGTAGGTGTACAAGTTTTAAGTGACTGAATGTTATTGCAGTAACCCGGCCAGTAGCTGCTCTCACCTCAGACGATCACCCACACCCAACGAGAAGCAACGACTACTGTCACCCTTGATTAAACGACCACCTACCCTAAGCCTGACTACACGACGACTCACAGTCGTAAATAAGCACCCAATCAGAACCTGATCCCACAAAAAGCTGACAACCAACAATAAACCACCAGCTTTTCCCAGCCTGGCTCCACGACTACTGACGGCCCGGAGTAAACAATTAACTGTCACCTGACTACCGACCAACTGACAACCCAGAGATAACACCCACCCGCCTTAAGCCTGACTCCATGACGATTAAGTACGTAGAATAAACGCGTGTTTACAGCGGGTTGCGTCATGACAAAGAGCTTCTCAGTTTTTTTCACTGATGGTTCCATCTTGGTTCTGCAAATGTTTCTTCTTAAGAGCCCCGTGAAAATTGTTAGTCGAGGCAGCTGCAAGACTTGTCGCCATAACCCAGGTTGTGACTGGTTTATCAGTCACAATGACGCAGGCAGAGACTGGTTTATTATCTAACACAATCATGGAAGCAGTGACTGGCTTATCACTGTCGTAATAAGCCAAGTAGTGGCTGGTTTATCACCTGTTACAGTAACCCAGGCAGTGACTGGCTTATCACCTGTCAAAATACCCTAGTCAGTGGCTGGTTTATCACTGTCACAGTAACCAGGGCAGCGACTGGTTTATCACTGTCGCAATAACCCAAGTAGTGACTGGGTTTTCATTGTCGCAATAACCCAGGCAGTTATTGGTTTGTCACTCTCGCAGTAACCCAGGCAGTGACTAGTTTATCACTGTCGCATTAACAAACGTAGTGACTGATTTATCATCTGTTACATTATCACAGGAAAGTTACTGATTTGCCACGGTCAGACTGACGCAGGCAGTGTTTAGTGTATCACTGTCACAATAACCCAGGCAGTGACTGGGTTATCACTTGTCGCAATAGCCCAGGCAGTGACTGGTTTATCACTTTTGCAATAACCCATGCAGTGACTGGTTTACCACTTATCAAATAACCCAGGCAGTGACTGGCTTATCACTGTGCACTAGCCCAGGCAGTGACTGGTTTACCACTGTGCACTAGCCCAGGCAGTGACTGGTTTATCACTGCCACAGTAACCCAGGCAGTGACTGGCTTATCACTGCCACAGTAACCCAGGCAGTGACTGGTTTATCACTGCCACAGTAACCCAGGCAGTGACTGGTTTATCACTGCCACAGTAACCCAGGCAGTGACTGGTTTATCACTAAACATTCAGTGTGATGCTTGTCTCAAATATCCGTATTAAATTTAATGTGAAGAAACCTTAATCAAATACACAGAATTTCGGGAACGACAAACGAAAAACAATTATTGCTTTAAGCGTCTCAGAGAGTCGTCGTCTGAGACACTCAACTACCATAGTCTTCCGTTGTGTTCTGACATCTGAATGAGTTCATGGTTGAGTGAATCATTTGTGTGGCACTCACAGGGCAGACAGAGGCAATAAAGGCTAACTTATAGTGCCGTATAACCCTTAATAAGATCTTTAAAATTCTTAATCTCCCATATTGCAAGTACAAGATCATCACTGACAAGATTTAAGACTGCTGTTATGTAGAGGCGAGACAGTTGTTGTTCTGGCACGGAACATGACCCTTGTATACTACTACACGGTTGTCTGCCCCAAACAGTCGTAGTGCTTACAACTGAAGGAACACGAGATCGATACACTGGTCAGATCTTCATGGTCAACTAGGAGGAAATGGGACGTGGAAGTTAGTCTATTACCGCGAGTCGTATTCTATTGGAAGAGTTCTTCAGCTTGTAAGGTGAAGAAAGCCACATTGCATGGCTTGGCTGGCTTATCCTGGGTTAATATCCAGAAGATTATCTTCCATTTTTGTTACTAACACTAAAAATGAAACTGTATAAAGTTTAAGATTGGTAGAGAGAAGACAAGTTGCAGCAGAGCTAAACTGTGCTGAATCTGCGGCAGTCTGCGAGAGCCTGCGGCAGTCTACGGCAGTCTGCGAGAGCCTGCGGCAGTCTACGGCAGTCTGCGAGAGAGTGCGGCAGTCTGCGGGAGTCTGCAGGAGTCTGCGGCCAGAAACATTGTTTCCTTGACTGCAGAACGGAGACAACATCTGCAACACACGTGCTGATATATACAGTGACACAAGTGATTATATGAGAGCACTTTATGAAGTGAGAGCTGTGACCTCATGAAGTGAGAACTGTGACATGAGGTGAGAGCCGTGACCTCATGAGGTGAGAGTTGTGACCCCATGAAGTGAGAGCTGTGACCTCATGAGATGAGTTCTGTGACCTCATGAAGTGAGAGCTGTGACCTCATGAAGTGAGAGCTGTTACCCTATGAGGTGAGAGCTGTGACATCATGAGGTGAGAGCTGTGACCTCATGAAGTGAGCTGTGACCTCTTGAAGTGAGCTGTGGCCTCATGAAATGAGAACTTTGACATGAGGTGAGTGCTGTGACCTCATGAGATGAGTGCTGTGACCCGTAAAGTGAGAGCTGTGACCTCATGAAGTGAGAGCAGTGACCTCGAAGTGAGAGCTGTGACCTCATGAGGCGAGAGTCGTGACCCCATGAAGTGAGCTGTGACCCCATGAAGTGAGCTGTGACCCCATGAGGTGAGAGCTGTGACCTCATGAGGTGAGAGCTGTGACCTCATTAGGTGAGAGGTGTGACATGAGGTGAGCCGTGACCACATGAGGTAAGTGCTGTGTCCTCATGAAGTGAGAGCTGTGATCTCAGGTGAGAGCTGTGACATCATGAGGTGAGAGCCGTGACCTCATGAGATGAGAGTTGTGACCCCATGAAGTGAGAGCTGTGACCCCATGAAGTGAGCTGTGACTTCATGAGGTGAGAGCTGTGACATGAGGTGAGCCGTGACCACATGAGGTAAGTGCTGTGACCTCATGAAGTGAGTGCTGTGACCTCATGAAGTGAGTGCTGTGACCTCATGAAGTGAGAGCTGTGTCCTCATGAAGTGAGAGCTGTGACATCAGGTGAGAGCTGTGACATCATGAGGTGAGAGTTGTGACCCCATGAAGTGAGAGCTGTGACCCTATGAGGTGAGAGCTGTGACATCATGAGGTGAGAGTTGTGACCCCATGAAGTGAGAGCTGTGACCCTATGAGGTGAGAGCTGTGACATGAGGTTAGAGCCGTGACCTCATGAAGTGAGCTGTGACCTCATGAAGCGAGAGCTGTGACCCCGTGAAGTGAGAGCTGTGACCCCGTGAAATGAGGGATGTGACACCATGAGGTGAGAGCCGTGTCATCATGAAGTGAGAGCCGTGACCTCATGAGGTGAGTGCTGTGACCTCATGAGGTGAGAACTGTGACCTAATGAAGTGAGAGCTGTGACCTCATGAGGTGAGTGCTATGACATCATGAGGTGAGAGCCGTGACATCATGAAGTGAGAGCTGTGACCCAATGAGGTGAGAGCTGTGACCTCATGAATTGACGTCATGAGATGAGAGCCGTGACCTCATGAGATGAGTGCTGTGACCTCATGAAGTGAGAGCTGTATCATGAGGCTAGAGCCGTGACCTCATGAAGTGAAAACTGTGACCTCATGATATGAGAGCTGTGACTTCATGAGGTGAGAGCCGTGACCTCATGAGGTGAGTGCTGTGACCTCATGAAGTGAGAGCTGTGACCTCATGAAGTGAGAGCTGTGGCCTCATGGTCACAGCTCTCATGGAAATTAATGAGAACGGTGAAGTCATGAAAGCTTTGATTTCGTAAGGAGGGAACAGTGACTTCCTTGCTGTGAGGTCACATAATTCATAGGGAAGAAGCAGTGACCCAATGACGTAATAGCAGTGATTTGATATGAAAAGAGACTTAAAAAAAGCGTTTTCTAAAGAAAATTTATTTAATTTAGTCAGAACAGTGACTTCATGAAGCTAGTGACTTCCTTATATTTAACGGGGGGGGGGGAGCTTCTTAAAGGAGCAGTGATGTCAGAGATTACATGAGGTGACGTAAAGTAACTTCTTGAAGCAAGAGCAGTGATTTTTTTGAGGAAAATGCAGTGACAATAGAAGAACAATGATTTCATTATGTCGCAATAGTATCAAGAACAGTGAATTCACGAGGTTGGAGCAGTGACTTCAACAGGTGAATAAAGTAGCCTAACAAGAAAAGGAACTTCGTGAGGTGAAAGCGAAGATATCATGAGGCGAGAACGGTGACTTCATGACTTTAAAACAGTGTCTTTCAAGAACAGTGAAGTTATTTCCTGAGAGCAGTGACTTTGCAGCAACAGTGGCTTAATAAGGTAAGAGTAATGATTTCAGAAGAACAGTGACTTCACGGGATGAGAGCAGTAACTACATACCTGAGGTATACCTGGAGAGGCTTTCAGTGGTCACCGCCCCCGCGGCCCGGTCTGAGACCAGGAGTTACTTGATCAAAATGACCACAATGATTTCATGAAATCCAGCAACAGTGGACTCATGAAAATTTTTCATGAGAGGAAAGTGACTTTAGATTAATTCAGTAACTTCCTGAGGACTGGAGAGCAGTGTCACGAGAGCAGTGACTTAATCAAAAGACAATGACTTACACAGTGATTGACTTAATCGAGAAGCAGTAGACTTTTAACGAGAGCAGTGACTTAACGAGAGCAGTGACTTAACGAGAGCAGTGACTTAACGAGAGCAGTGACTTAACGAGAGCAGTGACTTAACGAGAGCAGTGACTTAACGAGAGCAGTGACTTAACGAGAGCAGTGACTTAACGAGAGCAGTGACCTTAACGAGAGCAGTGACTTAACGAGAGCAGTGACTTAACGAGAGCAGTGACTTAACGAGAGCAGTGACTTAACGAGAGCAGTGACTTAACGAGAGCAGTGACTTAACGAGAGCAGTGACTTAACGAGAGCAGTGACTTAACGAGAGCAGTGACTTAACGAGAGCACTGACTTTAACGAGAGCAGTGACTTAACGAGAGCAGTGACTTAACGAGAGCAGTGACTTAAGAGCAGTGACTTAACGAGAGCAGTGACTTAACGAAGCAGTGACTTAACGAAGCAGGACTTAAAGGCAGTGACTTAACGAGAGCAGTGACTTAACGAGAGCAGTGACTTAACGAGAGCAGTGACTTAACGAGAGCAGTGACTTAACGAGAGCAGTGACTTAACGAGAGCAGTGACTTAACGAGAGCAGTGACTTAACAGAGCAGTGACTTAACGAGAGCAGTGACTTAACGAGAGCAGTGACTTAACGAGAGCAGTGACTTAACAAGAGCAGTGACTTAACGAGAGCAGTGACTTAACGAGAGCAGTGACTTAACGAGAGCAGTGACTTAACAAGAGCAGTGACTTAAGAGCAGTGACTTAACGAGAGCAGTGACTTAACGAGAGCAGTGACTTAACGAGAGCAGTGACTTAACGAGAGCAGTGACTTAACGAGAGCAGTGACTTAACGAGAGCAGTGACTTAACGAGAGCAGTGACTTAACGAGAGCAGTGACTTAACGAGAGCAGTGACTTAACGAGAGCAGTGACTTAACGAGAGCAGTGACTTAACGAGAGCAGTGACTTAACGAGAGCAGTGGCTTAACGAGAGCAGTGACTTAACGAGAGCAGTGACTTAACGAGAGCAGTGGCTTAACAGAGCAGTGACTTAACGAGAGCAGTGACTTAACGAGAGCAGTGACTTAACGAGAGCAGTGCTTAACGAGAGCAGTGACTTAACGAGAGCAGTGGCTTAACGAGAGCAGTGACTTAACGAGAGCAGTGGCTTAACGAGAGCAGTGACTTAACGAGAGCAGTGACTTAACGAGAGCAGTGACTTAACGAGAGCAGTGACTTAACGAGAGCAGTGACTTAACGAGAGCAGTGACTTAACGAGAGCAGTGACTTAACGAGATCAGTGACTTAACAAGAGCAGTGACTTAACGAGAGCAGTGACTTAACGAGAGCAGTGACTTAACGAGAGCAGTGACTTAACGAGAGCAGTGACTTAACGAGAGCAGTGACTTAACGAGAGCAGTGACTTGAAGTAAGAGCAGTGACTTCATGAGGTGTAAGCAGCAATTTAATGTGAAGAGCAATAATGAGGTGGAAGCAGTGACTTCTTTAGGTAAGAACAGTGAGTTTACGAAATGAAAACAGTATAACAATATTCCGATAAGGAGTATAAGGGTCTTGAGTACAGAAATAAGAACCTATGAAAGAAGGAGCATTACAGAAGGCCTACTGGCCCAAGCTAGACATGTTCAACTTGCAGCCACTCATGTATTTGTCTAACCTATTATTAAAGGCACTCAAGGTTTTTAGCTTCAATGACACTACTCAGGGGATTATTCCACTCATCCACAACTCTATTACCAAACTTATGCTTTCCTATACGATTTCTAAATTTATTTTTATATAACTTGAACCCATTGCTCTGAGTCCTGTGTTAGATATTTTTAATATGCTGAATGGAAGCAGCAGGTAAGAGAATGGTGAAGGTTTATAAACTAAAGAAGGAGGCAGTTAGGGTAAGAGATAGACAACTATTGGAGGATAGATGAACTAGTTAGAGTATAGGCAATGGGGTGGAAGATGTATGGGGTAAGTTTAAAAATATGGTGTTAGTGTTTTCAGCAGAAGTTTGTGGTTACAGGGAAGTGGGAGCAGGAGGGAAGAAGAGCGATTGGTGGAATGATGCTGTAAAGAGAGTAGTAAGAGAGAAAAAGTTAGCATATGAGAGGTTTTTACAAAGTAGAAGTGATGCAGGGAGGGAGGAAAATATGGAGAGAAAAAGAGAGGTTAAGAGAGTGGTGAAGCAATGTAAAAAGAAAGCAAATGAGAGATTGCATAAGATGTTATCAACAAATTTTGTTGAAAATAAGAAAACGTTTTGAAGTGAGATTAATAAGTTGGGAAAGCCTAGGGAACAAATGGATTTGATAGTTAAAAATAGGAGAGGAGAGTTATTAAATGGAGAGTTAGAGGTATTGTGAAGATGGAGGGAATATTTTGATGAATTGTTAAATGTTGATGAAGATAGGGAAGCTGTGATTTCGTGTATAGGGCAAGGAGGAATAACATCTTGTAGGAATAAGGAAGAACCAGTTGTGAGTGTGGGGGAAGTGCGTGAGGCAGCGAGAAGAATGGAAGGGGGTAAAGCAGGTGGGGATATAGTTTTGGTGTGGTTAGTGTTTTTATTTAATAAATGTATGGAAGAGGGTAAGGTACCTAGGGATTGGCAGAGGGCATGCATAGTTCCTTTGTATAAAGGCAAAGAGGACAAATGAGAGCATAAACATTATAGGGGAATAAGTACGTTGAGAATACCTGGTAAAGTGTATTGTAGAGTTATTATTGAAAGCGTTAAGTGTAAGTCGGAGAGCAGGATAGCAGATGAACAAGGAGGCTTTAGGAAGGGTAGGGGGTGTGTAGACTAACTGTTGATAGTGAAACATATAAGTGAGCAGTATTTAGGTAAGGGTAAAGAAACTTTTGTGGCGTTTATGGATTTGGAATAAAAGATGGAAATTAAAAGTGAATATAGGAAAGAGTAAAGTGATGAGGATAACAGAAAAATGAGATAATGAACGACTGGATGTCAGATTGAAGGGAGAGCGTATGGAGGAGGTAAATGTTTCAGACATTTGGGAGTGGATATGTCAGGAAATGGGTCTGTGAAAGAAGAGGTGAATCATAGACGAGGGGAAAAAGGTGAGTAGTGCACTGAGGAGTCTGTGGAGACAAATAAGTTTATCCATGGAAGCAAAGAGGGGAATGTATGAGAGTATAGTTATACCAACACTCTTATATGGGTGTAAATCATGGGTGCTGAATGTTGCAACGATGTTTTCTTCTTCTGCAACTCATCTGGCTCCATCTTTTTGCCTGCCCAGCCTACCACTGCCTCCACATTCACTACAACTTGACGAGAAGATAAATAAAGATTGTCACACCACTGAAGAGAAATTTGAAGTCCATACCCCCGGCCTCACCTGGAAAATCCTACGATTCTTTACTACACTTTCTAACAACAGCAATATGTTCGTCAAAGAACTCCACTCTCGACTCTGCAAATGAACTGATAAATAAGCCTCCGTTGCCCCGCGTAGCTTCACACCTTAAGTTCAAGATTTTATAAAGCAATTAACAATAGTGTTTAAAAATTTTGATAATGGCTCTTTTCGACTAAGACAGTAATCTGGACTCCAGAACTTTTGCTGCTTCCAGCTCTCCCTAGCCTGTGTGCTGCTACCCTCCACCATCAAGTGCTCCACTACTGGGTTAAACCCCGGTTGTTTCTACGACTCAAAATTCTCGTCTCCAGCGCTTCGGTGTGACAGCAGCTGCTCCTAGGCTGAGGGATCTATTACCTCGTTTTCTACAGTTTTGCGTTCATGTCCTTCTACTGTAATGATTAATCCACTGGATGGCAAAATTTCTACATAATAAAAATATCCAAATGTTGCACATATGTCTAACTCATCATCTTGTCGGTATGATAAACCATTGAAATATTAGAAATTTCTGACTCGCTTTTGAAGGTCTTTGGTTGCCCATCTGACGCGTTTGAGAAATTGTTGCAATATTGTGTCACGTATATGATACATGGATACAATGGCTGTGTTGCGGCCCCCTGCCAAACTAGCGGTTAAACAGTTAACCTGCCGGCCGGCAGTACCACTGGGTACGTCATCAAACCCATTGTGGGGACTGCTGAGCCGGCCTTAGAGCAGTATGTACCTGAACACCTCACAGTACAGTATGCATCTAAGCAGTAGGTACCTGAACACCTAATGGTACACATCTACTGGCTTTAGAAGCAGTAAGTACCTGAACACCTCATGGTACGCATCTACGCAGTAGTTACCAGAACACCTAATCGTACACATCTACTGCCAGTAGAGTATTCTACTGGCTTCTACTGGCGTTAGAGGAAGCGCTCACCACAGCTCACTGAGTCTGTTGGCCTCAGTTACTTGACGGCCGCATTCAGTGAGCTTGCATCATGGTGTTCGGCAAGCAGGATTAACCGAACCTACTTGCGGTGTGTCAATTGATCTTGAAGGCGGTAGATAGTACTCACCAGACCATCTTACGGTGTACTTCTACCGGTCTTGGAGAGTATTTACAGGACTACCGGTGATGTCTGCGGACTCACCGCCTACCCTGGTCACCTGTGGGCCGGAGTCAACTGATGCTGTTTTAGTGGGACATTACATGAAGAAAAGGTTGGAGTGTTACACTGAACTGGGCTAGGACCGTAGTGTGACACTTAGGGAAATATGATGGAGTGAAACACTGAGATATGCTACAGGACCGTAGTGGAACACTGAGAAGAAAAGGGTGTCGTGTGACACTGAAGATGGTCAGGTTGTAGTGTACATTGAATAGTATCATGTGACTGGCCTCGAGAAAGACGCTGTGGGTGATAGTGTGAGACGCAGAGACAAGGGTGTCAAGAGTGACACAGTAGAGATATTGTGTATGACGCAGAGAAAAGGGTGTCGTGTGACACGGAGAGTAGGAGTGTCCTGTGACAGAGAAAAGGGTGTCTAGTGGACACGGTTGAGCAGGAGCGTCATTACACGGAAGAAACTGTGTCAAGTGACACAGTTGAGAGGGAGCGTCACAACACACAACGGATAAGTGTCGTGAGAGACACGGAGCGTCATAAGGAGTTGATTGTAATTTATTATTGTAAATGTGTTACGTATAATTTTTTATTTTAGCATATATATATATATATATATTATATATATATATATATATATATTATATATATATATATTTATTTATTTTAAATACCTCTAGACCAAAGATAGATTTTTATATTATATTAAAGATTAATTTATTTTAACGTGTATTTATGTATCCTGAACTCTTTATTACAAAATGAGTAAACTTACCATCTTTAAAAATCACTTTTTTCTTTTAATAGGCTGCATCTTTTCCGGATTCATTCAGCAACATTCCGCTGATAAATCAATATTCCTCAATACTACAGTACTGAATATCACCTCCTAACCTGAGGCACTCATTACCTCATCTCTCACTGTCTTCCGTCTATGTCCATGTTGGCGAAACTTGTACAAAATTGAAATAACTAGATGTGACAAAGTATCCAGTGAGGACAAGTGGATAAGTGAGACACATGTGGAACACTCAGGTGTTTATAATCCGAAATGTTTGGCCTACACAGTCGGCTTCTTCTGTCAAATACAGAGGAAGCAGCAGTAGAGATGTGATGGACAGTTTGTATCCTTTGTATTCGACTGAAGTAGCCTACTGAGTAGCTGAAATATTTCAGACTAAAGATACTTAACTGAAAGATACTTTAGCTATTGCACATATGTCTAATTTATTAATCATCTCCATACACATAATCGTGTTGGCTGATGTCTAGTGTATAATATATATATATATATATATATATATATATATATATATATATATATAATATAAATATATATATATATATATATATGTCGTGCCGAATATGTAAAACTGGTCAATTAACAAGAACTCATTCAAAATTAAGTCCTTTCTAAAATTTTCTATTATGCGTTTAAAGATATATTTTTTTCATTAATGTTAATGTAAAAAATTTTAATTTTGCACCAAAAGAATTTTAGAAAACTTACCTAACCTTATTATAACAAGAATTTATTTTAGCCTAACCCAACTAAATATATTTTAGATTTGTTTACAACTATTTAATGCTAAACAAACACAGTGAAATATATTTTTTTCGTTACGTTCAGAATGATTTTGGCAAAATTATTGCATACACAAATATTCGCTTGTCCTATATGGCAAGATGAGCGTTGCTATTTAAGCCAAGATCGCAAGTTCTGCCTATTCGGCACGACATATATATATATGTGTATATATATATGTATGTATATGTATGTATATATATGTATATATATGTATGTATGTATATATATATATATATATATATATATATATATATATATATATATATATTATATATATCTCGGGCGAGATATAAGCGACTATTGGCAGAAAGGTGGGCTAGTGCAAAGATGAGTAGTGGAGGGGTTGAAGAGGGTTGGAATAGTTTTAAAAATGCAGTATTAGAATGTGGGGCAGAAGTTTGTGGTTATAGGAGGGTGGGGGCAGGAGGAAAGAGGAGTGATTGGTGGAATGATGAAGTAAAGGGTGTGATAAAAGAGAAAAAGGTAGCTTACGAGAGGTTTTTACAAAGCAGAAGTGTTATAAGAAGAGCAGAGTACATGGAGAGTAAAAGAAAGGTGAAGAGAGTGGTGAGAGAGTGCAAAAGGAGAGCAGATGAAAGAGTTGGGAGAGGCACTGTCAAGAAATTTTAATGAAAATAAGAAAAAATTTTGCAGTGAGTTAAACAAGTTAAGAAAGCCTAGGGAAAGTATGGATTGCCCGTTAAAAACAGAGTAGGGGAGTTAGTAGATGGGGAGAGGAGAGGTATTGGGTAGATGGCGAGAATATTTTGAGGAACTTTTAAATGTTGAGGAAGAAAGGGAGGCGGTAATTTCATGCACTGGTCAGGGAGGTATACCATCTTTTAGGAGTGAAGAAGAGCAGAATGTAAGTGTGGTGGAGATACGTGAGGCATTACGTAGAATGAAAGGGGTAAAGCAGCTGGAACTGATGGGATCATGACAGAAATGTTAAAAGCAGGGGGGGATATAGTGTTGGAGTGGTTGGTACTTTTGTTTAATAAATGTATGAAAGAGGGGAAGGTACCTAGGATTGGCGGAGAGCGTGTATAGTTCCTTTATATAAAGGGAAAGGGGACAAAAGAGATTGTAAAAAATTATAGAGGAATAAGTTTACTGAGTATACCAGGAAAAGTATACGGTAGAGTTATAATTGAAAGAATTAGAGGTAAGACAGAATGTATAATTGCGGATGAGCAAGGAGGCTTCAGAGTGGGTAGGGGATGTGTAGATCAAGTGTTTACATTGAAGCATATATGTGAACAGTATTTAGATAAAGGTAGGGAAGTTTTTATTGCATTTATGGATTTAGAAAAGGCATTTTGATAGAGTGGATAGAGGAGCAATGTGGCAGATGTTGCAAGTTTATGGAATAGGTGGTAAGTTACTAAATGCTGTAAAGAGCTTTTATGAGGATAGTGAGGCTCAGGTTAGGGTGTGTAGAAGAGAGGGAGACTACTTCCCGGTAAAAGTAGGTCTTAGACAGGGATGTGTAATGTCACCATGGTTGTTTAATATATTTATAGATGGGTTGTAAAAGAAGTAAATGCTAGGGTGTTCGGGAGTGGGGTGGGATTAAAATTATGGGGAATCAAATTCAAAAGGGGAATTGACACAGTTACTTTTTGCTGATGATACTGTGCTTATGGGAGATTCTAAAGAAAAATTGCAAAGGTTAGTGGATGAGTTTGAGAATGTGTGTAAAGGTAGAAAGTTGAAAGTGAACATAGAAAAGAGTAAGGTGATGAGGTATCAAATGATTTAGATAAAGAAAAATTGGATATCAAATTGGGAGGAGTATGGAAGAAGTGAATGTTTTCAGATACTTGGGAGTTGACGTGTCGGCGGATGGATTTATGAAGGATGAGGTTAATCATAGAATTGATGAGGGAAAAAAGGTGAGTGGTGCGTTAGGTATATGTGGAGTCAAAAAACGTTATCTATGGAGGCAAAGAAGGGAATGTATGAGAGTATAGTAGTACCAACACTCTTATATGGATGTGAAGCTTGGGTGGTAAATGCAGCAGCGAGGAGACGGTTGGAGGCAGTGGAGATGTCCTGTCTAAGGGCAATGTGTGGTGTAAATATTATGCCCGAAAATTCGGAGTGTGGAAATTAGGAGAAGGTGTGGAGTTAATATAAGCATTAGTCAGAGGGCAGAAGAGGGGTTGTTGAGGTGGTTTGGTCATTTAGAGAGAATGGATCAAAGTAGAATGACATGGAAAGCATATAAATCTATAGGGGAAGGAAAGAGGGGTAGGGGTCGTTTCCCCGAAAGGGTTGGAAAGGGGGTAAAGGAGGTTTTGTGGGCGAGGGGCTTGGACTTCCAGCAAGCGTGCATGAGCGTGTTAGATAGGAGTGAATGGAGACGAATGGTACTTGGGACCTGACCCATCTGTTGGAGTGTGAGCAGGGTAATATTTAGTTAAGGGATTCAGGGAAACCCGGTTATTTTTATATAGTCGGACTTGAGTCCTGGAAATGGGAAGTACAATGAATGCACTTTAAAGGAGGGGTTTGGGATATTGGCAGTTTGGAGGGATATGTTGTGTATCTTTATACGTATATGCTTCTAAACTGTTGTATTCTGAGCACCTCTGCAAAAGCAGTGATAATGTGCGAGTGTGGTGTGAAAGTGTTGAATGATGATGAAAGTATTTTCTTTTTGGGGATTTTCTTTCTTTTTTGGGTCACCCCGCCTCGGTGGGAGACGACCAACTTGTTGAGGGAAAAAAAAAAAAAAAAAAAAATATATATAAATATATATATATATATATATATATATATATATATATATATTATTTATATATTATTAACACTGGCCGATTCCTACCTTAAGGCAGGGTGGCCCGAAAAAGAAAAACTTTCACCATCATTCACTCCATCACTGTCTTCCCAGAAGGGTGCTTTACACTACAGTTTTTAAACTGCAACATTAATACCCCTCCTTCAGAGTGCAGGCACTGTACTTCCCATCTCCAGGACTCAAGTCCGGCCTGCCGGTTTCCCTGAATCCCTTCATAAATGTTACTTTGCTCACTCCAACAGCACGTCAAGTATTAAAAACCATTTGTCTCCATTCACTCCAATCAAACACGTTCACGCATGCCTGCTGGAAGTCCAAGCCCCTCGCACACAAAACCTCCTTTACCCCCTCCCTCCAACCTTTCCGAGGCCGACCCCTACCCCGCCTTCCTTCCACTACAGACTGATACACTCTTGAAGTCATTCTGCTTCGCTCCATTCTCTCTACATGTCCGAACCACCTCAACCATTCCTCAGCCCTCTGGACAACAGTTTTCGTAATCCCGCACTTCCTCCTAACTTCCAAACTACGAATTCTCTGCATTATATTCACACCACACATTGCCCTCAGACATCTCCACTGCCTCCAGCCTTCTCCTCGCTGCAACATTCATCACCCATGCTTCACACCCATATAAGAGCGTTGGTAAAACTATACTCTCATACATTCCCCTCTTTGCCTCCAAGGACAAAGTTCTTTGTCTCCACAGACTCCTAAGTGCACCGCTCGCCCTTTTCCCCTCAATTCTGTGATTCACCTCATCTTTCATAGACCCATCCGCTGACACGTCCACTCCCAAATATCTGAATACACTCACCTCCTCCATACTCTCTCCCTCCAATCTGATATCCAATCTTTCATCACCTAATCTTTTTGTTATCCTCATAACCTTACTCTTTCCTGTATTCACTTTTAATTTTCTTTTGCATACCCTACCAAATTCATCCACCAACCTCTGCAACTTCTCTTCAGAATCTCCCAAGAGCACAGTGTCATCAGCAAAGAGCAACTGTGACAACTCCCACTTTATGTGTGATTCTTTATCTTTTAACTCCACGCCTTTTGCCAAGACCCTCGCATTTACTTCTCTTACAACCCCATCTATAAATATATTAAACAACCACGGTGACATCACACATCCTTGTCTAAGGCCTACTTTTACTGGGAAATAATCTCCCTCTTTCCTACATAATCTAACTTGAGCCTCAGTATCCTCGTAAAAACTCTTCACTGCTTTCAGTAACCTACCTCCTACACCATACACCTGCAACATCTGCCACATTGCTCCCCTATCCACCCTGCCTTTTCCAAATCCATAAATGCCACAAAAACCTCTTTTGCCTTATCTAAATACTGTTCACTTATGTTTCACTGTAAACACCTGGTCCACACACCCCCTACCTTTCCTAAAGCCTCCTTGTTCATCTGCTATCCTATTCTCCGTCTTACTCTTAATTCTTTCAATAATAACTCTACCATACACTTTACCAGGTATACTCAACAGACTTATCCCCCTATAATTTTTGCACTCTCTTTTGTCCCCTTTGCCTTTATACAAAGGAACTATGGATGCTCTCTGCCAATCCCTAGGTACCTTACCCTCTTCCATACATTTATTAAATAATTGCACCAACCACTCCAAAACTATATCCCCACCTGCTTTTAACATTTCTATCTTTATCCCATCAATCCCGGCTGCCTTACCCCCTTTCATTTTACCTACTGCCTCACGAACTTCCCCACACTCACAACTGGCTCTTCCTCACTCCTACAAGATGCTATTCCTCCTTGTCCTATACACGAAATCACAGCTTCCCTATCTTCATCAACATTTAACAATTCCTCAAAATATTCCCTCCATTTTCCCAATACCTCTAACTCTCCATTTAATAACTCTCCTCTCCTATTTTTAACTGACAAATCCATTTGTTCTCTAGGCTTCCTTAACTTGTTAATCTCACTCCAAAACTTTTTCTTATTTTCAACAAAATTTGTTAATAACATCTCACCCACTCTCTCATTTGCTCTCTTTTTACATTGCTTCACCACTCTCTTAACCTCTCTCTTTTTCTCCATATACTCTTCCCTCTTTGCATCACTTCTACTTTGTAAAAACTTCTCATATGCTAACTTTTTCTCCCTTACTACTCTCTTTACATCATCATTCCACCAATCGCTCCTCTTCCCTCCCGCACCCACTTTCCTGTAACCACAAACTTCTGCTGAACACTCTAACACTACATTTTTAAACCTACCCCATACCTCTTCGACCCCATTGCCTATGCTCTCATTAGCCAATCTATCCTCCAATAGCTGTTTATATCTTACCCTAACTGCCTCCTCTTTTAGTTTATAAACCTTCACCTCTCTTCCCTGATGCTTCTATTCTCCTTGTATCCCATCTACCTTTTACTCTCAGTGTAGCTACAACTAAGAAGTGATCTGATATATCTGTGGCCCCTCTATAAACATGTACATCCTGAAGTCTACTCAACAGTCTTTTATCTACCAGTACATAATCCAACAAACTACTGTCATTTCGCCCTACATCATATCTTGTATACTTATTTAACCTCTTTTTTTTAAAATATGTATTACTTATAACTAAACCCCTTTCTATACAAAGTTCAATCAAAGGGCTCCCATTATCATTTACATCTGACACCCCAAACTTACCTACCACACCCTCTCTAAAAGTTTCTCCTACTTTAGCATTCAAGTCCCCTACCACAATTACTCTCTCACTTGGTTCAAAGGCTCCTATACATTCACTTAACATCTCCCAAAATCTCTCTCTCTCCTCTACATTCCTCTCTTCTCCAGGTTCATACACGCTTATTATGACCCACTTTTCGCATCCAACCTTTAATCCACATAATCCTTGAATTTACACATTCATATTCGTGTATGAAATAATTCGTCAAAATCTTTCAAACCCAAACGAAAAAAAATATTAAATTGTTTTTCTAGTATTACGAAAAACAAATCAAAATAATTTTTGGCTTGGGGCTAAAATGAATCGCTGTTAAAAAAGGGTTGGGGAATTTTTCAAGATTCTTTTGGTGCAAATTAAATTTTTTTACATTAACATTAATAAAAAAATATATCTTTAAAAAAAAGAAAAATTTCAGAAAGGACTTAATTTTAAAAAAAACGAGTTCTTGCTAAGTGCCATTTTACTTTTGGGCACGACACACCACAAACAAACCACCAACACAACCAAACACACACCACACACACAATATTTTTAATTTAAAAAACACCGGGAACTGTTACAGCCAGATACCCCTTTATTTAAAGGGAAAACATGGAAAAAATAATTTTTCTGACATTGTAAAGATAGATCAGTGCAGTAGCAGTTAGAGTTACCAGATGAAAACCCGGTCCCGTTGACCAAAAACTTCCGTAAAAGTTTGTTTTTTTGGGCTCCACCCCTGCCCCCATTCTACAATTTTTTATCCTTTTCCCCTCATCCTTGTAACGGGGAATAATTTTAAAACAGAGTTTTTTTGAATTAAAATGCACTTCTTTGAAATCTCTCTGCATTTTTTCATTTTTTTATTGCCTCCCTCTCTTTTTTTCGGGTTCTCTTTCCCTCCCTTTTTACTTGGGTCTTTCCCATCATTTTTTTTCCATTTCTCCTTTTAAAAAAATTATTAAAAAACCCCCTTATCTTTTGGTATGTGCATGATTTTTGCTTTTGAAATAAGCAATCTACACATAAAACAGCCTGGTCTCTCTCTCACGGAGCAGTGTTGTGCTGCGGTCTGCTCTCCAGCTGGGGCAGTGTTGTGCTGGGTCTCTCTCTCACTGGAGCGTGTTTTTGCTGTGGTCTTCCTCTTCCTGGGGCGTTTTGTGGTTTGGGCTGCTCTCTCAGCTGGAGCAGTGTTGTGCTGCTGGGCTTCTCTCTCAGCTGGAGCAGTGTTGTGCTGCTGGTCTGCTCTCTCAGCTGGAGCAGTGTTGTGCTGCTGGTCTGCTCTCTTAGCTGGAGCAGTGTTGTGCTGCTGGTCTGCTCTCTCAGCTGGAGCAGTGTTGTGCTGCTGGTCTGCTCTCTCAGCTGGAGCAGTGTTGTGCTGCTGGTCTGCTCTCTCACTGGAGCAGTGTAGTGCTGCTGGTCTGCTTCTCAGCTGGAGCAGTGTTGTGCTGCTGGTCTGTACTCTCAGCTGGAGCAGTGTTGTGCTGCTGGTCTGTTCTCTCAGCTGGAGCAGTGTTGTGCTGCTGGTCTGTACTCTCAGCTGGAGCAGTGTTGTGCTGCTGGTCTGCTCTCTCAGCTCGAGCAGTGTTGTACTGCTGGTCTGTACTCTCAGCTGGAGGAGTGTTGTGCTGCTGGTCTGCTCTCTCAGCTGAAGCAGTGTTGTGCTGCTGGTCTGCTCTCTCAGCTGGAGCAGTGTTGTGCTGCTGGTCTGCTCTCTCAACTGGAGCAGTGTTGTGCTGCTGGTCTGCTCTCTCAGCTGGAGCAGTATTGTGCTTCTGGTCTGTTCTCTCAGCAGGAGCAGTATTGTGCTGCTGATCTGTTCTCTCAGCTGGAGCAGTATTGTGCTGCTGGTCTGTTCTCTCAGCTGGAGCAGTATTGAGCTGCTGGTCTGTTCTCTCAGCTGGAGCAGTATTGTGCTGCTGGTCTGTTCTCTCAGCTGGAGCAGTGTTGTGCTGCTGGTCTGTACTCTCAGGTGGAGCAGTATTGTGCTGCTGGTCTGTTCTCTCAGCTGGAGCAGTATTGTGCTGCTGGACTGTTCTCTCAGCTGGAGTAGTATTGTACTGCTGGTCTGTTCTCTCAGCTGGAGCAGTATTGTGCTGCTGATCAGTTCTCTCAGCTGGAGCAGTGTTGTGCTGCTGGTCTGTACTTTCAGCTGGAGCAGTGTTGTGCTACTGGTCTGCTCTCTCAGCTGGAGCAGTGTTTTGCTGCTGGTTTGCTCTCTCAGCTGGAGCAGTGTTGTGCTGGTCTGCTCTCTTAGCTGGAGCAGTGTTGTGCTGCTGGTCTGCTCTCTCAGCTGGAGCAGTGTTGTGTTGCTGATCTGCTCTCTCAGCTGGAGCAGTGTTGTGCTGCTGGTCTGCTCTCTCAGCTGGAGCAGTGTTGTGCTGCTGGTCTGCTCTCTCAGCTTGAGCAGTGTTGTGCTGCTGGTCTCCTCTCTCAGCTGGAGCAGTGTTGTGCTGCTGGTCTGCTCTCTCAGCTGGAGCAGTGTTGTGCTGCTGGTCTGCTCTCTCAGCTGGAGCAGTGTTGTGCTGCTGGTCTGCTCTCTCAGCTTGAGCAGTGTTGTGCTGCTGGTCTGCTCTCTCAGCTTGAGCAGTGTTGTGCTGCTGGTCTGCTCTCTCAGCTGGAGCAATGTTGTGCTGCTGGTCTGCTCTCTCAGCTGGAGCAGTGTTGTACTGCTGGTCTGCTCTCTCAGCTGGAGCAGTGTTGTACTGTTGGTCTGTTCTCTCAGCTGGAGCAGTGTTGTGCTGCTGGTCTGTTCTCTCAGCTGGAGCAGTGTTGTGCTGCTGGTCTGTTCTCTCAGCTGGAGCAGTTTTTGTGCTGCTGTCTGTACTCTCAGCTGGAGCAGTGTTGTGCTGCTGGTCTGTACTCTCAGCTAGAGCAGTGTTGTGCTGCTGGTCTGTACTCTCAGCTGGAGCAGTGTTGTGCTGCTGGTCTGTACTCTCAGCTGGAGCAGTGTTGTGCTGCTGGTCTGTACTCTTAGCTGGAGCAGTGTTAAGCTGCTGGTCTGCTCTCTCAGCTGGAGCAGTGTTGTGCTGGTCTGTTCTCTCAGCTGGAGCAGTGTTGTGCTGCTGGTCTGTACTCTCAGCTGGAGCAGTGTTGTGCTGCAGGTCTGTACTCTCAGCTGGAGCAGTGTTGTGCTGCTGGTCTGTACTCTCAGCTGGAGCAGTATTGTGCTCCGGCTCACCCATTAAGTCTGACAAATGGCAGTAACAAACAACGTATCGAAGTCGTTTACTACCTCGCTGTGTTTCAATATAACGTTTATTGCTCCAGTAACTTGAGAAACATGAACGCCCAGATTTTAAGAGAATGTAAATAAAGGTGGAACCTGCTGACAAGTGTTTATGAGAGAATATGTGAGTGAAGGAAAAAAATGAACAGTGGGAAAGAAAGTTTTCCGACTCTGCTGAACAAAAGTGATATTTAAAAACTCAGTAAACAGAGCAGTAAAGAGAATTTTCCAGAATGAATAAAAGCAACTTGTAACGAAGATGGTGACTGACAAAATTAATGACAGATTTATTAATACAGACATGAATTAATTACCGCCCAGATATTACTTCCATAATAATTATGAAATTATTAAAAAAATTGATCGTATATATTGTAAGGGAAGTGTTTAGTTGGCAAGTCCTTAATCATCATGCATCAACCACATCGTCTGACGTCAACCAGAATTTTGATGAACTGCGAGAGTAAACGTGCGACCATAAATCTCTATAATTAAGTTTTATAGATTATTGACTTGTATATTATATGATGAAAAAAATATTATACTAATAAGGCGTGCTATAAAATAAAAAAAAAAACGGAGCTACTTGTTATGCTATTAACACAAATACGCGTGTTTGGAGTGTTTTGTCACTACCATTAAACTAGTGACACTAGTTTAATGGTAGTATGTGCATTGTCTGCACAGTATGTGCATTGTCTGCACAGTATGTGCATTGTCTGCACAGTATGTGCATTGTCTGCACAGTATGTGCATTGTCTGCACATACTGTGACGCAACAGCCTAGGTTAATATATATATATATATATATATATATATATATATATATATATAAAATTTTATATATATATATATAAAAAAATCGTTCCGAATAAGTAGATCTTACGACTTTGGTTTAAATAGCAACGCACTTCTTGCCGAATAGGGCAAGCGAAAATTTGTGTCTTCAATAACTTGGCAAAAATCATTCTGAAGCTGCTATGTCAAGATTATATTTTATTTATGACTGCTCTCTGTAATCAATTTACATACTTGTGTTGATAACAGCTGTTTGAGCATATATTAACTCATTGATATATTTCTTAAATATGTGCAGACTTCTCGTGGGTATTTGTCTCCTTCTAAAACTATAATTATTTTGTGATCATAACCAAATATTATTTAGTCATTTTCTTTCTGCTCTAAAGCCATATTTATTTTGATTGTATTTCTCTTTCCCATAAAGTCACAAAGTTGGCATCTCATCGTACTTTTTAAAGTTTGTTATGATGTGTGACGTTAATGTCTAACATCTACAGTTTTGTCAGTCTTCTGTTGCATGACGCGTATCAACAAACTCTCACGATTATTTATCATCTCTTAAAGTTCTCCAGAATCAAATTTCTTTATCCAGAGAGCACCGAGCACCAAGCACCGAGCACCAAGCACCGAGCACCAAGCGCCGAGCCCCTAGCACCGAGCGCCGAGCACCAAGCACCAAGCGCCGAGCACCGAGCGCCAAGCACAAAGCGCCGAGCACCGAGCACCGAGCACCAAGCACTGAGCGTCGAGCACCAAGCACCAAGCGCCGAGCACCATGCACCGAGCGCCGAGCACCAAGCACCGAGCGCCAAGCAAAGCACCAAGCGCCAAGCACCGAGCACCAAGCGCCGAGCACCGAAGCACCGAGCACCGAGCACCGAGCACCGAGCACCGAGCACCGAGCACCAAGCACCGAGCGCCGAGCACCAAGCACCGAGCGCCAAGCACAAAGCACCGAGCATCAAGCACCAAGCACCGAGCACCGAGCACCGAGCACCGAGCACCGAGCACCAAGCACCGAGCATCAAGCACCGAGCACCAAGCACCGAGCACCGAGCACCAAGCACCAAGCGCCGAGCACCAAGCGCCGAGCACCAAGCACCGAGCACCAAGCAACGAGCGCCGAGCACCAAGCACCGAGCGCCGAGCACCAAGCACCAAGCACCGAGCACCAAACACCGAGCGCCGATCACCAAGCACCAAGCACCGAGCATCAAGCACCGAGCACCAAGCACCGAGCACCGAGCACCAAGCACCAAGCACCGAGCATCAAACACCAAGCACCGAGCACCAAGCACCAAGCGCCGAGCACCGAGCACCGAGCACCAAGCACCGAGCGTCAAGCCCCAAGCACCGAGCACCGAGCACCAAGAACCGAGCACCAAGCACCGAGCATCAAACACCAAGCACCGAGCACCAAGCGCCGAGCACCGAGCACCAAGCACCGAGCGTCAAGCACCAATCACCGAGCACCGAGCACCGAGCACCAAGCACCGAGCACCAAGCACCGAGCGCGGAGCACCAAGCACCGAGCGCCGAGCACCAAGCACCAAGCACCAAGCACCGAGCATCAAGCACCAAGCACCGAGCACCAAGCACCGAGCATCAAGCACCGAGCACCAAGCACCGAGCACCGAGCGAGAAGACCAAAAAGAGCGTGATAGACTTGATCGTGAGGAAAGAGCTAGGGAACGTGAGGAACAAGCTAAGATACGTGAGGAACAAGCTAAGATACGTGAGGAACAGGTTAAATTAAGAGAACTTGAGAAAAGAGCAAAGGATAGAGAAGTTGAGGATAGAGAGTTCAGGAATTGATCACAGTTATGAATCTCTTAGAGACTTCATGGTTGCTGACCAGTTCCTGACAGCTCTTCCCCATCAGATACGAACATTCATCAGAGAACGTAACCTGATTAAAGCTGAGGAAGTTGCTGAGGCTGCTGACCTGTATGCTGAGGCTCACAATTCCTATAAAGACCTAAAGGGATCGAACCCTAAGGGCAAGGGTTCATCAGACCTTAAGAAATCAAAGCCTCTAGTGGAAAGTAAAATGACTTCTTTTATTCCTGTTTGTAATTTGTGTGGTGTTAAGGGACACAAACGTCCAGATTGTCCTTCTAAGAAGGTCCAAAAAGTTGGAAGATGTTTTAAAGACTGTAATGATCAAGCACCCTTCTGTTAATGGACTTAATGTATCTACCATTTTACGAGACACTGGATGCACATGTATAGTCATTTCTGATAAGCTGTTCCCTAACCTTAAAGAAACTCATTCCTCTGCTATACTTTCAGACTACTTAGGCCGTACGGACACTTTTCCTACCATCCGTTGTTACATTAGGTCTAAATGGTTCACAGGTTGGTCTGAAGCCGTACTAGCTCCCATCACTTCTTGCTCCGTACTAATAGGTAATGTAAAAGGTGCCATTCTTCCTTCTGAGGTTGACCTTTCATCACCAAAGATGAATATAAGTGTTTCAGATCCTCTTCCTGTAGAGTCAGAGAAGCCCCTCGAAAGTTCAGATGAGACAATGTCTCGCGATATTCATGTGGGATTAAAAACCAGTGATGCTACTCTCGAAAGCGAGGCAGTATGATCACCAGTTCACTTGTTAGATGAAAGTGAAGATATCGCCTCCGATACAATAAATATTTTGACTAGGGCTCAGACCAAAGCCCAGGCTTCTCCTACTGTCCATCCTTTGATTTTTCCTGACTTTAAGCCTTTAGATATATCGAAGGATTCCTTTGTCAAGTTACAACGTAATTGCCCTTCTCTTCAGAATTGCCATAATGCTGCTAAACAAAATCAAGTTATCCAAAGGAAAAACTTTTCATATAAATTTGAATATATAAAAGGTATCTTGTACAAGTCAGTATTCAAATTAAATTCAGATGAGATTGACTATTCCATCTTACTTGTTCCAAGTCAATGCAGAGAGACTGTTCTTAAAATGGCTCATGACCTGCTAGTGGCCGGACATTTCTCGCATCGTAAAACTTTAAATAAAATTAGGGAAACCTATTTTTGGCCTAAAATGTCCTCAGATGTCACTACTTATTGTAAATCGTGTAAAGTTTGCCAACTGTCATCCTCCCGAGGTACCAGGCGAGTACATATGGTCAAAATGCCTATCTTTACGGTACCGTTTGAAAGAGTAGCTATTGACATCGTTGGTCCTTTATCTCCACTTTCATCTGGAGGACATAGATATATATTAACATTAGTTGATTATGCTTCGAGTTTCCCTGAAGCCGTACCCTTAAAGACCATAACTACTACAGAGGTGGCTGAAGCCCTTTTGTCCATCTTCTTTAGAGTGGGCATCCCTAGAGAAATTTTGTCTGACTGGGGGACACAATTCACATCTGACTTAATGCAACATCTACACCAACTTCTGGGAGTGAAGCCTCTCTTCACCACACCCTATCATCCCAGCTGTAATGGGAGGATTGAGCGCCAGCATTCGATTCTCAAGTCCATTTTATGGAAACTTTGCTCCTTTAAACCTAAGGAGTGGCATCGTTACCTACCCTGTGCTTTGTTTGCCATGAGGGAAGTTCCCAGTGACTCTTTGGGGTTTTCACCTTTTGAACTTCTCTATGGTAGACAGGCCAGAGGTCCACTGTCCATCCTTCATGACTTATGGACTAATGAGGAGGTAAATGCTGAGGTTCAGTCTTCTTGCCAGTTTCTCCTTGACCTTAGATCCAAACTTGAGGAGACCTTGACATAGTTTCGAAAAAACCTAAGCTTGTCAATGGACCAGTACAAAACCTATTTTGATTCAAAAGTCAGGAGGAAGTTTTAAAGTAGGAGATGAAGTTCTTGTACTTTGCCTAACAAGTCAAATAAATTATTAGTAGCATGGAAAGGTCCATATAAAGTATTAAAAATTTGTGGGAAAGTTGACTACCTCATAGAAGTCAAGGGGAAACCTAAGCTTTATCATATCAACATCCTTAAGAAATATTACCGAAGAAATTCGGTTAACTGCCTTAATAACTTTGACTTAGTTTTTCCACACGAACTTGATAAGACAACTGAAGAATGTAAAGTGTGCGTAATTGACACCTCTAACTTAGACCATGATGAAGAACTACATGACTTGGTGACTCTTGACCACTCGGACGCAACCAACATTAATATTAATGAATCTTTGGATGACCATAAGAGACATGAACTACTTCAATGTGTGAGTAACTTTTCAGACGTCTTTACTGATATTCCAGGTGTTACCTCCACGGTAGTTCATAAGATTGACTTAGTGACGGACAATCCTATCAAACGAAAATTATACCCAGTTCCAGTTCACCTTAGGGATGCATTTAACCGAGAGGTAGACAAATTATTAAAACTAAAGATCATTGAACCTTCAGTATCTTCATATTGTTCACCAGTCGTCATGGTTAAGGAGGAGGATAATTCATATAGACTTGCTATTGACTTCAGAGGCCTTAATGCTATAACTCGGTGGGATGCTGAGCCTCTGCCCTTAATAGATAGCGATCTACACAAATTTTATGACGCTTCCTTCTTTTCAGAGATTGATATTGCGCAGCATATCATCAAGTAATGTTAGATCCTTCTTCTAAGCAGTACACCGCAAATTAGTAAAAAAGTAAGTAAATTATTAAGTTTTATGAAAGCTTAATTTACAGAACAGAATTTAAACATATACATGTAATAGGCACATTAAAGAACATCTACTTAATAACTAAAGTCAGTAAATTACTTCTGGTCAGAAGAGACATTCTCGAGTCACTTCATAGTAACTTAATTGATTAATAAAATAGACACATGATAACTTACACAACCTTAACATCAAGAGATTATTTCCTTAGAGGAACACACATCAACAATAATAGTTTCAAGCTGACCTGATGATCCATTTTCCAGTTACTGCATCGGCCAATATAAATCTGATGCCGTTCACTACGGTTATATTTTGAGATCATTGGTCATACAGCGCCTGTGGAATGTGACTCATTTAAATTCGACTCTATCAAGATGTTAAGTCCAATTTTTTTTCAACAGCCCCTCACCAGCATCAAGACAAAATAATACTATACCATTACAAGATTGAAGTATTGCTTCATATACGACAACTGGATGTGTAAAATACTACAATGTACAGAAAACTTTAATATCACTTAAAAAAATATTCCTTAGAATACTGGCAAGAAACACGTGTCATAATTTAAACATTAAAAATACTGAAGAATACACTTCCAAGTCTCCACACTGAAATTAGTTCACAGGAGAGCAGCAGCGGCTGGTGGTGTTGCTTCCCTACCCCTCTGTTGCGACCCATGAATGGGTCACAATGTATATAATGTATATTACCTGTTCATATAATTTTATATTGCTTATATTTGCGATATTAGCTAAATCGTAAATATATTGCTTTACATTATTATTAGACTTAGTTATATTATTAGGTAGGATGTAACATTTATATATTATTCAGTGCTCATAGTTCGAGTGATAAGTAGCTGACAGCATTGTCTAACTACTGTATAATCGTTTCGCTCGTTATGCTGCTGCCTTCTCTGTGTTGCTGGGCAGCAGCAGTCCACAGAGAGTCACGTGATCAGGGGAGGTGATCACACCTCCCCAGGAGTGAGAGTGCAGCTGGCAGGTGCTTGCCTATTGTCTGTTGGACGTTGCTTCTAACAAGAGGTCCCACACCAACTATACCTTGTGGGCCCTTATTGGAAGATCGTCTCTGTCACTTTCTTGTTGTTGGTTCTGTGTAACTCTGTTCACAGAACATAGCCTATACTTAGTGATTTTCGACGTTGTACTGAGGTTGTGTGTTACATTGACACTCTGAGAAACTCAGGTCCTGAGCTGTAGCTTCCAACCTAATTTGTACTGATATCTGTGCACTGTCACAGTCGGGGATTTTCTAATGCTGAACTTAGATTCAGTAGTATGGGAGTTTTTTGACTTTTGTGGAGGATCTGCAGATGGTTCCTACTTAGTGTCGTTATATTATCTCCTTGTTCCTGATTCTGTGTCCCTGTTGCTTGTTATTTTGCTGTTCACTTAACAGTCACTTTATTGTTCAAGCAAGCTGTTCTGATTGCCAGGTTGGTCAAGAAGTTAGTTTATGTGAGGACTTTTAGTCAGTCACTGGTTAAGTCTAGTCGAGTCTTGAGACACAGCGAACTACTTAGAGCACTTACACACATACACACTAACTTACTTGTATATATTTGTATTATGTTATTAAATGCTAACAATGTACCACACGCTACTTAAAAGCCATTAAGATGTGATATGTGCCTTCAGCACAATACTACTGTACACGAGAGAAGTGATTATTTTTATTATTTTGATTACTATAATTTACTTCGATCTTATATGCCTAGACGACTTTATTATTAATAAACATATTAAATTTTAATTTAGTTAGATGCCTACCAGTTGTAATCCTGAAGCACTACTGAATCTTACTGAATTCTAATGGATAATTGGGCCAGGATACTTGTTACAGAAACCCAGTAACAGGCTGGATGCTAGAAGAGCAGTCCTTTCTAGTATTCACTGGAGATTTCTATGTTTATTAGAAATCGCGTTTTTTGCAACAAATGGGGGCCTGTCCGGGAGGCTTTTGATCCAAAGTGTTAGAGAAATTGTCCAGTTTGACATACTAGTAACTCTATGGTCAAACACTTTGAGTACTTTCCTAATCTGAAGACTTTAAGTTTAGTCTTGTACAACATAATAGGTGGATGTATGTACTTGACTGAGTCTCTTGATCCAAGGAGATGGAAATACTGTTCATGAGCTCTAGCTCTAAGACAACCAACACTAAAATTCCTATTAGGATTATAGTTTCCCATAATCACTTTCTCGTAGTGCACTTATTTTCGTGATGTATGCCAAAGTGAAACAGTTAATTGATACTCTGACTGTGTCAGGAGCCCAGTTTGTCAGCCATTTAGATCTCTTATGAGGCTATTATCAAGTCCCGCTTACTGAACGTGCTCAAGAAATATCTGCTTTTACTGTTCAAGATGGATTGTTTAACTACCTTGTCACCCCCTTCGGCCTATGTAACGCGGCTTCTTCATTCCAACGTATAATGAACGAGTTGACCCACAACTTAGACGGAGTAGAAGCCTACCTTGATGACTTAGTGGTGTACTGTGACAGTGAGAACAACACTTGACGCGTCTCAGAGCATTTTTTGAGAGACTGGCACACTACAGCTTCACTGTTAACTTGGCTAAATGTAGTTTTGGTCAAGCCAAGATTACCTATCTAGGCTTCTGTATTGGCCAAGGTGAGGTTGCTTCTATTTGGCAAAAGGTTCGTGCCATTTCTGCATTTCCAGCACCACAGGATAGGGAGTACAGAGATTCCTGGGCATGGCAGGATATCATCACAGGTTCTGTCCAAACTTTTTTTCAGATTGCAGCTCCTCTCACTGAGCTTACTAGTAGCAAAGTTCAGTTCATCTGGACTAGGGATTGTTCAGACTCATTTACAAGGTTGAAGCATCTGCTTTCCTCTGCTCCTGTATTGAGGAGTCGTAATTTCAACCTTCCCTTCTTTTTACATATAGATGCAGGTGGTTATGCAGTGGGTGCTGTGCTGCTCCAACAGTCAACATCCACTGACATTCTCCATCCTATATGTTACTATTCATCTAGGCTCAAACTACACCAGAAAAATTCTGCCACTATTGAGAGAGGCTCTAGCTCTTGTGGTGTCCTTGGAACATTTTGACGTGTATTTGGGCACTTCCCCATTTAAAATTAACGTTTTTTCAGACCACAATCCACTCACCTACATAAATACAATGAAGAGTAAAAATGCTAGGATAATGAGGTGGGCTCTCAGAATCCAGCCTTACTCTATTAGTATACAACATATCAGTGGTCATTGTAATGTAATTGTTGATGCTCTGTCACATCCTTAATTATTATTGTTACATTTAAATTAACATAATTTTATGCCAAAATACCTTTTGTTACTTGCTATGTCAAATTCAGTGAAGTAACGTAATCTATCCAGCCCATGTTAACTATGTATACTCATGTCATGTCTAATTATTCTATTTATATATTCACAGTAGTGGTAATATATGTTGGTGTGAGAAGGAGACAGGAGGAGACAGAAGCTGAGTGTTGAGTGTGTAGAGTGTTGTGTGGGCGATGTTTTTTTTTTTTTTTTTTTTATATTTTATTTAAAACCAATACAGTTTAACATAAAAATAAAGAAACAGTATGGAACCTAATCAAATTAACTGACAAACGGATTGTACTTACATGCTCGCAAGATGTTACAACAAAAACTTACATCAAGAACATAACTAAAAACAAAATTACATGTCACAGGGTCATGAATTGACATATATACAAAACCTTGCATATATATAAATTGTACATATAAATGACATCTGACAAAGGTTCAATACACTTGAACATAAAATATACAAAGAAGTTATATCAGTTAAATCCCCCCCCCTTCCATTAAACAAAAAACCCAAAAACCTAACACAAACGACTAGAAAATTTTCCATTTTAACCCCTAAAATACATGAACTATCCCAACTCAAATAAACAGAAAAGAAACGTTAGAAAAATAACAAGTTTCTATACTGTTAAAATACCCCCATAAAAACTTTCAGAAAAATGGACTATTCACTAAATTAGATATGCTGTATCCCCTACGACAAAAACTTAACATCAAAATTGAAAATAAACACCAAACCGGTATCGGGGTAAAACCTTAATATAACTTTAAAAAAAATCAATCATGCTTTAATAATTATTCATAACGTCTGCCCCATGAAAAAGGCTAAAATCAAAAAAGGGAATATATATTTATATATATACACATCCACCCACACACCCACACCCACACCACACACACCCACACGTACAAAAAAATTTTCAAAAAAACACATTAACTAGCACTGTAGCACAATGCAAAAAAGATATAAGTATCTTACGGCAAAAACCCAGACGTAAAAAAAATACAAACTAAAACACACTGCTGTCGCAAAAAACTTATTTCTAAAGAACATGTTATCAAGACGATACACATCAAATTATACAAAAAAAAATTACATATTATACCTACATTCTGAAAAGGTTATATCTACCATAACGAATTTTACTCTACACCCATTGGATGCCAAAAAGCCCCAATAAAAACCCAGAAACCCCATTCCAAACCCACATTCACAACACTCTCAGCCCCCCCCCCCGGGGGAGGCACCCGCTTTTTGCCCCCTACTCCCTCCAACCTATGAAAACCCCTTCATTCATCATACCCAATCACAGATTTACGAGAATCCCTAACGTTAGCTTCTAACCCCCTGAGAAAGCTGTCCCACCTCCATACAAATCTTTTTTACGACACCTCTATATAGAACGTTACCGCAAAAACCCTTTTCTTCTCTCCCACTATCCCCCTCCCCCCCATCACCCACACATATATATATAATCCCCCATGATATAATCTAAAGCTCTTATGACACCCTCGTCAAACCCCCCCATATCTGGACAGACACGAAAAACCGAAAACCCCCACGGCCCCCCCCCCTCTGACCAACCTATTTAACCAGCACCAACCTCCTCTACCCCTTCACAAAAGAAACACGGGGAACCTGTCTCATCCCCTCCACAATCCACACCCCCACCCCAAAACAACCGTCTGTTTCGAAAATATTCCCCAACGGAAGGATCCCTGCAAAAAACGAAACATCCCCTCACGCGCCCGAGGTTTTTAACTTAAATTTACAAAATCTAAACCAATTATCTTCCACGCATACGGGGAACAAACCCTCAAGGGGGACAACGCACCTACCTACAAGAACCTACAAAAAACCCCTTATACAAACCTTTCTCGTTCCCAAACCCAAACATAACAGCCCTAAAAACTTTTCACTTCCCTAACTCCATTCCTCGATACCACTCCCCGCCTGTCGGGGTACCCTTTCCCCAAAACCCCCCCGCGTTCACACCCTCACGCAACACTTCCCATTTAATGAACCCTTTTTAGCCCCCGCCCTAAAATCCAACAACCCCCAAAACCCCCCCTGACTTACGGGTAACATTACACCTCCCTCCGAAACCCATCCAACGGAACCCTAAAATTTTGTACACCCCTTAGTACCCCCCTCGCTTCCCCTGTTTTGGGGAACACAGCTGCAACATACCAAACCTTTTATTTTTATACATAAAAAATTTCACGACTATACTCGGTATCAATTTTAGGGGGGGGTCTCAGAACACCTGACGCCCCACACCCTTTCCAATAACCTATCCAAATTTTCCCCTCCCGCCCCCCGCAAAACCTGTTCCCCCCTAAAATAATACCCAAAATCTTTAAAGACCCGCCCATTTTTAACAACATTACTTCCCCCCCCACCCCCCCCCCCAAAAACCCCAAACCCCCAGCCCCTTGACTTCGCATTTTTTACCTGCTACCCGTGGCATTTCCAAAAAATTGCACCCCCTCGTCCAACACTCTCATTGACATCCCTGCACGAAAGAGAACGTGGTGTGTCAACTATCCAATTCCCCGGGGCCAGCCCTCCCCCCCCACACTTCCCGCACAGGGCCCGTAAAAAGCTACGGTCAACCTTTCTTAAAAGGGGCCCTGGAAACACGCAAACAATTTTTGGGCAGGGCATCCCTGAAGGCCCTTCCCTTGCTTTTCCCCTCCCATACCCCCATTAACGTATCCTCATTTTCGCCCCCTTGTACAACGTATTTCCCACTCAAACTTTTCCCCCCCAAAACCCTGTCTTAGTATAACCTGCAAAGCCCCCCCTTTCCACTCTACAATGCTCCCTGCCTTTAAGCCAACAAAGCCGCCCCTCCACCCCCCCCCCTTAGCTTCCAAAAAATTTCTCAGCCCCTGCCCTTAAATCAGACCTTCCGGCAACCCAACGGGAATTTGACACCCCCCCCACTACACATTTAACCTTTTACCAAAAAATTTTTGCAAACCCCTATACTGCCACATCGTGATAGGCTGGGTACTCCCAAAGGGGTGGCTCCCCTTGCCTTGGGGACCAGCACTACTACTGCTGTTTCCTGCTTCTCCCCCAACTTCCCTTCTCCTTCATAATTAAATAACCAAACATAATTCCTTTTCAACGCCCAATGTTGTAAATAAATTCAAAGGGGGAACCATCAGTACCGGGGCTTTCCCCTTCCCTCATTCCCCTTAAACCTTTCTCTATTTCCTCTGCCTAACGCCCCCACCTAAACCCCTTCGATCATTTTTTTCCCTAAATTACACGTCCATCGTACCACCTTTTCCAAGCCCCTCACCCCCCCCCCCCTGTTCCTTTTTCTCGTACCAAGCCTCCGATACGCACACATCCCCCCTTTGTGGTTCGTATCCCTCCCCACTCTATAAATTCCCACCATCTCCGTTCCTCTAAACCCTGGTAAGCCGTCACGCCTGCCTTTGCTTTTTAGCCGCAAAACAACCGACGGCTTGTCGCCCCAAAGACTTCCCACCCCCGCGCCCTTACAGCTTGAAACCCTTTTATTTTGCAACACCCTCAACCCCCCCTTTATTTCAGCTATTTCTCCATAGGAAAATTTTCCCACCCACCCCCCTCCTAGCAACCTCTTAACCCTTCCTCTAAAAGTTAGCCAGTCCATATTTTTAAAATTTTTAATACGTTTTTTCCCTTTCCCCACATAAAACTTTTTTAAACCCTTTCCTTTGGGGACACTACCCACCATTCACAAATTTATCCACTCCCTGTTCTTCCACACTAAGCTCCCCCCCTAGGTGAAAACCCCCCCAAAACCCCCTCATCTCCTAACACACTTTATTTAATTTCCCAAAAAAACTTCTATATAAGTCCCCGAGCGCCCCCCCCCAACCTCCCCACCATGCCCCATGATCTGCATTGTAGTCTAACGTATGAAAAATTTTTAACGTTCACTTTCCCCCAGAAAAATACCCTATCTATTCGCAGCTAACCACTCCTAACAAAAGTTATTCATCTCCCCACCCCCCCCCCCCAAAGGGATCCGTAACCTAACATCCCCTTTTAAATCCCTAAGAGCCCCCGACATATTTCCCCCCTCTTGGGTCCAATCACCACCCTGATTACACTATTCCCGTCCCCCCCCAACTTCGCCACCCCTTTGGGAGTGCATTAAGAAAAAAACAAATCCTCACAACAAAATCATTCTTTCCCCTTTTGTTATTTTCTCCCGGCGCTACACACTCACAAAAACACACGCTTACCCCCTCCCCCACCCATCCACCACGCAAACCCCTCCCCCCCCCTCCTCCCTCGCTTCTCTGCAAAACAAACGGCTCGTCTCCCTTATTTAAAAATTCCCCCACCACCTTTTTGACGGGGGGATGGCAGGGGAACTACCCGAAATCCTCCACCTCCAACACCCTACCCCCTTTGAAATTGTGCTCCCGCAGGGAAAAAACATCCACTTAATTAAAACGAAAAATACGAAACCATCTCCTTTTACCGCTACATAACCCATTAACATTTTCGACATACCCTAAGCCTATTAAAGTTTCCACCCCTGCTTCCCTCCACTCTTTTCAAAATCCAGACTTTAAATTTTCGTTTAACACCTTTAGAGTGCTCCTTTCCCCCCCCCTTCTTCCCGGGGCCCCCTTCAGGGGAACCCCCACCTACACCCTACCCTTCACACTTCACCCCTTTTTTTCCCAGGCCTTTTTGCAGGGATAAGGACGCATCAGAAAGATGTACCGCCCTCTTTCTCTGACAGTCATTTACAATTCTGATCAATGTTTCCTCTGATGAACCTCCCCTCCACCCAAATGGTGTAATGATCAAAGGATGACTCCAAACCACCATCACTCCCCCAAAATTTTCAATTTTTTCAGACTTTTGGAACGACGATTCTCCAAAAACCCACGCTCAGATGTAACACCCTCTCGGTGGTGACAACGTCCAAAACCTCCACCAATTCCTCCTCAATCTCAAGAACCATCTTTGTACTTGCTGCCCTCCTTATCCAAGGGACCCCTGATCAGGCAGTTGGGGGCGGACTCCAACCCCACCAGCCTGTTGCCCCCATCCCAATTCCGCTCCACAAAACACCACGCCCTCCATCCCATGTTTGTTTTCCCCACCTCCCCTTTGAAGCAGGGGCTGCGGACGCCCCCCACAGTCCAGGCACATGCTTCGCTTGCAAGGGGCGCCCCTATGTATCAACCACCACTGGGGCACTACGCGTTGCCTGGGAATTTCCTTACCCGTCCTGAAATCTTGAGGTACACATAGGGGTATTTTTTCCTCAAAGTCATTTTGCGGTTAAAGAAACCCCCCCGGGAAAACCAGCATGGCTCCCGCCGCCCCCGTACCGTTGACATAATGCACCGCCCCCAAAAATTTTTCAAAAACTTTCCTATATCTGCCTCGTCCCCTCAAAGGGAACGTTGGAACTTTATCCACGTAAATCCGTAAACATCTACATTCTTACATGCCGCGGGTGTACGTTAAACTCACTCCTGGAAAACCCGGTGATTTAAAGTTCTAAACCCTTGCTGATAGCAGTTTGCAAAATTCGTTGTCCTCCGTTCAATGCTACACCATACAAGTCACTATTTTGTACTCCATAAGTCTCCCGTATGATCTTTGGCAATAAGACTTGCGCAGAACTGGTCGTTATCGTTCCTTTAAGTAGCTCGATGCCTACAGTATTTATCCTTCGTCTCAGACTAACCGCCATCTTGACGATCACAGTGCACCTAAGTTGTTAGCCGAGGTGTGACAGCACCACTTCACACCACTGCAGCCAGGTAACTGACAAGGGCGCTCGCCTACACACAGCAGAGGGGTGCAGAGCACTACCGCACACTACCGTGGTCAGGCAGCGAATCCGTGGGCGATGTTAGTTACTGAGTGGCGGAACACTGTCCTGCCGCTGAACCCCCCTCACTACACACCTTAAGTTACTGCACTCGAGCTTTCTCATATGCAGATGTCCATGCTGCCTTGCATTCGACTACCACTACTTAAGAGTGGAATGGCATCTCCTGTCTATCACACAAGACTGCTGTTCATATTCAGTCTCCACTACTATGATCGAGCCACAACATGTCATGCCTGTCTACGCTATCCTGTCTCTTCATTGATGTACATAACTACGAGTATGCAGAGAACGATACTGTGTACTGCCCTAGTACGAGAGGCATAACTTATAGTGAAATAGACACTGTGAAATATAAGAACTGTTGGCACAAGAGTGACTCTGAATTTTGATATTAAATTGTATTATTAAAGTGACATGAGTAATCAGTAACAATGTGAAAGACATTAACACAACGCCTAGTATGACCGTTTGTCGTGCTGGGGAGTTGTTGCGACCCCTGAATGGGTCACAATGTATATAATGTATATTATCTGTTCATATAATTTTATATTGCTTATATTTGCGATATTAGCTAAATCATAAATATATTGCTTTATATTATTATTTGACTTAGTTATATTATTAGGTAGGATTTTAACATTATTAAATATATATATATATATTTTATATATTAAAATATATATTATATATAAATATATATATTATTTTAATCGTGCCGAATATGTAAAACTGGTCAATTAGCAAGAAACTCATTTAAAATTAAGTCCTTTTAAATTTTCACTTATACATTTAAAGATATATTTTTTTTATTAATATTGACGCAAAAATTTATAATTTTGCACCAAAAGGAACTTAGAAAACTTACCTAACCTTTTTATAACAAGCGCAATTTATTTTAGCCTAACCCAACTAAATATATTTTAGATTTGTTTACAATAATTTAATACAAAACAAACACAGTGAAACATATTTTTTTTTGTTAGGTTCAGAATGATTTTGGCGATTTTATTTCATACACAAATTTTCGCTTTTTCCTATATGGCAAGATGAGCGTTGCTTTCTTAAGCCAAGATCGCAAGTTCTGCTTATTCGGCACGACATTTATATATTATATGTATATATATTATACATATATAAAATATATATATATATATATATATATATATATATATTTATATATATATATATATATATATATATATATAATTCATGCTCATAGTTCGAGTGTTAAGTAGCTGACAGCATTGTCTAACTATTGTATTATCGTTTTTCTCATTACGCTGCCGGCTTCTCTGTGTTGCTGGGCAGCAGCAGTCCACGGAGAGTCACGTGATCAGGGGGAGAGGGTGATCACACCTCCCCAGGAGTGAGAGTGGGGCTGGCAGGCACTAGCCTATTGTCTGTTGGACGTTGCTTCTAACAAGAGGTCCCAGACCAGATATACCTTGTGGGCCCTTGTTGGAAGATCATCTCTGTTGCATTCTTTTTGTTGGTTCTGTGCAACTCTGTTCAGAGAATATAGCCTAGACTTAGTGATTTTCAACATTGTACTGAGGTTGTGTGTTACACTGACACACTGAGAAACTTTGGTCCTGATCTGTAGCTTCCGATCTAATTTGTACTGGTATCTGTGCACTGTCACAGATACTGAATTCTAATGGATAATTGGACCAGGATACTGACTATTTGTTACAAAAACCCAGTAACAGGCTGAATGCTAGAAGGTCAGTCCTTTCTAGTATTCACTGGAGATTTCTATGCTTATTAGAAATCACGTTTTTTGTAACACCCCCTCGTCCTCACAGCAGAGCAGCAGCGGTCAGTGGTGTTGCTTACATACCCCCCATACTCACAGGAGAGCAGCAGTGGCTGCTGGTGTTGCTTCCCTACCCCCCCATCCTCACATGAGAGCAGCAGCGGCCGGTGGTGTTGCTTTCCTACCACCACATCCTCACAGGAGAGCAGCAGCAGCTGCTGGTGTTGCTTCTCTACCCCCCGTCCTCACAGGAGAGCAGCAGCAGCCAGTGGTGTTGCTTCCCTACCCCCCGTCCTCACAGGAGAGCAGCAGCAGCAGCTGGTGGTGTTGCTTCCCTACCCCCCATTCTCACAGCAGAGCAGCAGCTGCCAGTGGTGTTGCCTCCCGACCCCACCGTCATCACTGGAGAGCAACAGCGGCTGGGGGTGTTCCTTACCTTCTGTCCTCACAGGAGAGCAGCAGCGGCCAAAAATGTTGTTTCCCTATCCCCTGTCCTCACAGGAGAGCAGCAGCTGCCAGTGGTGTTGCTTCCCTATACCCCTTTCTCACAGAAGATCAGCAACAACCGGTGGTGTAGCTTCCCTACACTCCACAAGACGGCAGCAGCAGACGGTGGTGTTGCTTCCTTACAACATCGTCCTCACAGGAGAGCAGCAGCAGCCAGCGGTGTTGCTCCCCTACCCCCCGTCCTCACAGGAGAGCAACAGCTGCCAGTCGAGTTGCTTCCCTACCCCCTGTCCTCACAGGAGAGAAGCAGCAGCCGGTGGTGTTGCTTCCCTACCCCCATCCTCACAGGGCAGCAGCAGCGGCCAGTGGTGTCGCTTCCATATCCCCCCGTCCTCATAGGAGAGCAGCAGAGGCCGGAGGTGTTGCTTCCCTAACCCCCGTCCTCACGGGAGAGCAGCAGCAACTGGTAGTGTTGCTTCCCTATCCCCCGTCCTCACAAGAGAGCAGCAACTGCTGGTGTTGCTTCCCTATCCCCCGTCCTTACAGAAGATCAGCAACAACCGGTGGTGTAACTTCCCTACACCCCACAGGAGAGCAGCCCCAGACGGTGGTGTTGCTTCACTACACCACCGTCTTCACAGGAGAGCAGCAACAGCTGGTGGTGTTGCTTCCCTACCCCCCGTGCTCACAGGAGAGCAGCAGCTGCCAGTGGAGTTGCTTCCCTATCCCCCCATCCTCACAGGACAGCAGCAGCGGCCGGTGGTGTTCCTTCCCTACCCCTCCATCCTCACAGGAGAGCAGCAGCTGCCAGTGGTATTGCTTCCCTACCCCTCGTCCTCACTGGAGAGCAGCAGAAGCCGATGGTGTTGCTTCCCTACTCCTCATCCTCACAGGAGAGAAGCAGCTGCAAGGGTTGTTGCTTCCCTACCCCTTCCTGTAGCCAACAGGAGAGCAGCAGCCGCCGGAGGTGTTGCTTCCCTACCCCCCACAAGAGAGCACCAGCAGATGACGGTGTAGCTTCCCTACCCCCCAAAGGAGAGAAGCTGCTGCCGGTAGTGAATCTTCCCTAAACCCCCCCGTCCCAAAAGGAGAGCTGCAGCAGCCGATGGTGTAGCATCCCTACCCCCTCTGTTCCCACAGGAGAGCAGCAGCGGCCAGTGGTGTAGCTTCCCTACCCCTTCCTGTAGCCAACAGGAGAGCAACAGCCGCCAGAGGTGTTGCTTCCCTACCCTCCCAAAAGAGAGCACCAGCAGATGATGGTGTTGCTTCCCTAGCCCCCGAAGGAGAGAAGCTGCGGCCGGTAGTGTAGCTTCCCTACCCCCCCCCCGTCCCAAAAGGAGAGCTGCAGCAGCCGATGGTGTAGCATCCCTACCCCCTCCGTTCCCAGAGAGAGCAGCAGCAGCCGGTGGTGTAGCTTCCCTACGCCTCCCTGTAACCAACAGGAGAGTAGCAGCCGCCGGAGGTGTTGCTTCCCTACCCCTCCCATGCCCCACAGGAGAGAAGCAACAGCCGGTGTCATAGCTTCCCTACCCCTCACATAAGAGCAACAAAAGCCGGTGGTGTTTTTCCCTTTCCCCAACCCCCCGTCCCAAGAGAGCAGCAGCGGCCCCGGTTTTGCTTCCCCTACCAACCCCCCACCGTCCTCACAAAGGGGAGCAGCAGCGGGCCGGGGGTGTTTCTTTCCTAACCCCGGGCCCCCCAAGAGGGGAACAGCACCCAGGTGTTGCTTCTATAAAACCCCCAAAGGAGAGAAGCAGCACCGGGGTGGTGTAGCTTCCCTAAACCCCCCCCCTTTCCCACAGGGGGGAAAACACAGCGGGCCCGGGGGTGTAAGCTGCCCTTCCCCCCCCCGTCCCCCCAGGAGACAGCAAGCCCCCCCCCGGGGGTG
Source organism: Cherax quadricarinatus (assembly GCF_026875155.1). Taxonomy (NCBI): domain Eukaryota; kingdom Metazoa; phylum Arthropoda; class Malacostraca; order Decapoda; family Parastacidae; genus Cherax; species Cherax quadricarinatus. The sequence continues at coordinate 2,690,498 of NC_069449.1, forward strand.
TTTCTTCCCTAACCCTCCCTGTTTCCCCCCAGGAGAGCACAGCGCCCGGGGTGTTTTCTTCCCTACCCGTCCCCCCACAGGAAACAGCAGCGGCCGGTGGTGTTTTTCTTCCCTAAACCCCCCCTCCTTCCCCCCAGGGGAGCACACGGCCATGGTGTTTTTTTCCCCACCCCCCTCCGTTCCCACAGGGGAGGGAGCAGGGGGCCCGGGGGTGTAAACTTCCCTTTTCCCCCCCCCCCCCCACAGGAGAGCAGCAGCCTCCCCAGTGGTGTTTTTTCCCCACCCCCCGGTCCCCCCCCCAGGGACACGCAGCCGGGGTGTTTGGGTTCCCCCACCCCCCTCCGTCCTCACAGCAAGCAGGGAGGGGGCCGGGGGTGTTTTCTTCCCCATCCCGCTGTCCTCACAGGAGAAACAAAGCAAACCCGGGGGTGTTGCCCCCCCACCCCCCTTCCCCCCCTCCTCAAAAGGGGACAGGGGCAGCAGCCGTTGGTGTTTTCCTTTCCCCACCCCCCTCCTTTCCCCACAGCAAGCAGCCCGCGGGCCGGGGGTTTGCTTCCCCCCACCCCCCTCCGTCCTCACAGCAAGCAAACAGCGGCCGGGGTTTTTTGCTTCCCTACCCCCCTCCGTCCCCCACAGCAAGCAGCACGGCCGGGGTGTTTTCTTCCCCACCCCCCTCCGTCCCCCAAAGCAGAGGGAACAGCGGCCCCGGGGGTGTTTGCTTCCCCAAAACCCCCCCCGTCCTCACAGGGAAAGCAGCAGCGGGGCCCGGGGGGTGTTTGCTTTCCCCAACCCCCCTTCGTCCCCCAAAAGCGAGCAGCAAACGCCCGGTGGGGTTTTTTTCCCTACCCCCCTCCGTCCTCACAGAGAGCAAAACCCGCGGGCCGGGGGTGTTGCTTCCCCACCCCCCTTTCCCTCCTCAAAGCAGAGCAGCAGGGGCCCGGGGGTGTTGCCCCTTTCCCTAAACCCCCCCCCTCCTCACAGCAAAAGCCCGCGGGGGCCAGTGGTGTTGCTTCCCACCCCCCCCTCCTCACAGCAAGCAGCAGGGGGCCGTGGTTTTTTCTTCCCTACCCCCCTCCCCTTTCCCCACAGCCCAAACAGTACGGGGCCGGTTTGGGGTTTTCTTCCCCTACCCCCCCCCGCGTCCTCACAGCAAAAGCAGCACGGGCCGGGGGTGTTGCTTTTCCCCACCCCCCTCCCCTCCCCACAGCAGAGCAGCAAACGGCCGTGGTGTTTGCTTCCCCAAACCCCCCCCCCTCCTCCCAGCAGAGCAGCACGGCCCCTGGGTTTCTTCCCTACCCCCCCATTCCTCACGCAGAGCACAGGCGGCCGTGGTGTTTCTTCCCTACCCCCCTCCGTCGTCACAGCAGACAGCAGCGGGGGGATGGTGCTTCCCTACCCCCCCCCGTCCTCACAGCAGAGGCAGCGGGCCGGGGGTTTGCTTTCCCCACCCCCCTCCGTCCTCACAGCAGAGCAGCAGCGGGCCGGGGGTTTTTGCTTTTCCCCACCCCCCCCCCCGTCCTCACAGCAAGCAGCAGCGGCCGGTGTTGTTGCTTCCCCACCCCCCCCCTCCTCACAGCAAGCACAGCGGCCGGTGTTTTTTGCTTCCCAAAACCCCCCTCCGTCCTCACGCAGAGCAGCAAACGGCCGGGGGTGTTGCTTCCCAAACCCCCCCCCCTCCTCACAGCGAGCACAGGCCCGGGGGGTTGCTTCCCCACCCCCCGTCCTCACCCCGAGCAGCAGCGGCCGGGGGGTTCTTCCCCACCCCCCTCCCTCCCACAGCAGAGCAGCGGGCCCCTGGTGTTCTTCCCCACCCCCTCCGCTCACAAACAGAAACGCAGCGGCCGGGGGTGTTTCTTTTCCCACCCCCCCGTCCTCACAGCAAACACAGCGGCCGGTTGTGTTGCTTCCCTACCCCCCTCCGTCCTCACACACACCCCCTGGTTTGCTTTACCCCCCCCCCCCAAAAAACAACAAAAGGGCTTTTGCTTCCCCCCCCCCCTAAACAGGAGCACAGGGCCGTGGGGGTTGCTTTTTCCCTAACCCCCCCCCTCCCCACCAGGACGCGGGGGTGGGGTTGTTCCCTAACCCCTTGTCTACAAACAGAGGCCGGGCCTGGGGTTGTTTTACCCCCCTTTGTCGACAGCAGGGCGCGCCTGTGTTCTTCCCTACCCCCTCCGTGTACGCAGGCAGCAGGGGGGCCGTGTTTTTGCATCCCCTACCCCCCCTCCGGACCCCCCCCCCCCCTTTGTTTCCGGACGCGGGCCGTGGTGTTCTTTTCCCCCCCCCCTTTTTCCACAGGAACAATGGCCGGGGGGTATTTCCCCTTTTTTTCCCAAAGGGCCAGCCCCCAGGTGTGTTCTTCCCACCCCTTTCCCGGGTTTCCCCAGGGGAAGGAACGCAGCCGTGGGTTCCCTAACCCCCCCTGGGGCTTTCCCCGAGGGGCAGCAGGCCGTGGGTTCCCTATTTCTTCACAGGGCGAAACCGGTGTGTTGCCTTTCTTTTTCCCCGGCTCACAGGGAGCAGGGGGAGCCAGGGCCCCTGTGTTTTCCCCCTTTTCCCCCCTGGGTTTTTTCACCAGGGCGCCGGCAGTGTTGGGGCTTTTCCCCCCCTGTTTCCTTCACCATTGGGGCAGCCAGGGCCGTGTGTTGTCCCTACCCCCCTTGGGGGTTTTTCCCCCAGGCGCAGCCGTGCGCGGTATTGCTTCAACCTTTGGGCCACAGGGGGGCCCGGTTTCGCCGGGCCGGTGTGTGCCTTTTTTTTCCCTACTCCCCTAAAGGGGGAGCCAGGAGCGCCTTGGTGTTCCTTCCCTTTTTTTTTCCCCCCTTTTTCCGCCCCTCACCACGGCAGTAGGGGCCCCGGTGTGTTCCCTTTCTTAACCCCCCTTTGGGGCTCCAGCCAGGGCGCGGCCGGGGGTTGGTGTTGCCTTTACCCCCCTTTTCCCCGTTTCTTGCAGGCGCCCGCCAGGGGTGGTGGCCCCACCATTGGGGTCCAGCCAGGGCACCGCCTTGTGTTGCTTTCCCTACCCCCGTTGGTTTTCCCGCCGGGGCCCCCCCAGGGCGGCCGGTGGTTTTTTGCTCCCCTTTCCCCCCTTTGGGGCTCCGCCAGGGCGCAGCCGGGGGGTTGGTTCCCTACCCCTTTGGGGGTTTTCCCGCCAAGGGGGCCCGCCGGTTTTGTTTTTTTCCCCCTACCCCCCCTCACGGGCTTACAAGGGGGCAGAGCGGCCGTGGGTGTTTTGGGTTCCCTACCCCCTCCCCCTTTCCCCCACCCGGGTTTCCCGCAGGGCGCAGCGGGGCCGTGGTGGTGTTTGTTTTCCTATTCCCCCCTTTTGGGGCCAGCCAGAGGGGGCCCGGTTGTTGCTTCCACCCCCTCGTGTCCACAGGGCCCCCTTTTGTGGGTTCCCCCCATCGGCCCACAGGGGCGCGGGCCGGGGGGTATTTTCTTCCTTTTTTCCCCCCTTTCCCCTAACGGAAGGGCCCGCCGGGGCCGGGCCGGTGGTTTCCCCCCCCCCCCCCCCCCCCCCCCAGGGTAGCGGTTTTTGGGGTTGCCCCCCCCCCCCCTTTTTCACAGGCACGGGGCCGTTTGGTGTTCGTCCCTAAAAACCTCTTTAATCCAGCCACTGTGTCGTTCAGCCTAGTGTGGCGTCCAGCCTAGTCTGGTGTCCAGCCTAGTGTGTCGTTCAGCCTAGTGTGGAGTCCAGCCTAGTGTGGAGTCCAGCCTACTGTGTCGTTTAGCCTAGTGTGGCGTCCAGCCTAGTGTGGCGTCCAGCCTAGTCTGGTGTCCAGCCTAGTGTGGCATCCAGCCTTGTGTGGCTTCCAGCCTAGTCTGATGTCCAGCCTAGTGTGGCATCCAGCCTTGTGTGGCCTCCAGCCTAGTGGGGCGTCCAGCCTAGTGTGGCGTCTAGCCTAGTGTGGCGTCTAGCCTAATGTGGCGTCTAGCCTAGAGTGTCGTTCAGCCTAGTGTTGCGTCCAGCCTTGTGTGGCTTCCAGCCTAGTGGGGCGTCCAGCCTTGTGTGGCTTCCAGCCTAGTGTGGCGTCCAGCCTTGTGTGGCTTCCAGCCTAGTGTGTTGTTCAGCCTAATGTGGCGTCCAGCCTAGTTTGGTGTCCAGCCTAGTGTGTCGTCCAGCCTACTGTGTCGTTTAGCCTAGTGTGGCGTCCAGCCTAGTCTGGTGTCCAGCCTAGTGTGGCGTCCAGGCTTGTGTGGCTTCCAGCCTAGTGGGGCTTCCAGCCTAGTGGGGCGTCCAGCCTAGTGTGTCGCCCAGCCTACTGTGTCGTTTAGCCTAGTGTGTCGTTCAGCCTAGTGTGTCGTTCAGCCTAGTGTGTCGTTCAGCCTAGTGTGTCGTCCAGCCTACTGTGTCGTTTAGCCTAGTGTGGCGTCCAGCCTAGTCTGGTGTCCAGCCTAGTGTGGCGTCCAGCCTTGTGTGGCTTCCAGCCTAGTCTGATGTCCAGCCTAGTGTGGCGTCCAGCCTTGTGTGGCTTCCAGCCCAGTGGGGCGTCCAGCCTAGTGTGGCGTCTAGCCTAGTGTGGCGTCTAGCCTAGTGTGGCGTCCATCCTAGTGTGGCGTCCATTCCGCAGGCACCAGAAATTTAACAGCAGACTGGTGAACAGGAAGCCTGGCTTCCTGGCCGGGTTGCCGAGGCGATGATTTACAGAACCACCAACGAATTAATACTAAATATTGCAACAACTGCGGCAGTTATGTGTTATCATCACATCACTTCCTAAGTAGCGATTTTATATCGGTATTGACGTATTATTATAAGGGTAGTTGCTCAATAACACAACAACCACGTCTGTTAACGACTTATTACAACAGTTGACGTAGCTGTTATAAGGTGCAGTCTTATCAGACTGCATCTGATAACAGAAGTAAATCACATCTTGCTAAAACATCTCTCGGTTAATACAAGCTTTCCTGACATACTTTTATGTCCTGCTGGAACCTAAGTTGATATATTCCTAATAATGTGTTCAAAAATACAGGTTTTCATGACAATTTATTAAATACTTTAATTATAAACAAAATATAAGGCGGCGTCTCAAGAGGAGTGAAGAAATTTCCTGTGTGATGTTTTTGTCTATATTTTAGTTTCAGTTCCTCCAGTATACCATGACTTTCTCTCTCATTATCTTCTTTTATTATTTATTCAGTTCCTCAGTCCCCCTCTAATTTTTTCCTTTCTTACTGTGTCCGTTATTCCTTTTTTACAGGTTCCTCTTCTTTGTTTCCCTCTTCATGTAATCTGCAAGAAAACACAGAAAAACCAAATGAAGAATCCCATCTCCCGCACCTCACATTCCCAGAACAATTTACAGCTTCCAGGGGAAAAAATAAACAGATAGAGCGCTTGAGGAGCGTTGCCCGGCAGTACGTGCACGAGTCTCCTCATTGATGTGTGATAGGACGCTTGAGGAGCGTTGCCCGGCAGTAGGTGCACGAGTCTCCTCATTGATGCGTGATAGGACGCTTGAGGAGCGTTGCCCGGCATTAGGGGCACGATTCTCCTCACTGATACATGATAGGGCGCTTGAGGAACGTTGCCCGGCAGTAGGTGCACGAGTCTCCTGATTGATGCGTGTCACTATGACAGGTCTTATTAACCCAAATGCAGACACTCACACTACATGATGATGGGTGCGAGATAGCATGATCTGGATACATACCAAGAAGTGACAGTTCCAGAATATTATGTGCTTCAAATACTTTTTCACTCATACATACATACACATTCTATATACACACATACGTATGTACTTGCATACATATATAAATACACATATACATGCATACTTATGTACGTACGTACTTGCATACACTTATACATACACAATATTCATACATACACATTACATATACATAAACATTATACGCATACATACACACATCCATACCACATACATTCATTTAGGAAGGCATTCAAGGTAAACATACAGAGGCTTCCAGCAAACCGAGGTGGTGGGGTACATCAGCTAGTACTGGACACACTGCATGCAAGGGAGGAGGAGAAGAAACTGCTAGGTGAGCTAGATACCTTGAAGGCGGTGGGTACAGACATCTCTCTGTGGGTCGTGAGAGAGGAAGTAGACGCACTGTGTGCGCCACTAACAATAATCTTCAATAAATCTATCGAAACAGGGCAACTGCCTGAGGTGTAAAGGCAGCAAACGCAGTTCTAGTATTTAACAAAGGAGAGAGGCAGGCAGCTTTTAACCACAGACCAGTGTCACTGACATGTATAGTATATAAAGTCATGGAGAAGATTATCAGAAGAGTTTCGGAGCACCTAGAAAGGAACTGGCTAATACAAGACAACCAGCACACCTTCAGGGAAGGGAAATCCTGTGCTACAAAAATACTGGAGTTCTGTGACAAGGTAACAGAAGTAAGACAGGAAATAGAGAGAGAGAGATGTATAGACTGCATCTTCTTGGGCTGTAAGAAGGCTTTCGACACATTACCACGCAAGACAGGTTCAGAAGCTAGAACACCAAGCAGCAATGGATCAGCGAATACCTGACATGAAGGAAACAACGAGTGTTGGTACGTGAAAAGGTGTCATAATGGGCGCATGTGTTGAGTGGGGTTTCACAAGGGTCAGTCCTACGTCCGGTGCTGTTTGTTGTATATGTGAATCATTTGACGGAAGGGATAAATTCCAAGGCATCACTGTTCGCAGATGATGTGAAGTTAATGAGATTACAAGTGGAAGGTCAGTTAAGCCTTCAAAGGGATCTAGATAGGCTACAACCCTGGTCCAGCAATTGGCTCATGGGGTTAAACCCCACAAAGTGCAAAGTGATGAAGCTTGTGGAAGGATAAAGAAAACCACAGACGGAAAACATCCTAGGGGGTCAAAACTCACTCAAAGAACAAAAGAACAAGAGCTTAGCGAGAGCATTATACCGAGGACATCTGAGGTGCACATCAACCAAATAACAACTAAAGCGTATAGGCATCTGGCAAACCTAAGAATAGCGTATCGACATGTAAGGAGTCATCGAAGACCATGCATGTCAGCCCCATACTGGAGTAGACAGTACCAGTATGGAACTCAAACCTGGTCAGACACGTCAAAAAGTTGGATAAAGTGCAAAAGTTTGCAACAAGACTAGTCCCGGAGCTAAGCGGCATGTCTTATGGGGAGAGGTTAAGGGAACTGAACCTGACGACACTGGAGGACAGAAGGGATAGGGAACACATGATAACGAAGCATAAAATACTGAGAGGAACTTACAAGATGGACAGGGCCAGAATGTTTCAGAGATGGGACTCAAGAAGGGGACACAACTGGAAATTAAAAATTCAAAGGAGTCATAGGGATGTTAGGGAGTATTTCGTCAGCCTTAGAGTTGTCAGGAAGCAAAGCAATTTGGAAAGTGAAGTAGTGGAGGCAGGATCCATATATAGCTTTAAGATGAGGTACAATAAGGCTATGTGAGCAGGGAGAGAGTGGATTTAGAAGCCACTAGCAAAGAGAAGGAGTCAGGAGCTATAAATCGATTCGCGCAACCACAATTTGGTGAGTACATACATACATAAATACATACTTAAACATATACATAAAAACATATAAATATACTGCCCAGCACAAGATTTAGGGAAGAATTCACAGTGGAGACAGAAGGGGTTCCAGCAAACCGAGGCGATAAAGTACACCAGCAAGTGCTGAACACAGTTCACACAAACGAGGAGGCGGTGAAGAAACTGCTTTGTGAACTAGACACCTCGACGGCGGTTGGCCCAGATAACACCTGTAGGTGGGTCCTGAGAAACACAGCGATGGCACTGTACGTGCCGCTAACACCAATCTTCAATAAATCTATCGAAACAGGGCAATTTCCTGAGGTGTGGAAGACAGCAAATGCAGTCCCCAGAAATGAGACAGATAGGCAACATTAATGGAGAAATTTGTCAGGAGAAGAGTGGTGGAGCACCTAGAAAGGAATGACCTCATACATGACAGCCAGCCTAAGAGTTGTCAGGAAGTGGAACAATCTGGACAATGAGGTAGTGGAGGCAAGATCAATACATTGCCTTAATAAGAGGTACGATAAGGCTTTTGGAGCAGAGAGTGGACTTACTAGCGACTAGCGAAGAGGAGGGGCCAGGAGCTACGGAACAACTCCTGCAACCATACATAAGTGAGTAAATATAGGTGAGCACACGAACACACACACACACACACACACACACACACACACACACACAGGGCGGGGCCAGGAGCCGAGTCTCGATCCTTGCAACCACAATTAGGTGAGTACAAACACACAATTAGGCGAGTACATACAGATACACAACAAGAATCCAGGTTTTGAGTGTGCGTGATGCTCACTTCTCCAGCTCATCCTCTCTTGCACCTACCACTGTCGGTCATGGAACCATCCTGGAACGGAACCAACACTGAGAAAACTTTGCTTAAACGGAACACAGAGGTTTGCGTAAGTTGAATCAAGTAAATTATTTGCAAAAGGGATCTGCATTTATCCTGGAAGTGATAATGAGTATCAGAACTTTCTTTAAATATGATAATGAAGGGGAAGTGGCAAGACTGACCATATGAGAAAGTTCTTCAGTATTTCTATCTAGTGTTGTGTTGTGAAGGTTTCGTGCAAGTGAAGCGAAACTATAAAGTGAACAGTAAACTGAAGTTCGCGAAACACTTATAAATAAATGGAATATTACAAGAGGAACAAACATGTTACCTGATTGGCATGCAACCTTCAGAGGTTGGATAACTTAACACATTCTTAAGAAGGTCATTCATTATGACATACCACACATACACAAATAACCCGCACATAAAAGAGAGAAGCTTACGACGACGTTTCGGTCCGACTTGGACCATTGCCAAAGTCACACTAACCAGAGGTGGAGCAGGACGGCTATATATAGGCAGGAAGAGGTGGTGGTGGTGGTGGTAGTAGTAGTAGTAGTAGTACAAGAATTGTTTATAATACCGACAAGATGAAATTAAGACACATGCACAACACCCGGGCATCCCCATCGTAGACGTTTCGCCATCCAGCCAGCCACTGGATGGCGAAACGTCCACAACAAAGACAACCAGACGCCGCACATGTGTCTTAATTTCATCAGTAGTTGTAGTAGTAGTAGAAGAAGAAGAGGTAGTAGTAGTGGTAGTGGTAGAAGTGGGAAATAAGGATGACGAGCCAGTCAAATACAAAGGAAGGAGAGCACTGCAAGAGAGCTAGATGCCCACAGAGGGAGAGCAAGCGCACAGAGGTGCGTGAAAGGGGAAGTGGTGAAATAAATGAAGAAGGAACAGAAACACGAGACAGGAGAGAGAAAGACATCCCAGAGGAGAAAAGGAAAGAGGAAAGGGGAAGAGGAAGAAGAAAAAGAAAAAGAAAAAATGAGGATTCAGGTTAAGTCACGGGTGTTCTGAAGTTTGGAGCATTTTACAATGTAGTGGGAGAGGAAGGCAGGGCTAAGGTTCATACAAGGAAAGTTGTGTATTAGAGAGGATTCAACTAAACGGCGACTGTTCGAGTTGGAAGTAGGGAAGACAGTTTTAGCAGAAGACCAGTCAATATGATGGCTATGATCTCTGACGTGACAGAAAAGAGCATTGTTAGTGTCGGCAAGCCTAACACTATTTTTGTGCTCCCTAAGTCTGTCAGAAAGAGATCGACCAGTTTCTCCGAAGTATTGAAGAGGACAGGAGGAGCAAGAAATAGAGTAGACACCAGGAACATCTGTAGAGGGAGGAGAAGTATGAACGAGATTAGTGCGAAGAGTGTTAGTCTGGCGGAAGGTAAGCTTGATGTCTAAGGGACGGAGAGAATTGTTGAGATTAGAAAGACCGGAAATGTAGGGAAGGCAGAGGATAGAAGAGTTCCCATGAGTAGAGAGTTTGGGAGAGAAGAAATTGCGTTTAGCACGTGAGAGGGCAGAGTCTATGAAATGGGAAGGGTAGCCAAGACGGGAGAACGAATTATGAAGAGTGGAAATTTCTGCTGGAAGGAACTGAGGATCACAGATGCGGAGGGCACGGAGAAAGAGGGAGATAAGAACACTTTTCTTGACAGGGGAAGCATGATAGGAAAAGTAGTGAATGTACATGCCACTCTGCATAGGTTTACGGTAAACGGAAAAGGAAAAACCTGTATCTGAGCGGTGGACATGGACATCAAGGAAAGGAAGCAAGGAATTAGATTCCCATTCAGCTTTAAACTTAATGGAAGGGGCAAGATTATTAAGAGCTTCAAGAAAAGGTTGGAAGAGACTGGAGTCATGAGGCCACAGAGCAAAGATGTCATCCACATAGCGGAGCCAGAGTGAAGGTTGCACATCGAGGGTAGGAAGAAGAACAGTCTCGAAGTATTCCATGTAAAGATTAGCAAGGACAGGAGAGAGAGGAGAACCCATAGCGACACCGAAGGTTTGAGAATAATATTTCCCTAGGAAGGAAAAGGAGTTAGAGTCCACACAGAGGCGGATCAGATCAAGAAAGACATCAGTGGGGATAGGGAGATGAAGAAACCCTTCATGGGCCTTCTCTTTAAGGAAATCAAGGACATCATCAAGAGGGACATTGGTGAAGAGGGACTCAACGTCAAGACTAAGCATCTTACAGGTTGGGAGAGAGCGAACCCGTTCAATGAAGTCTTGAGAGTGACGGAGGTGGTAAGGAGAAAAAGTACCAAGAAAGGGAGTGAGGGTTTTGGCCAGCCAAGAAGCAAGAGAATAAGAGACAGAACCTCTAGAGGATATGATAGGACGAAGAGGAATATCAGGTTTATGAGTTTTGTGAAGGCCATAGAAATAGGGAAGAGAGGGACAGATGACACGAAACCGTTGAACAAGGTCAAAGTCAGGAGGACAGAGGTCGGAGAGAGTCCTTAGTTTTTTGTTGAAAGTTCACTTGGTGCGATCAAGAGGGTTGGAAACGAGAGGAGTGTAGGTGCGTGAGTCAGAGAGCAAGACATCACCTTTACGGAGGTAATCCTCGCGATCTAGGATAACTACCGAATTACCTTTGAGCATCAGATACATCTATATTTCTAGAATGTTTATTGCAAAGTTGCCCAGTTTTCCTGAATGATTTTTCTTTGATCAACAATATACTGTAATTAATACAAGAAAATACATGCTTTTTTTTCTTTCACCAGCGTATTCAGGAAACGCCATCTTATTACCACAATAAATAATATTATCTTCAGGGGAACACTACCGTAAACCTACTGGCCTATGAGAGGCTAAACCTTCTCACATACACACAACTCCACCATCACCGGCAGAATGCTAAGTTTCCATTTATCCAGCCTAACCCATACATTCTTCTCCACCACTTCCTCCACACAGGTTTACCTCAACGTAAACTACAAAAGCTGTTTACCAAGAATTAGCTGATTAGAGGGATGGAACTTCATCTACAAAGAAAGGAACTCATCTCAACATTCATAACCCTGGCTCTGAACACACACCTATAGCCAGTACCTGATCAGCTGGGCTGTGGTTCATTCGTCGGTTTACATGCGGCCAATAGTAACAGCCTGGTTGACCAGACTCTGATCCACCACGAGGCCTGGTCTTAGACCGGGCCGCGGGGCGTTGACCCCTGAAAGCCTTTCCAGGTATATTCCAGGTATCATGTGGGAGTTAATGCAATCTCTTAGGTCCCAGAGGCCTAGATAAAATGGCGGTAAATGTAGAGAAAATGGTAGTTGAAGAGCAAGGGGAAAATATTGAACATTTGTGCATGTTTAAGGAAGAGGCATAAAAAAGAATGAAAATTAATGGAGGAAATACAAGTAAACAAGGAAGATAAAATGAAGGGATAGAGAGAACCTTGGAAATATAGTTAGGATACGAAGGTATGAAGTAGACAAGCTTAGAAGACAGACTGAAGACAAGGAAAGACAAGATTCAAGACAAGAAAGGGGAAAGAATGTTGAAATGGCAAATGATTCTAAGGAAATGAAGAAGGAGAGGATAATTTTGACGAGACAAGAAAAGGAGGGACATGAGATACAGAGTTCATGTGGTGTTCGATTTAAATGAACTACGAAAAAGCAAGCAAAGAGGAAATCCTAAAGGCAGAAGAAGGAACACAAATATTGAAGATTTAATAGAAAAAAATGGAATGAGACAAGCGAAATCTGAAAGTTTTAGAAGAGAGGGACATATGTAGGCGGACAGACACGGCCATTACATTAAACAAGATTTCAAGTAATGAGAAGAAAATCAAATCAGAGGTGATCCTACATGTCGACACAGTCGATATGAAAGGTCACACTGAGGCGGAACAAAAGGCACATAGGAAAACACTTTATATAGTTAAAGTTGGTTTCCTTCAGAAGAAGCTGCAGATGTCTCTTAAATATCTGAGACCGTCTTCTGCTACAACATAAGACGCAGTCCAGACAGGTCTTCATCACAGGAATATATTCCAAGAAGGGGAAAAAAAAAGTCAGCAGCCACTGTAGTTAACAAAAGGGCCGCTTGCAGGTAGTCTGAAGACGAGGGTTAAATAGTCTTCCAGAATACCAGTTAGAACAAAAATAAAATGATTAGACTCCCATGTATCACAAGACTAACCAACACTAACATGTGCACCGGGTAAACTGAAGTACACCTGATATGGTAACATATAACCATCAAAAAACCTATCTTTCTTATGCATTTACTGTAAAATAACACACTTGTGGGAGAGACAATCTATGGCCCTGGAGGCCCTCCACAGCTGCAAAACCTTTATGCAAGAATTAGTTGCATCAAGTTATGCCTCACATACTGATTTGTTTTCCTTACATGTTCTTTCCTGTAGACAAAGTTCTTAGCATACTGAGACATTACTTGGATGGGAAAATATGACGTATATCAGTGTCGCATCCTTGTCAAGAAGTCTTAAATCTCTCCACTGTTATCTTTCTGAAGCAAGTGAGAGACTAGCTATTACAACCCAGGAATTCAAAGGCCTGTTATCCTGGGTGTAAAGGGAGCAAAACAAACACAGCAGAAAACTTTTGACTTACATTATCCTTTCACCAAGTAAGAACAGAAGTATGTACACTATATACACTATGTACAACAAAAGGTTTTAGTGCACGCCACGGTAAGCAAGGCAGAATAAATGCAACTAGAGAGCAGACTGTGCTTCAACCAGCTCTAGAATGGGAATGACATTGGCAGACAGGCGAGTGGCAGCCACAACACCTCTGCAGTTGCCAGAACCATCTTCTCATTGGCTGAACCTGGGTACTGATCGAAACGACAGGGCCCCATCGTCCGACCCTTAGTACTGGTTCGCTGGTTGGGGGAGATAGCCTTTCAATGAGGGTGTGTACATGCGCCGAATAAAGGTTACGTCCTCTTTGCATGCCACACTAGCTCTGTTCTGGAAAATAATAGGGCATGTGAGGAATCTCTCGTCTTTTTCAATAGCATAACGTTGGCAATCTTGTGAATATTCTGTGTGGGCATCGTAACACAGGCGTTCTTGGCTTTCCTCACTGAGAGTAATGACACTGTAACCTTCCATAAGGCGCACTCTCATGTAGGTAGCCATATGCTTATCATCAATCACCCACTCACTCATCTTTATCCATTATTCAGTGGCATCCATCTACTGAGTTGTCAAAAAATTATGATGTTTATATAGTGGAAGCATTTGTAAATGCTATAAAAAGTACAGCTGTGCAGTTCATCATAATGGGAGGTGGACACATCTACCCAAAAATCATCATATTGTCTGCCCCAGGAAATGCTGCAAAAATATACCACCAACCCCAGCACCAAGTTATATGTGGCATTACCAGCCAAATATTTCTAAATTTCCTGGGAACTGCATCTCCTGTTTACCTTACCCGCCTCAAAATAACAGAATGGCTTATATTAATAATGAGCGAGACCGAACAGTAAAAACAAAGCCAGTTGTATATTTTTAAAGTAAAAATCTAGAAGTCAGGAGTTTTCTAGTGGCATTTACATTATCATACAGGTCAATCAGGTCAACAAAATGTGCTAACTTACTCTGGATGCTGTTGCAGACACGGCTTGCAACAGCTTACAACACCTTTGTTAGGGTGATATTTCTCCACAAAACTTTGCACCTCACTCCACTCTGCACAAATGTTCTTAATCGCTGCAGAAAGCACTGCCATTACCGGGTCACCATAGAATATAAAGGACATTTCCTTTTCACCCTTCAAAAATCTTTCATGATTTAAAAAAATAACTATAATATAGGCCAAATAAAGAAAGTAGGGCTATTGGGTTTTAAGTAAGAAGACCACTAAAATCACATGACCAGAGTAAGGATTCCCAGCATCATGGAGAAGTTAGTGCAGTTGTTAGAAGTGATGTGTACAAGAGAAGAGAGATAAGATTTTCTTCGGATTTTTAACCCTGGAGGGTTAGCCACGCAGGATAACCCATGAAAGTCAGCGCGTCACCGAGGACTGTGTCTTATTTCCATTGGGGTCCTCAATCTTGTCCCCCAGGATGCCACCCACACCAGTCCACTAACACCCAGGTACCTATATGCTGCTAGGTGAACAGGACAATAGGTGTAAGGAAACACGTTGAAATGTTTCCACCCGCCGGGAATCGAAGCCGGGCCCTCCGTGTGCACC
>NC_069449.1:2710091-2822591 GCF_026875155.1 Cherax quadricarinatus
ATTTATCTTACTTAGGACACCCCTCGTCACTCTGGGGAACTCCCCCCCCTGGGCATTCTCTTTTCTGGACATTCCTCATTACTCTAGGACACCCCCTCAGTACTTGGCCCTCCTCGTTACTTGGGGACCTCCTATTTTCCCTTAGGACCTCCCTCAGTCATCTGGCATTTCTCAGTTATCTGGACACCCCTTTTTATCTGGGACACTCCCTTATTCTGGGCATTTTCCGTACTCTAGAACTCCCAGTTACTCTAGGAATTCCCAGTTCTCTGGACACTCCTCTTATCTAGACATCCTCAGTCCTCTAGGACACTTTCAGTTTCTAGGGGCCCGGGTCACAGACGGGGCCGCGGGGGTTTGCCCCCCGGGAAAAACTCTCTCCGGGAAAAACCGGGTAAACTTAGGGCACTCCTCAGTTCTCTAGGACCCCCTTCAGTTACCGGGGAACTCCCAGTTACCTAGGACCCCTCAGTTCTCTGGGACACTCCTTTACTCTAGGCCCCTCCCATTCCCTAGGACATTTTCCCATTCTCTAGGACACTCCTCAGTTTCTCTTACGCTCTTCATTTATTAAACTCCTCGTTCCTCTGGTTAATTAAGCCCGCCCCCTCCTTTTTCTCCCCAGGGCGGTGGGAAAATAAATTTTTTCTAATTTTTTCTCCTTTGCTCATTCAGTTTTGGGTGATCAAAAGCGTTGGGCCATAAATTATGGGGTAACGGCGAGTTTAGTTGGGTGCTGGGAGGAGCGACTGGTTGTCTCAGCACCCATGTACTCAACAGTACAAGAAAGCTCCCCGGTAAGTCAACATTGAAAAACAACCCAAAAGTCTAGTTCAGTTCCTAAGCAAACGCACATTATTCACAATTTCTTTGGGAATTCAGCGCCCTCTGGTAAAACCAAAAAACTGAAATTTTCCCCCGGGTTTACAAAAGTCTTTCCCGACCTGAAAATATTGTTACCTTTAAATTTGTTTTTATATTTCGAGAATGAACAAAATTTTAATTAACGTTTGTCAAAATTTTTAAATTTTGAAATGAAGGATTTTTTATTTAAAGATAGTGTTTGAAAATTATAAATTTTTGGGTGTGTTTTCTTAGTAATCGGAATAACCATTCCCTTTTTCATTTGCTTTTCTCTTTGTATGTTTTTTCACAAAAAAAATACGGAATTTAAAGAAAATTTAAACAAAGGGGGTCCACAAATGGCTTAGCAAATTTGCAAACTGGCAAACATGTGTACTTTGACAAGGTGTGAGGTTCGAATCTTCTGAAGACAGAGTATAGGCGTAGCGAATCTAAGCAAGGAACTAACAGCATTTTAACGGGATAAGTCAACTTAATTTTGGGTATGCAGCACCCTATGGAACCCCCCTTGTTAGGAGTTGAGAGACTAAAGGCAGAGTTCGGGAAGACTATTCTAGGACTAAAGTGTCTTATGAGGAGACACTGAGGGGGGTTAAGCCGATACAATGAGATCAGAAGGGGCCAAGGAGGGTAAAATAAGAAACTTAGAGGAAAGATAGTTGGGAAAAGGACAGATGTTTGAAAAATACAGCAAAACTGGGAATTGAAATACAGATGATCGCAGGGATGTTAGATATATTTTTTCATCTTCAGGGAGGGAAGCACTTGGGCAGTAGAACAGTCGAGACAGGACCCCCCTAAGTACTTTCAGGGAGGCACTTAAGGCTTTCGAACCAGTAGAGAGTGATCTCGGCAGTGTTTAGCAATTGCGGGACCAGGAGCTGAAATTCGGCCCCTGCAGCTACATAGAGGTGAGTATACTTTGCCGGATATCTACACCGTGACAGGCATATCTCTGTGTACGTATAATTACAGTTTGCATTAATCCCTAACATAAGAATGAGGATAATTAGCTGTCCCAGAAGGAAAATCTTTGTGTGGCTGGTGGAATTTTTTTTTCAATAATATTTTTTTTCTTCCTTCAACGTTTCGTTTTTATTTTACTCATAAATCGACAACCACCTCATCATATCGGATTTAAATCCAGAATGCTAGTGTAAGATAATGAAGACCAGAATCAAGCAACAACTGATCAGAGTTATTGACCACATTCTCAGCATCCTGGAACGGCTCGGACAGCATCCAAAACCTTCAGTGGCGTTACTTCAAACGTCCAAAAAAGAAGCCTCGTAATTGAGCGACAGCGGAGAGTAACATTTAAGTGTAGATGCACATTTGACCATTTGCGTTTTTAATGACGTACTTTTGATTCCGGTTTAGTTATCACGATAAAAATATATGTATCTACCGGATAGCTTCAGTATTTAACAGCTGTTGCATGTTACGGTCAGGATACTGACCATTCAGTACAATTTGTGTGTGGGTAAATGTGTCAATATTTCAGAGGTTTCTTATATAGTCAAAGATATTAAAGTCAATAACAGACACAGCTTTAAAGAAACATCCATTAAGCTTTTTATTCTGTCAATACATTAAACATATTTTTTAAGCAAATAATCGTTGGAATTTTCATGAAATTGCTATATCTTTCTAAAGACAAATTGTTTTCACAGGACTGTAGACAATTTTTAAACAAATACTACCAAATAAAGAAAATTACAAAAAAAAAATTATGAAAATGGCTGTTTTTAGTGTTTTTAATTTTTCGAATTAAGAAAACCCTATAAACCTGAACAGCTTGATGCCAGGGTCGTCCATCTGGCATGATGCCAGGGTCGTCCATCTGGCATGATGCCAGGACCGTTCATCTGGCATGATGTCAGGGCCGTCCATCTGGCATGATGCCAGGACCGTTCATCTGGCATGATCCAAGGGCCGTCCATCTGGCATGATGCCAGGGCCGTCCATCTGGCATGATGCCAGGACCGTTCATCTGGCATGATGCCAGGACCGTTCATCTGGCATGATGCCAGGACCGTCCATCTGGCATTATGCCAGGACCGTTCATCTGGCATGATGCCAGGACCGTTCATCTGGCATGATGCCAGGACCGTTCATCTGGCATGATGCCAGGACCGTTTATCTGGCATGATGCCAGGACCGTCCATCTGGCATTATGCCAGGACCGTTCATCTGGCATGATGCCAGGACCGTTCATCTGGCATGATGCCAGGACCGTTCATCTGGCATGATGCCAGGACCGTTTATCTGGCATGATGCCAGGACCGTTCATCTGGCATTATGCCAGGACCGTCCATCTGGCATGATGCCAGGACCGTTCATCTGGCATGATGCCAGGACCGTTCATCTGGCATGATGCCAGGACCGTTTATCTGGCATGATGCCAGGACCGTTCATCTGGCATTATGCCAGGACCGTCCATCTGGCATTATGCCAGGACCGTCCATCTGGCATGATGCCAGGACCGTTCATCTGGCATGATGCCAGGACCGTTCATCTGGCATGATGCCAGGACCGTTCATCTGGCACCTACAGATCACTTTTTACCATCTAAGGTTGTCGTTTACAAGCTGAAAAAGCTTTATACAGCCGACTTCAGATTTCAAACCCAGGTCAACTATAAATAGGTGAAGGTTCGTAGAGTGAGTGACATGCATAAGTGACATGCTTAAGTGACATGCTTAAGTGACATGCATAAGTGACATGCATAAGTGACATGCTTAAGTGACATGCTTAAGTGACATGCATAAGTGACATGCATAAGTGATATGCTTAAGTGAGCAATGCTTAAGTGACATGCATAAGTGACATGCATAAGTGATATGCTTAAGTGACATGCATAAGTGACATGCTTAAGTGACATGCATAAGTGACATGCTTAAGTGACATGCATAAGTGATATGCTTAAGTGACATGCATAAGTGACATGCTTAAGTGACATGCATAAGTGACATGCATAAGTGATATGCTTAAGTGACATGCATAAGTGACATGCATAAGTGACATGCATAAGTGACATGCATAAGTGACATGCATAAGTGACATGCTTAAGTGACATGCATAAGTGACATGCATAAGTGACATGCATAAGTGACATGCATAAGTGATATGCTTAAGTGACATGCATAAGTGACATGCATAAGTGACATGCATAAGTGACATGCAT
Source organism: Cherax quadricarinatus (assembly GCF_026875155.1). Taxonomy (NCBI): domain Eukaryota; kingdom Metazoa; phylum Arthropoda; class Malacostraca; order Decapoda; family Parastacidae; genus Cherax; species Cherax quadricarinatus. The sequence continues at coordinate 2,714,143 of NC_069449.1, forward strand.
AAGTGACATGCATAAGTGACATGCATAAGTGACATGCATAAGTGACATGCATAAGTGACATGCATAAGTGACATGCATAAGTGACATGCATAAGTGATATGCTTAAGTGACATGCATAAGTGACATGCATAAGTGACATGCATAAGTGACATGCATAAGTGACATGCATAAGTGACATGCAAAAATGCTCTCTATCTAGTTAAATAGAAACCATTTCCAAAATTGATTTCCTCAAGACTAATCTGAAGATGTTTTGAACAGCATCAATATTTCAGTCATCCCTGAGTGCTTACTATACCTTCTTGTTGGGTATAAATACACAGGCACAGGATGGTGAAAGTTGTAGTGATGGTGATGATAGTAATAGTGATGGTGGTGATAGTAATAGTGATGGTGGTGATAGTAATAGTGATGGTGGTGATAGTAATAGTGATGGTGGTGATAGTAATAGTGATGGTGGTGATAGTAATAGTGATGGTGGTGATAGTAATAGTGATGGTGGTGATAGTAATAGTGATGGTGGTGATAGTAATAGTGATGGTGGTGATAGTAATAGTGATGGTGGTGATAGTAATAGTGATGGTGGTGATAGTAATAGTGATGATGGTGATAGTAATAGTGATGGTGGTGATAGTAATAGTGATGGTGGTGATAGTAATAGTGATGGTGATGATAGTAATAGTGATGGTAGTGTCAGTAGTAGTGTGGTAGTGATGGTGACAGTAGTAGTGTGATAGTGATAGTAGTAGTGTGGTAGTGATGGTAATAGTAATAGAGTGGTAGTGATGGTGAGAGTAACAATAAAAGGCACAATACCGTGACTGGAACGATACACAAATAACCCGCACATAAAAGAGAGAAGCTTACGACGACGTTTCGGTCCGACTTGGACCATTTACAAAGTCACACTGTGTGACTTTGTAAATGGTCTAAGTCGGACCGAAACGTCGTCGCAAGCTTCTCTCTTTTACATGCGGGTTATTTGTGTATGGTGATAGTAGAAGTGTGGTAGTGATGGTGATAGTAGTAGTGTGGTAGTGATGGTGATAGTAGTAGTGTGGTAGTGATGGTGATAGTAGTGTGGTAGTGATGGTGATAGTAGTAGTGTGGTAGTGATGGTAATAGTGTTGTCGTGATGGTGATAGTAGCAGTGTGGTAGTGATGGCTATTATGGTGGTGATAGTAATAGTGATGGTGATGGTGGTGATAGTGATGGTGATGATGGTGGTGGTGATAGTGATGGTGATGGTGGTGATAGTAATAATGGTGATGATGGTGGTGATAGTAAAAGTGGTGATGATGGTGGTGATAGTAATAGTGGTGATGATGGTGGTGATAGTAATAGTGGTGATGATGGTGGTGATAGTAAGAGAGATGGTTATGCTGGTGATATTAACAGTGATGGTGAGGGTTATTAAATTCTGTATTGCTGATGCAAAGTTTGTGTTTAATGGCGAGTTTTACACTCAGATGCATGGTATGGCAATGGGAAATCCTCTCTCGGCAGTCCTTAGCAATTTGTACAAGAATATTCTGAAATAAGACTGCTTATCAATATCCTGCCCGATGGAGCTCAATGGTACAGATATGCTGAATGAAATAAACTAGCTCCTTCCATAAATTTTACTGTTGAGTTTGTACAAAATAACTAAATGCCCACTTTAGATGTCTTAATTATTAAGAGAAACCATGATATTAAATTAAAAGTATACAAAAAAAAATAACTGTTATGTGGATTGTTATTCTTCACGTCTATTACAACCCAGGAACAAAAAGGCCTGTTATCCTGGGTGTAAAGGGAGCAAAATAAACACAGCCGAAAACTTTGACTTATATTATCCTTCACCAAGTATAAACAGCAGTATGTACACTATATACACTATGTACATAAACAGGCATTAGTCCACGCCACAGTAATCAAGGCAATAGAAAACAAACTGTGCTTCAACCAGCTCTCGAATGGAAATGAGAAGGGTGGAAACGTGAGTGGTAACCACATCACCTCCACAATTGCCAGCTCCACCTTATCATTGGCTGAACCTAGATACTGATCTGACGACGGGGGCCCATCGGCCAACCCTTTGCACCCGGCTCGCTGGTTGGGGAGATAGCCTTTTAATGAGGGTGTGTACATGCGTCCAGAAAAGGTTACATACTCTTTGCATGCCACAACGTCATGGCAGAGGTAAACTTTTTCTATTTTCATCCATGTTCTTGAGAGATTTGCGTTTTTGCAGCCCAGAGTTCATAGATGAAGAAAACTTGAAGATTTATGAAATAGCTAATGATCTAAATACTCAATATACTTAACTGATAAAATTTTTGAAATTGCTAGAAATACATTTCACAAATTAAAAAAAAATAATCATATTCGACCAAGAATATGTTGGTTTTCCTTTATCAAAAAACCTTCTTGATATACTTTCTCCATTCAAGAATTTTAAACTCATGATTATTACACCATCGTGAATTATGTAATAACAGACATAACAGAGATGATCATGTTTAATTTATACCACCAACGAAAATTTTACAGACGCCTGCATTGCCGAGATAAGATTAATGGAAAATGTTGAGGGGTGAATGGCGAAAAAATGAATGAGGTGATCGTTCACGTGCAGCAGAGAATCAATCAACCAGACCGAAGCCGACTCAACATTTTTCAGCCATTTAAGGGGCACGTGAGTTCCCCTGTCTTCTAATAACATGTTCATTTTTCCCACTATAATCTACCTTGCGCATAATTACTAAGACATTTGCTTTGTTTCGTAATGTGAAGTCCAGGATCTTTCCTTAATTTATGGTATAACTAAACATGCCTTTGAGGACAATTGTGTTGCAGAGGTCTGAGCTTTGCTCAAACCTCTACAACACTCAAACCTCAGACCTCTACAACACTGAGACCTCTACAACACTCAGACCTCAAACCTCTACAACACTCAAACCTCAGACCTCTACAACACAGTCAGCAACACTCAGACCTCTACAACACTCAGACCTCTACAACACTCAGACCTCAAACCTCTACAACACTCAGACCTCAAATCTCTACAACACTCAGACCTCAAACCTCTACAACACTCAGACCTCAGACCTCTACAACACTCAGACCTCTACAACACTCAGACCTCAAACCTCTACAACACTCAGACCTCAAACCTCTACAACACTCAGACCTCAAACCTCTACAACACTCAGACCTCAGACCTCTACAACACTCAGACCTCAGACCTCTACAACACTCAGACCTCAAACCTCTACAACACTCAGACCTCGAACCTCTACAACACTGAGGTCTCTACAATACTCAGACCTCAGACCTCTACAACACTCAGACCTCAGACCTCTACAACACTCAGACCTCAGACCCCTACAACACTCAGACCTCAGACCTCTACAACACTCAGACCTCAGACCTCTACAACATTCAGACCTCTACAACACTCAGACCACAGACCTTTACAACACTCAGACCTCAGACCTCTGCAACACTCAGACCTCAGACCCTACAACACTCAGACCTCAGACCTCTACAACATTCAGACCTCTACAACACTCAGACCTCAGACCTTTACAACACTCAGACCTCAGACCTCTACAACTCTCAGACCTCAGACCTTTACAACATTCAGACCTCAGACCCCTACAACACTCAGACCACAGACCTTTACAATTGTGTAGTAGAGGTCTGAGCTCTGCTATATGGTGACCAGCACTTGCTGTGTTCTCAAGGGACGAGCTTCAAGTCTCCCACGCTCAACTAGGCGAGTAAAGCTGAGAATATATTCACGCACATACATAAATTTCATAAACAAACATCATTATCTCTAAGACGAGCAGACTGTCTGGAAGTTATTGGGAAATATAAAGAATGAAGATTATAGAGTTTATTAAGTTTCAGTGAAGTATTCCACAGCAGAATGATCTTATAAGAAACAAAAATGAAAAATAAAATATATCTGGGTATGAAGTCGAGCTAAATTATTCTTGTAAATGCGTTGAAAGTCAAATTTCAACGTCAACGAAGAGTGCATCAGCAAGACGTTCAGTTCACGTGGAAGTTATTTGTTGAGACAGTTACAATAGAGTACTAACTACAGTACTGTAGTTAGTACATTGTTGTTAAGACACTTGAAGCAAGAATAGTGAGATATATACTGTAGTAAAGTACGTAGTTGTTAAGATACTTGAAGCAAGAATAGTATGATATATACTGTAGTAAAGTACGTAGTTGTTAAGATACTTGAAGCAAGAATAGTATGATATATACTGTAGTAAAGTACGTAGTTGTTAAGATACTTGAAGCAAGAATAGTATGATGTATACTGTAGTAAAGTACGTAGTTGTTAAGATACTTGAAGCAAGAATAGTATGATATATACTGTAGTAAAGTACGTTGTTGTTAAGAAGATACTAAAATATTTTTTGGCGATGAAAGCAGCAAAATTACTGGTTTTAACAACGAGTCAAGAAATAAGATAAGAACTAATGTTCCAATTACATAGCTGCTCTTTCTTTCTTCCTCCATTCTTTCCATCTTCCTTCCCTTCTCTCGTCCTGTCCTCTCCTTTTCTCTTTTCTTCCACCCTTCTTTCATACTTTCCACTCCTTTCTCTGTCTTCCACCCAACGCTATCACATTTACTAAACAGGAGACAAGTAAATCTAACATCTCTATATTATATAATTATCTCTATATTATATAATTATCTCTATATTATATAATTATCTCGAGGCTGTGTTCTGCATGTTACTGAATTACTATCTTTAATTTTATACTATAAATAACTAAATGAAAAGACAGCTTAAAATATACTTCATAATTTTTACACTCTTATCGTCTCAATCGGAATTGTAATTATTTTATGATCTGTGATAATTTATCTGTATAATGAAGTTATTACTGTCATATTACAATAACAATTGTTCATCGTCTCTCACAGAAGCCTACTCATTTTTAATAGGCGCTAACCTATTCAGGCTAACAGTTGAATCGTTGTAAATTCGGCTTTAATGATGATTATAATCACAAGGGTCATACAACTCTGAACTTTAACCATGAACAAATCAGGTTTCCTTTGTAGCCCACACCTGACCCAAACTTTGTAGCCCACACCTGACCCAAACTTTGTAGCCCACACCTGACACAAACTTTGTAGCCCACACCTGACCCAAACTTTGTAGCCCACACCTGACCCAAACTTTGTAGCCCACACCTGACCCAAACTTTGTAGCCCACACCTGACCCAAACTTTGTAGCCCACACCTGACCCAAACTTTGTAGCCCACACCTGACCCAAACTTTGTAGCCCACACCTGACCCAAACTTTGTAGCCACCACCTGACCAAAGCTTTGTAGCCCACACCTGACCCAAACTTTGTAGCCCACACCTGACCCAAACTTTGTAGCCCACACCTGACCCAAACTTTGTAGCCCACACCTGACCCAAACTTTGTAGCCCACACCTGACCCAAACTTTGTAGCCCACACCTGACCAAAGCTTTGTAGCCCACACCTGACCCAAACTTTGTAGCCCACACCTGACCCAAACTTTGTAGCCCACACCTGACCAAAGCTTGTAGCCCACACCTGACCCAAACTTTGTAGCCCACACCTGACCCAAACTTTGTAGCCCACACCTGACCCAAACTTTGTAGCCCACACCTGACCCAAACTTTGTAGCCCACACCTGACCAAAGCTTTGTAGCCCACACCTGACCCAAACTTTGTAGCCCACACCTGACCCAAACTTTGTAGCCCACACCTGACCCAAACTTTGTAGCCCACACCTGACCCAAACTTTGTAGCCCACACCTGACCCAAACTTTGTAGCCCACACCTGACCCAAACTTTGTAGCCCACACCTGACCAAAGCTTTGTAGCCCACACCTGACCCAAACTTTGTAGCCCACACCTGACCCAAACTTTGTAGCCCACACCTGACCCAAACTTTGTAGCCCACACCTGACCCAAACTTTGTAGCCCACACCTGACCAAAGCTTTGTAGCCCACACCTGACCCAAACTTTGTAGCCCACACCTGACCCAAACTTTGTAGCCCACACCTGACCCAAACTTTGTAGCCCACACCTGACCCAAACTTTGTAGCCCACACCTGACCCAAACTTTGTAGCCCACACCTGACCAAAACTTTGTAGCCCACACCTGACACAAACTTTGTAGCCCACACCTGACCCAAACTTTGTAGCCCACACCTGACCTAAGCTTTGTAGCCCACACCTGACCCAAACTTTGTAGCCCACACCTGACCCAAACTTTGTAGCCAACACCTGACCCAAACTTTGTAGCCCACACCTGACCCAAACTTTGTAGCCCACACCTGACCCAAGCTTTGTAGCCCACACCTGACCCAAACTTTGTAGCCCACACCTGACCCAAACTTTGTAGCCCACACCTGACCCAAACTTTGTAGCCCACACCTGACCCAAACTTTGTAGCCAACACCTGACCCAAACTTTGTAGCCCACACCTGACCCAAACTTTGTAGCTCACACCTGACCCAAACTTTGTAGCCCACACCTGACCCAAACTTTGTAGCCACACCTGACCCAAACTTTGTAGCCAACACCTGACCCAAACTTTGTAGCCCACACCTGACCCAAACTTTGTAGCCCACACCTGACCAAAGCTTTGTAGCCCACACCTGACCCAAACTTTGTAGCCCACACCTGACCCAAACTTTGTAGCCCACACCTGACCAAAGCTTTGTAGCCCACACCTGACCCAAACTTTGTAGCCCACATCTGACCCAAACTTTGTAGCCCACACCTGACCCAAACTTTGTAGCCCACACCTGACCCAAACTTTGTAGCCCACACCTGACCAAAGCTTTGTAGCCCACACCTGACCCAAACTTTGTAGCCCACACCTGACCAAAACTTTGTAGCCCACACCTGACCCAAACTTTGTATCCCACACCTGACCAAAACTTTGTAGACCACACCTGACCAAAACTTTGTAGACCACACCTGACCAAAACTTTGTAGACCACACGTGACCAAAACTTTGTAGACTACACCTGAACAAAACTTTGTAGACCACACCTGACCAAAACTTTGTAGCCCACACCTGACCAAAACTTTGTAGACCACACCTGACCAAAACTTTGTAGACATGACTCACGAAATCATAATGACACGATTTCAAACAAATCATACCACGGACGGGGATAGAACCAGCGGTCAGAGAGTCTCAAAACTCCAGACCGTCGCGTTAGCCACTGGACCAGCTAGCCACAATAAGATTCGTCCAACTAGGTATATTTCTACACCATAGGAAGGTTAGCATAGGCACCACTGTGACCATTACGATTTCGTGAGTCATGTTGACGGCTTTGAGGGGACTTGAGCTAGAGTTCGTCACGGCCACGCTAGCTGGAGATTCGTCTGTAAAAACTTGCATTTGTGGTCACAGTGGTGCCTGTGCTAACCTTCCTATGGTGTAGAAATATACCTAGTTGGATGAATTTTATTGTGGCTAGCTGGTCCAGTGGCTAACGCGACGGTCTGGAGTTTTGAGACTCTCTGATCGCGGGTTCTATCCCCGCCCGTGGTATGGTTTTGTAGCCCACACCTAACCAAACTGAAAAGGCATAGACTCCAGGGCGCCCTGGGCAGATGTTAAGTTTCTGAGGGACTTCAATCGATATGAAAATTTATCATTTTAAGAGTAGACCATAGATCGAGTACAACCTAAAAAGAGAGAAACTGCAATTTTCGTACCACATCTATTACGAGGTATATGTAAACTGTTTAATTTTAGTAGTATATGCAAGACAAGGAAAACTTAAACATTTGACTAATGACAACAAAATCGATCATAAATTTTACAAGCTATATGATACGTCAATCATCAAGTACAGTATGGACAGTGTGGACCAAACGATGGCCCAAGCATGTGCAGAAGCCAGAAATAATCTGTAGATTTGCAACAAAATTAGTCCCAGAACTGAAAGAAATTCATTAGAAGACAAGGCTGGACGAATGTGAACTAACGAGTTTTGTGTAGAAAAAAATATGTGGAGAATAAACGAACACGACTTAAAAAATATAATGAAGAATTGATAAAGCAGATAAGACAGGCTTTGTGAATCAATAAAAACGAGGACTCAGGAAGAAAGCTGAATAAATAGATGCTCCATAGGGAAATTATGAAGAAATGTTCGTGTCTCAGTCAGTATGAAAAATGAGGCGTCTTTAATGAGGCAGTGTTGGGAATATTTAACACAATTTCAACATAGGTGAGAAAAGGCAAGAGGGTAAAAAAACAGGTCAGTCAGGCTAGTGAAGGAGACGAAACTAGGAGCTGAGACGCAACTATGGCATGCGCTAGTTACTGAGTACATAGATCCCTGAGAGAGAGAACTGAGTACGCAGATCCCTGAGAGAGAGAACAGAGTACGTAGATCCCTGAGAGAGAGAACAAACTGAGTATGCAGATCCCTGAGAGAGAGAACTGAGTACGTAGATCCCTGAGAGAGAGAACAAACTGAGTACGTAGATCCCTGAGAGAGAGAACTGAGTACGTAGATCCCTGAGAGAGAGAACTGAGTACGCAGATCCCTGAGAGAGAGAACAGAGTACGTAGATCCCTGAGAGAGAGAACTGAGTACGTAGATCCCTGAGAGAGAGAGAACTGAGTACGTAGATCCCTGAGAGAGAGAACTGAGTACGTAGATCCCTGAGAGAGAGAGAACTGAGTACGTAGATCCCTGAGAGAGAGAACTGAGTACGTAGATCCCTGAGAGAGAGAGAACTGAGTACGTAGATCCCTGAGAGAGAGAACTGAGTACGTAGATCCCTGAGAGAGAGAACTGAGTACGTAGATCCCTGAGAGAGAGAGAACTGAGTACGTAGATCCCTGAGAGAGAGAACTGAGTACGTAGATCCCTGAGAGAGAGAACTGAGTACGTAGATCCCTGAGAGAGAGAACTGAGTACGTAGATCCCTGAGAGAGAGAGAACTGAGTACGTAGATCCCTGAGAGAGAGAACAGAGTATGCAGAACCTCGGGGCAGAATATAGGTGTGTAGTAGAGATGTATCAGAAGTGAAAATTTAGATATCCGCTTATACGGATGTGTCTGAGGACGTCTTACATGTTCTGCGGATGAGGAAGCATGTACGGATATTGGTTTATAGTAAAATGTGGATGTGGATGTAAGAAGTAGTGCGGATGTTCCGCGGATGTGGATATAAGAAGTAGTGCGGATGTTCCGCGGATGTGGATATAAGAAGTAGTGCGGATGTTCCGCGGATGTGGATATAAGAAGTAGTGCGGATGTTCCGCGGATGTGGATATAAGAAGTAGTGCGGATGTTCCGCGGATGTGGATATAAGAAGTAGTGCGGATGTTCCGCGGATGTGGATATAAGAAGTAGTGCGGATGTTCCGCGGATGTGGATATAAGAAGTAGTGCGGATGTTCCGCGGATGTGGATATAAGAAGTAGTGCGGATGTTCCACGGATGTGGATATAAGAAGTAGTGCGGATGTTCCGCGGATGCGGATATAAGAAGTAGTGCGGATGTTCCGCGGATGCGGATATAAGAAGTAGTGCGGATGTTCCGCGGATGTGGATATAAGAAGTAGTGCGGATGTTCCGCGGATGTGGATATAAGAAGTAGTGCGGATGTTCCGCGGATGCGGATATAAGAAGTAGTGCGGATGTTCCGCGGATGCGGATATAAGAAGTAGTGCGGATGCTCCGCGGATGCGGATATAAGAAGTAGTGCGGATGTTCCGCGGATGCGGATATAAGAAGTAGTGCGGATGTTCCGCGGATGTGGATATAAGAAGTAGTGCGGATGTTCCGCGGATGTGGATATAAGAAGTAGTGCGGATGTTCCGCGGATGTGGATATAAGAAGTAGTGCGGATGTTCCGCGGATGTGGATATAAGAAGTAGTGCGGATGTTCCGCGGATGTGGATATAAGAAGTAGTGCGGATGTTCCACGGATGTGGATATAAGAAGTAGTGCGGATGTTCCGCGGATGCGGATATAAGAAGTAGTGCGGATGTTCCGCGGATGCGGATATAAGAAGTAGTGCGGATGTTCCGCGGATGTGGATATAAGAAGTAGTGCGGATGTTCCGCGGATGTGGATATAAGAAGTAGTGCGGATGTTCCGCAGATGCGGATATAAGAAGTAGTGCGGATGTTCCGCGGATGCGGATATAAGAAGTAGTGCGGATGTTCCGCGGATGCGGATATAAGAAGTAGTGCGGATGTTCCGCGGATGCGGATATAAGAAGTAGTGCGGATGTTCCGCGGATGTGGATATAAGAAGTAGTGCGGATGTTCTGCGGATGCGGATATAAGAAGTAGTGCGGATGTTCCGCGGATGTGGATATAAGAAGTAGTGCGGATGTTCCGCGGATGTGGATATAAGAAGTAGTGCGGATGTTCCGCGGATGTGGATATAAGAAGTAGTGCGGATGTTCCGCGGATGTGGATATAAGAAGTAGTGCGGATGTTCCGCGGATGTGGATATAAGAAGTAGTGCGGATGTTCCGCGGTGCGGATATAAGAAGTAGTGCGGATGTTCCGCGGATGCGGATATAAGAAGTAGTGCGGATGTTCCGCGGATGCGGATATAAGAAGTAGTGCGGATGTTCCGCGGATGTGGATATAAGAAGTAGTGCGGATGTTCCGCGGATGTGGATATAAGAAGTAGTGCGGATGTTCCGCGGATGTGGATATAAGAAGTAGTGCGGATGTTCCGCGGATGTGGATATAAGAAGTAGTGCGGATGTTCCGCGGATGTGGATATAAGAAGTAGTGCGGATGTTCCGCGGATGTGGATATAAGAAGTAGTGCGGATGTTCCGCGGATGTGGATATAAGAAGTAGTGCGGATGTTCCGCGGATGCGGATATAAGAAGTAGTGCGGATGATCCGCGGATGCGGATATAAGAAGTAGTGCGGATGTTCCGCGGATGCGGATATAAGAAGTAGTGCGGATGTTCCGCGGATGTGGATATAAGAAGTAGTGCGGATGTTCCGCGGATGTGGATATAAGAAGTAGTGCGGATGTTCCGCGGATGTGGATATAAGAAGTAGTGTGGATGTTCCGCGGATGTGGATATAAGAAGTAGTGTGGATGTTCCGCGGATGCGGATATAAGAAGTAGTGCGGATGTTCCGCGGATGCGGATATCCGATGCACCTGTAGTTTGTAGACAGTTGAGCCTCAACGACAATACGACAGACTTAGGGAAAAAGAATAAAGAACTGAACCTCTTGTCACTATAGCAAGAAGACGACGAGAAGGAACAACAACAACAAGCAGCAGCTCACCCCTACACTCTGTACATCACCCCTACACTCTGTACATCACCCCTACACTCTGTACATCACCCCTACACTCTGTACATCACCCTACACTCTGTACATCACCCCCACCCTCTGTACATCACCCCTACACTCTGTACATCACCCCTACACTCTGTACATCACCCCTACACTCTGTACACCACCCCTACACTCTGTACATCACCCCCACCCTCTGTACATCACCCCTACACTCTGTACATCACCCCTACACTCTGTACATCACACCTACACTCTGTACATCACCCCTACAATCTGTATATCACTCCTACACTCTGTACATCACCCCCACCCTCTGTACATCACCCCTACACTCTGTGCATCACCCCTACACTCTGTACATCACACCTACACTCTGTACATCACCCCCACCCTCTGTACATCACCCCCACCCTCTGTACATCACCCCTACACTCTGTACATCACCCCTACACTTTGTACATCACCCCCACCCTCTGTACATCACCCCTACACTCTGTACATCACCCCTACGCTCTGTACATCACACCTACACTCTGTACATCACCCCCACCCTCTGTACATCACCTCCACACTCTGTACATCACCCCCACGCTCTGTACATCACCCCTACACTCTGTACATCACACTTCCACTCTGTACATCACCCCCACACTCTGCACATCACCCCTATACTATGTACATCACCCCTAAACTCTGTACATCACCCCTACACTATGTACATCACCCCTAAACTCTGTACATCATCCCTACACTCTGCACATCACCACTACACTCTGTACATCACCCCTACACTCTGTACATCACCCCTAAACTCTGTATATCATCCCTACACTCTGTACATCACCCCTACACTCTGTACATCACACCTCCACTCTGTACATCACCCCGACACTCTGTACATCACCCCGATACTCTGTACCTCACCCCGATACTCTGTACATCACCCCGACACTCTGTACATCACCCCTACACTCTGTACATCATCCCTACACTCTGTACATCACCCATACACTCTGTACATCACCCACTCTGTAAATCACCCATACACTCTGTAAATCACCCATACACTCATTAAATCACCCATACACTCTGTACATCACCCCTACACTCTGTACATCACCCCTACAGTCTGTATATCACCTCTACACGCTGTACATCACCCCTACAGTCTGTTCAACACCCCTACACTCTGTACATCACCCCTACAGTCTGTTCAACACCCCTACACTCTGTACATCACCCCTTCAGTCTGTTCATCACCCCTACACTGTACTTCACCCTTAATCTCTGTACATCACCCCTACACTCTGTACATCGCCCCTACACTCTGTACATCACCCCTACACTCTGTACATCACCCCTACACTCTGTACATCACCCCTACACTCTGTACATCATCCCTAAACTCTGTACATCACTCCTTCACTCTGTACATCACCCCTACACTCTGTACTTCACCATTACAGTCTGTACATCACCCCTACACTCTGTACATCATCCCTACACTCTGTACATCAGTCCTACACTCTGCACATCAGCCCTACACTCTGTACATCAGCCCTACACTCTGTACATCACCCTTACACTCTGTACATCACCCCTACACTCCGTACATCACTCCTACTCTGTACATCAGCCCTACACTCTGTACATCACCCCTACACTCTGTACATCACTCACTACACTATGAACATCACCCTTACACTCTGTACATCACCCCTACATTCTGTACATCACCCACTGCTCACTCTCTATACTCTGTGCATCACTCTTACACTCTGTACATCACTCCTACACTCTGTAGATCAGCCCTACACTCTGTACATCACTCCTACACTCTGTACATCAGCCCTACACTCTGTACATCACTCCTACACACTGTACATCACACTTCCACTCTGTATATCACCACTACACTCCTTGTTCCGGTGTTACATTGTACAAGGTTTCCAAAAGTTTTAATCGCTCTGGTTTAATTAATAATTCATGGTTTGCCCTATATACAAGTGCCGTTGAGGACGTTCAGTATATCCAAATAAATTAAACAGACTATCAAGACTGGGCAACGATAACACAGTTAACGTAACTTATACAACCTCAGCTCTCAGGTGTCAGTTTAATACTAGTAAAACAATGAACTTTTAACACAAGACTTCATGTATTCCTGCACTAATGTAAGAAGCATAAAACACTTTGTTGATAAATAGTTCAAAGAACCTATACGTTGATAAATTAGATACATGTGCAACACTTGGGTATCTTTACAGTGGTTTTATCAGTCCAGTACTAAGATGCATAGTGAAGATTTGAAGGAGTTTAATTAAGGTAATTAGTCTCTTAGCAGATGCAATTAATCTTTTCAAGATTGATACTGTTACTAATTACAGCACTTTCAACTTTTTGAAACGCTGGTCAGTGTTACCTAGACTAAAGTTTCGATTGATTTGGCTTGTGTTGGTCCCAATTTGCATCTTTTTAAGAAATTCGAGAAAAATCAAATATTTCGTTTCAAGGGATACTTTCTGAGTGTCAAGCTTAATGTGCTTGTGTACTTTAGGATATTGGTCTCTTTTGTCTTTATGAAAGATCTGAATTAAACTTCAGTTGTGTACGTCCCAATTTACCATTTTTATTGAAGAAATTTGATTGTAAATTTCTATATGATGGTTTACGAAGGCCTCTCTGATTCCCTTCAAATCTTTAGTGATAATATTTAACTACATTATCAACTTAAACTTCACTCTGAACTATTTCAGTCGCGTATGTTGAGACATCAATGACTAGGGTTATGGAATATGGGAATATGTTTCTCGGACTGAGCAGTGACTGAAATGCATCTACTCTTGTATTATGTGATCCACTGTGTTGTTTATGCCGGACCATCAAAATTAAGTCGCTGTTGTTAATGATGCAGTGTGTACTTAACAAACTAATGTTCAGCTACGTGATTCACCTTGAAGTAGCTGTTAATAATGTTGGTAGAATTACCGATAATATGTAAAGTAAAAGGACACAAGCGCAACTAATGTGACATTTTATTGTGGCAACGTTTCGCTCTCCAGGAGCTTTGTAAAGCCGTTACAAACAGTACATGGACACAGAGGGTATATATATAGGCTCAGATGGAGGTGCAGTGCAAAGGCAGCTTCACCATCTCTGAAGTCTTAGCAAGAATCCTCCTGAAAACAGTAAACCCTGCCATCACATAGTCTCTCCTGTTACACAAGCACATTACAGAGAATGAACATTGAAACAGACCTTCTCTATCCAGCCTCCTATAGAAATATTTGTCTAACCTAATTTTGTTACCCAAGTAATAGCTTTTATACCATATTGTATTACTACTACTACTACTAGAACTTATTTCACTACTACTACCACTAGTATTGCACCTCACTCTGAGCCTATATATACCCTCTGTGTCAATGTACTGTTTGTAACGGCTTTACAAAGCTCCTGGAGAGCGAAACGTTGCCACAATAAAATGTCACATTAGTTGCACTTGTGTCCTTTTACTTTACATGAACCAGCTGCTAATAATAATAATAATAATAATAATAATAATAATATTTATTTCTCCAAATACTTGATATAACTTATAAAGACGTATCTAACATCACTGACATACTGTGTAGAAAGCCCCTGGTTATGCAGGGCATTTCTTGCAAAGTAGGTTAATATTGTCCCGAGGATGCGATCCACACTAGTCGACTAACACCCAGGTACCTATTTACTGCTAGGTGAACAGGGACAACAGATGCATTATAAGGTAAGCTTTCTTCTTTCTAGTGAATAACGGATCAACAAACTTGTAGTTCTGTGTATAATTTGCCCTTTATACTTAATTAGCTAATATAAAGCTGTGAAATCAAGTTTATTCTCTCTAAAGATTACAATGTGGGGTTTACATATTAATGGTTATTGTGTGGTTTGCATATTATATAAAACTAATTACTGAGAGGGACACTATCACACCTAGCATGACTAGGCATTTTAGGCAGACTAAGATTAAATTCAAAACTCTATATTGGTACAGATTAAGGAGCATATTGGTATTAAGGCTAAGTAACTGCATTACAGTTCGTAAATTTAGCAATGTGAATGGTTTTGTTTGGTACAATACATAGTTTCTATTGGAGCTTCCTATACTGGAGTATCACAGGCAAACTTATGACTAGTTAAGATTCGTTAGGTAATAGTTGTATTACGTATTTCTATGTTTATAGTCAATTGGGTAAGTGTAAGTGCGAATTGTGGGGAATCACAGATATCGAGGGGAGGTCTAGGTTGTTTTTTTGTGTGGTATGATACATGAGAATAGGCGGTTGTCATGTAGTTAGCTGACGAGGGGTGTGTCAGGGAGACAAGATGTTTTCTAATGGTAGTTTTGAAAGTGACGAATGTGTCTGCAGTTCTAGAGTCTTCAGGTAGGGTGTTTCAGATTTTAGGCACTTTTATGTACGTTGATTTTTTGTATAGGTTTAGCCGGACACGGGGAATGTCGTAGAGATGTTTGTGTCTGGTGTTATGCATGTGAGTCCTGTCACAACTATCAAGAAAATGTTTTACATCAGGGTTAATAGTGAAATTTAAGGTTCTGTAAATGTAGGTTTCACAGTAGTAAGTGTGGATGTTCTGAGCAATGAATAAGTTTAGATCTATGAAGAGTGGGGATGGGGAGGTGTTGCCTGGGATTGGATTGCGTGAGTATTCTTACTGCGGTTTTTTGTTGGGTTATTATTGGCTTTAAGTGTGATGCTGCAGTTGATCTAAGCACAAATAGCATAGGTGAGGTAGGGATAAATGAGTGAACGGCTATAGTGTGAGAAGGGTAGATTGTGGCATCTAGTAACATATCATGGAGAGGATCCCAACCGTTTTGGATACTTTTTTTTGTGTGTTGGATATGAGTGCTGAAATTCAGGTTGCCTAGAAATTTTCCCTCATTATGTTTGGCAATAAGAGTGTTGTCGATCTTAATGTTAAGTTGCGCAACACCTGCTCTGTTACCAAACATAATATAGGTTTTTTTAGTGTTAAGTGTAAGTTTATTGGCTGTCATCCAAGTAGATATTTTGAGTAGCTCCTCGTTAACAATGGTATTGAGAGTGGCAAGATTTGGGTGGGAGATGACGTAAGTCGTGTCGTCAGCAAAGAGAATGGGTTTCAGGTGTTGTGATATGTTGGGAAGATCACTGATGTATAAGAGGAAGAGCAGAGGACCAAGGTCACTTCCCTGTGGTACTCCAGTATTAAGTGGCCGTGTTGATGAGGTTGTGTCTTTAATGGTGGCATACTGATACCTATTAGTAAGGGAGGATTTAAAATATGCAAGTGCATTGCCTCTTACACCATAATGGTCAACTTTGTGGAGTAGGATGCCATGATCTACTGTGTCAGAAGCTTTTCTAAGGTCAATAAAAAAATCCTTATGGATATTCCTTATTTTCCAGTGCCGTGTAAAGCAGATCTAGCATTTTTACAATTGCATCATTAGTGCTTTTTTTTTCTGAAGCCAAACTGGCAGGGGTTGAATATGTTTTGTGCTGTTATAAACGAATATAATCTCTTGTGCACAAGTTTCTCGAAGATTTTGGATAGCAATGATAAGTTTGATATTGACTTATAGTTGTTTACATCTGTGGGGTCACTACCTTTATGTATTGGTGTAACTCTTGCTGTCTTGAGTAGTGTCGGGAAAGTGATAGTTTCTAGTGACCTGTTAAAAAGTAATGAAATAGCATGTGAAAGGACATGGGCCGCTCGCTTGTACAATAATGGTGGGACGTGAGACAGATTCTCCTGAACTAATTTTAAGTGACTTAATCGTGGTGACTTTATTGGGCTCAGTAAGTGCAAGATAGAAGGAGTTTGGGAAATTCCCATCTAAGTAATCAGTTACACGGGCGTTGGTGCCTGGGATTCTACTGACGAGATTAGATCTTAACTGTATCAATGGGATGCAGTGGTGTTTCGTTCGGTTTAGTTAGGACAATATCCTTGTTTTTTTTTCAGTTTGAGAGTTCCCAGAATCTGAGAATGTTTTCCAGGTCTTTTTTATATCTCCTCTTGTTTCAGTGAATTTGCTGGTGTAGTACAATTGTTTTTTTTTTATTAGTCTGGTGAGAACTGATGAATAGTGTTTAAGAATATCTTTGTGTATTAAGCCATGTCTATATTGCTTTTCATATTGGGGTTTCTTATCAATGGATTTCAGAGTGCTGCTAGTTAACCATGGGTAACCGAGACGTTTATTCGTGATCTGTTTCGTTTTCTATAGGACAATGTTTGTTGTATAGTCTAAGTAATTTATTCAGAAATATGTCTGTCCAATCGGCAGTACCATCGGCCTTGGAAAATTTTGTAGGCCAGTCAACCGTCTCTAGCTCAGCTGTGAAATTACTTATTGAGGCCTCGTCATGGAGTCTTAATGAAACTTTGTTGTATTCCAGTGGTGGTTTACTAATGTTTGTTAAGAGGAAGGTTGGGTAGTGGTCTGTAGTGCTGTCTGTGATTATCCCTGATTTAAGTGGGGCTAATATATTGGTCCATAGTCTATTATGGTTGCACTTGTCTCAGTAAGCCTGTTTGGTTTAGTTATTGTTGGTATGAGAAATGTGTTGTTCATATTGTGGATGAAATCAGTTACAGGCTGATTACCTGGTAGGTCAAGGTTGATATTGAAGTCTCCAGCTAAGAGAAGGTGGTGCTTGTTCATTTGTCTGTTTATTATTAGTGTCTAAGTTCTCACTGAAATTTGGAATGTTTGTGTGGGGTATCCGGTAAATGATACCGACTGTTATAGGAGTCTTAAGGTTTTTTACAGTAAAATTAACAAAAATATATTCTCCATATTCATCACTATAGCAAGTGGTGCTAGTACAAGACAGTTGGTTAGAGTAATAAATTGCAATACCACCCCCAACTTGGTCTGCAGTTGTGGATTGCTGTGTATCCTGGTAGTGGGTAGATATCAACTGTGTCCTACTTAAGCCAGGTTTCAGTGAGAATAATACATGAGAAGGTTGTCTTTAAGGAATTAAGGAGTGCTAGGAGGTCATTATAGTATTTGCTTAAGGACCTGATGTTGTAGTTAAGAACTGTTAGACTTTTAGCAGTATTTAGGATAGTGCTGGCTTGTGATACTGTGTAATAAAAACAGTTACTTTCCAATAAATTTTGATTGGGTGTTAGATTATGTAGGTTTAGGTCAGGGTCGATGTGATCATTCATCTTTTTAGTTTAAATAGTAATTCTTTATATCCTGTATAGTGTGGTGAGTTCTAGTACTGATATCTGTAGTAGTGAGGTATTTGTACAAGTATACAGCTGTGCAAGAAAGGTATATAATACCGACAAGATGAAAGTTAAGACACATGTGCAACATCTGGGTATCTTTATTGTAGACGTTTCGCCATCCAGTGGCTTTATCAATACAAATTCCAGGACATAATTAGAAGACAGTAGAACTATATACAAAAGATGAGGATAATCAGTCCCTCAGCCTTGGAGTTGATGTGGAGAGCACCGTGGTAGTAGAGATTCTGGAGCACAGGCAAGGAGACTGGCGCTTATATAGGCGTCAGTGGATAAGGACGTGTAGCAGACGAGGGCATAGTCACTGGTAGGCGGGATTCCCCAGTGGAAGGTCCTACCCAAAGGGATGGGTTAGTTGTATTAGCCGTGAAGGTGGTCATGTAGATGTCCTCTGAATCAAGATTCCATGATGTTGCAGTGTCTGACAAGTTGTGTAAGAAAGGTATAAAATACCGACAAGATGGAAGTTAAGACACATGTGCAACATCTGGGTATCTTTATTGTAGACGTTTCGCCATCCAGTGGCTTTATCAATACAAATTCCAGGACATAACTAGAAGACAGTAGAACTATTTACAAAAGAATCCCGCCTACCAGTGATTATGCTCTCGTCTGCTACACGTCCCTATGCTTTGACGCCTATATAAATAGGCGTCAGTGCATAGTACAGCTAGGTATAAACTAATAAGATAAAATTACAAATTAACAATAGCACCAGACTATCACTTGTAATTGCACCAAGACTAATATAAGTTGTTTACATGAATTAAAATATAACTAGTTATAAACTGATAAGATAAAATTACAAATTAACAATAGCAAAAGTATAATAAAATAAAAAAAAATGGCAATAATATGGATGTAAGTAATATGACAGTAAGATGGTAGACAAGATAATAAAAAAAGTTGGAGTTGAATATACAAGTTGGAAAATTTGGCAACAATAAGTATGAAATAAAATTGGGTAAATAAAGTTTAAAATAAAATAGGGCAGTAATAAAAAAATTAAGCAGACCAGCTATCATAATGTTGTGTCGTAAGTCTTGATCAATTAACACAGCTGTGTCGTAAGTCTTGATCAACTAACACAGTTGTGTCGTAAGTCTTGATCAACTAACACAGCAGTGTCGTAAGTCTTGATCAAGTAACACAGTTGTGTCGTAAGTCTTAATCAACTAACACAGCTGTGTCGTAAGTCTTAATCAACTAACACAGTTGTGTCGTAAGTCTTGATCAACTAACACAGTTGTGTCGTAAGTCTTGATCAACTAACACAGTTGTGTCGTAAGTCTTGATCAACTAACACAGTTGTGTAGTAAGTCTTGATCAATTAACACAGCTGTGTCGTAAGTCTTGATCAACTAACACAGTTGTGTAGTAAGTCTTGATCAACTAACACAGCTGTGTCGTAAGTCTTGATCAACTAACACAGCTGTGTCGTAAGTCTTGATCAACTAACACAGTTGTGTCGTAAGTCTTGATCAACTAACACAGCTGTGTCGTAAGTCTTGATCAACTAACACAGCTGTGTCGTAAGTCTTGATCAACTAACACAGCTGTGTCGTAAGTCTTGATCAACTAACACAGTTGTGTCGTAAGTCTTGATCAACTAACACAGCTGTGTCGTAAGTCTTGATCAACTAACACAGCTGTGTCGTAAGTCTTGATCAACTAACACAGCTGTGTCGTAAGTCTTGATCAACTAACACAGCTGTGTCGTAAGTCTTGATCAACTAACACAGCTGTGTCGTAAGTCTTGATCAACTAACACAGTTGTGTCGTAAGTCTTGATCAACTAACACAGCTGTGTCGTAAGTCTTGATCAACTAACACAGCTGTGTCGTAAGTCTTGATCAACTAACACAGTTGTGTCGTAAGTCTTGATCAGCTAACACAGTTGTGTCGTAAGTCTTGATCAACTAACACAGTTGTGTCGTAAGTCTTGATCAACTAACACAGTTGTGTCGTAAGTCTTGATCAACTAACACAGTTGTGTCGTAAGTCTTGATCAACTAACACAGTTGCGTCGCCCATCTTTCTGTTGCTAATGAAGCAACAACGTAAGATTATTCAAAATAACGAATGGGGGAGATGAATGACATTCAACTCTCCCATGAATAACATTCAACTCCCCCATGAATAACATTCAACTCCCCCATGAATAACATTCAACTCCCCCATGAATAACATTCAACTCCCACATGAATAACATTCAACTCCCACATGAATAACATTCAACTCCCACATGAATAACATTCAACTCCCCCATGAATAACATTCAACTCCCCCATGAATAACATTCAACTCGCCCATAAATAACATTCAACTCGCCCATAAATAACATTCAACTCCCCCATGAATAACATTCAACTCCCCCATGAATAACATTCAACTCTCCCATGAATAACATTCAACTCTCCCATGAATAACATTCAACTCTCCCATGAATAACATTCAACTCTCCCATGAATAACATTCAACTCCCCCATGAATAACATTCAACTCCCACATGAATAACACTCAACTCCCCCATGAATAACATTCAACTCCCACATGAATAACATTCAACTCCCACATGAATAACATTCAACTAACACATGAATAACATTCAACTCCCCCATGAATAACATTCAACTCGCCCATGAATAACATTCAACTCCCCCATGAATAACATTCAACTCCCCCATGAATAACATTCAACTCTCCCATGAATAACATTCAACTCTCCCATGAATAACATTCAACTCCCCCATGAATAACATTCAACTCCCCCATGAATAACATTCAACTCGCACATGAATAACATTCAACTCCCACATGAATAACATTCAACTCCCCTATGAATAACATTCAACTCCCACATGAATAACATTCAACTAACACATGAATAACATTCAACTCCCCCATGAATAACATTCAACTCCCACATGAATAACATTCAACTAACACATGAATAACATTCAACTAACACATGAATAACATTCAACTAACACATGAATAACATTCAACTGCCACATGAATAACATTCAACTCCCACATGAATAACATTCAACTCCCCCATGAATAACATTCAACTCCCACATGAATAACATTCAACTCCCCCATGAATAACATTCAACTCCCACATGAATAACATTCAACTCCCACATGAATAACATTCAACTCCCACATGAATAACATTCAACTCCCCCATGAATAACATTCAACTCCCCCATGAATAACATTCAACTCCCACATGAATAACATTCAACTAACACATGAATAACATTCAACTCCCCCATGAATAACATTCAACTCCCCCATGAATAACATTCAACTCCCCCATGAATAACATTCAACTCCCCCATGAATAACATTCAACTCCCCCATGAATAACACAACTCCCCATGAATAACATTCAACTCCCCCATGAATAACACTCAACTCCCCATGAATAACATTCAACTCCCCCATGAATAACATTCAACTCCCCCATGAATAACATTCAACTCCCCATGAATAACATTCAACTCCCCCATGAATAACACTCAACTCCCATGAATAACATTCAACTCCCCCATGAATAACATTCAACTCGCCCATGAATAACATTCAACTCCCCCATGAATAACATTCAACTCCCCCATGAATAACATTCAACTCCCCATGAATAACATTCAACTCCCCATGAATAACATTCAACTCCCCCATGAATAACACTCAACTCCCCATGAATAACATTCAACTCCCCATGAATAACACTCAACTCCCCATGAATAACATTCAACTCCCCATGAATAACATTCAACTCCCCATGAATAACATTCAACTCCCCATGAATAACATTCAACTCCCCCATGAATAACACTCAACTCCCCATGAATAACATTCAACCCCCCCATGAATAACACTCAACTCCCCATGAATAACATTCAACTCCCCCATGAATAACATTCAACTCCCCCATGAATAACATTCAACTCCCCATGAATAACATTCAACTCCCCCATGAATAACATTCAACTCCCCATGAATAACATTCAACTCCCCCATGAATAACACAACTCCCCATGAATAACATTCAACTCCCCCATGAATAACACTCAACTCCCCATGAATAACATTCAACTCCCCCATGAATAACATTCAACTCCCCATGAATAACATTCAACTCCCCATGAATAACATTCAACTCCCCCATGAATAACACTCAACTCCCCATGAATAACATTCAACTCCCCATGAATAACATTCAACTCCCCCATGAATAACATTCAACTCGCCCATAAATAACATTCAACTCGCCCATAAATAACATTCAACTCCCACATGAATAACATTCAACTCCCCATGAATAACACTCAACTCCCCATGAATAACATTCAACTCCCCATGAATAACACTCAACTCCCCATGAATAACATTCAACTCCCCCATGAATAACATTCAACTCCCCCATGAATAACATTCAACTCTCCCATAAATAACATTCGTAATTACTGTATAAAACAACATTAAGTTTTCTCTGCCACTGCGAATAACGAACCAAATAACTCAGAAAATTAATCATCGTGCGTAGAAAATGTCGTAATATTTTCAATGAAAATATAAAAAAATGCTCTTTTAAAATTCGAAATAAAAATGAGGTTGAAGAAATTAAAAAAAACGGGATGTGTAGCGAGAGCGTTTGATAAAGCGCTTTTATTATATTTAGTATAAACTGAGGCTAGTTGTGATGGATTCAGGTAGGAGCGATAGATAGTGCCATTGGGATCAGTAGTGCCACCCGGCATTCACCCACTTACCTCTGTCCACCCATTCACCCATAATCATGCACCTCCATCCATCTACTCACCTATAACTGGCACTTCTACCCACCTACTTACCTCTATCTTACACGCCCACTCTTCCCATTCGCTTATATGACTCATACGCCCACTCACTCAAATATATGTTATATTTCCACACCCACTCACATATATCTTACACTTCCACCCACTCACATTATATATTTAACCTAAATAAACCCACTGCCTATATCTGTCACCTCCGGCGAGTGAGATATAGCCGAGTGGGTGGGTGTAGGTGTAAGGTACAGGTGAGTGGGTGGGTGTAGGTGTAAGATACAGGTGAGTGGGTGGGTGTAGATGTAAGATACAGGTGAGTGGGTGGGTGTAGGTGTAAGATACAGATGAGTGGGTGGGTGTAGGTGTAAGATACAGGTGAGTGGGTGGGTGTAGGTGTAAGATACAGGTGAGTGGGTGGGTGTAGATGTAAGATACAGGTGAGTGGGTGGGTGTAGATGTAAGGTACAGGTGAGTGGGTGAGTGTAGATGTAAGATACAGGTGAGTGGGTGGGTGTAGATGTAAGATACAGGTGAGTGGGTGGGTGTAGGTGTAAGATACAGGTGAGTGGGTGGGTGTAGGTGTAAGATACAGGTGAGTGGGTGGGTGTAGGTGTAAGATACAGTTGAGTGGGTGGGTGGGGTAAGATACAAGTGAGTGGAGGAGTAAGATACAGGTGAGTGGGTGGGTGCAGGTGTAATATTCACGTAAGAAGGTTTACCTGGAGTTTACCTGGAGTGTGTTTCGGGGGTCAACGCCCCCGCGACGCAGTTTGAGACCAGGCCACATGGTGGATCAGGATTTGATCTACCAGGCTGTTACCGCTGGCCGCACGTAAACTGACGTACGAACCACAGCCCGGCTTATCAGGTAAGGACTTAAGGTGCCTTTCCAGTGCCTTCTTGAAGAGAGCCAGGGGTCTGTTTGTAATCCCCCTTACGTATGCTGGGAGGCAGCTGAACAGTCTTGGGGTCCTGACACTTACTGTGTTGTCTCTTAGTGTACCCGTGGCCCCCTTGCTTCTCAGTGAAGGAATGTTGCATCTCCTGCCGAGTCCTTTCCTTTCCTAGGGAGTGATTTTCATGTGCAAGTTTGGTACTAATCACTCTAGGATTTTCCAAGAGTATGTTATAATTACGTATCTTTCTCGCATCGTTCCAAGGAATGCAAATCGAGGGACTTCAACCGTTCCCAGTAATTTAGGTGCTTTATTGTATTTATGTGTGCCGTGAAAGTTCTCTGTACATTCTCCAGGTCAGCAAATTCGCCTGTCTTGAAGGGAGCAGTTAATGAACAGTGATATTCCAGCCTAGAAAGAAGCGATTTGAAGATAATCATCATAGGCTTTGTGTCCCTAGTTCTGAAGGTTCTTATTATCCGTCCAATCATTTTTCTTGCAGATGAGGTAGATGCATTGTTGTGGTCCTTGAAGGTGAAATCCTCTGATACTATCATTCCCAGATCTTTCACATTAGTTTCTCGCTCTATTGTATAGTTAGAATTTGTTTTATACTCTGATAAAGTTTTAATTTCCTCAAGTTTTCCATGTCTGAGGTGTTGAAATTTCTCCTCATTAAACTTCATTTTGTTTCTGCGGCCCATTTAAAGATTTAGTTGATGTTCTCTTGGAGTCTTGCAGTGTCTTCGACGGAGGTCACTGTCATGGTACTTCGAGTGTCATCTGCACAGGATGACACGGAGCTATGGCTTACATCTCTGTCAGAAATGAAGATGAGGAACAGGATGGAACAGAGCTTTTCAATGTAGCCTCCTAATACTTTACTCTGTTTACTATTACATTTTGTGTTCTATTTGTTAGGAAGTTATTGATCCATCTACCAACTTTTCCTGTTATTCCTTTGTCACGCATTTTGTGCACTATTAAACCATGGTCACACTTGTGGAATGCTTTTGCAAAGTCTGTGTATGCTACATCTGTATTTTGTTTATCCTCTACAGCATCCAGGACCTTGTCATAGTGGTCCAGTAGCTGGAACAGGCAGGAGCGACCTGCTCTAAACCCGTGTTGCCCTGGGTTGTGTAACTGATGGGTATCTAGGTGGTTGGCGATCTTACTTCTTAGAACCGAGTCTGCGGCAGAGTACATGGGCATGTCATTAATTGCTTTTTCAGTCTTGTGGTGTTAGGATAATATCAGAGATTTTTGAAGTTACCAGATTTTGAGTCACGCATAAAAAAATCACTTAGATTGTCGACCCTGTGTCTGGTAGCGGCTCACTCAACACTAAGTCATATTGGGACTTAAGTATCTTACTCATTTCTTTGCTGTCATCTGTGTAGGTCTCATCTCATTTAAACAGGGGTCCAGTAATAGATGATGTTTTCGCCTTAGCTTTGGCATAAGAGAAGTATTTCGGGTTTATTTCAATTTCAGTGATGGCTTTTAGTTCTTTCTCAGATTCTTGTTTCCTGTAAGATTCTTTAAGCTTAAGTTCGATATTTGCTATTTCTCTGACCAGTGCCTCCCTTCGTATTTCAGATATACTGACCTCTCTCAGCAGCTCTGTGATTCTTCTTTCTAGTGTACATTTTTCGTTCTTTTTCTTAACGGAATGTGCCTTGAGCAGACCTCAAGCGACACAGTTATTTTTTTCTAGGCAAATGTTTGAATCCGTGTTGCTTAGGATATCTTCCCAGTTTGTTTCATTTAGCACATGGTGGACTTGATCCCAGTGTATGTTTTTGTTACTGAAGTTGAATTTTGTGAAGACATCGTCATAACTGATCACATTTTAGTCAAATACCCTGTACATACATGACTGTACTTCTATTATGTTGTCATTCGAGTGTATTGTCTATGATTCGGTTATATTACATATCAGAGAAGGTAGGTGGAGTTGTAAGATACAAGTGGGTGGGTGGAGGTGTAAGTTATAGGTAAGTGGGTGGGTAGAGATGTAAGTTATAGGTAAGTGGGTGGGTAGAGATGTAAGTTATAGGTAAGTGGGTGGGTGGAGGTGTAAGTTATAGGTAAGTGGGTGGGTGGAGGTGTAAGAATCAAACTCGTCCACTAACTTTCCCAACTTTTCTTTAGAATCTTTCAAAAGCACAGCATCATCAGCAAAAAAAAGTAACCGTGTCAATTCCCATTTTGTATTTGACTCCCCATAATGTAATCCCAGCTCTCTCATCACCACAATAGCATTTACATATTTCACAGCTCCATCTATAAATATGTTAAACAACCATCAAGTTGATAAGCAAAAGACACATACAACAATTTGGAATCATAAACGTTTCTCCTACACGGTAGGCTTTCTCAGTGAAATAAAGAGGCAATAATTAGAGTAGCAAACATAATGTAATCAGTCCATCAACCGTTCTCAACATTACCTGTCAGTCACAGCAGCACAACCATATCTTGGTACAGACATTTTTCACAACTACTTCGCTTAACTTCCAGTTTGGACTGAGAAAGGTTGCCGCACTTGTGTCACATTCATCAACTGCTCCAATGAATGTCAAAATATTTTCCAAATTTACATCCTTTTCTATACCAAATTAAAAAAAATTTGATGTTTAAGTATTTTATCGGATAGTCGTGTAAAGAGACTATCATGTGCAGTCTTATATTATTTCTGTGAAGCCGTTAGGAAATATTTATTAATTACTCATAAAAAATTGAATTCTTTTCTCATATTTTTGTCTTTAAATATTTTCAAAATTAGATGATGGAGCACCTCCATTCACCTACTGAAAAATACGTAGCTGTGACCTTTACAATGATCGAATATTTAGTTTGCACTCAACAGCCGACAGAAATTCCACTTGAAAACCATTGATTTTTATGATTCTCGCTTCGCCTGGTAACTGTGTTTATCTGGTAGCTGTGTTTGTCTGGTAGTTGTGTTTGTCTGGTAGCTGTGTTTGTCTGGTAGCTGTGTTTGTCTGGTAGTTGTGTTTGTCTGGTAGCTGTGTTTGTCTGGTAGTTGTGTTTGTCTGGTAGTTGTGTTTGTCTGGTAGCTGTGTTTGTCTGGTAGCTGTGTTTGTCTGGTAGTTGTGTTTGTCTGGTAGTTGTGTTTGTTTGGTAGCTGTGTTTGTCTGGTAGTTGTGTTTGTCTGGTAGCTGTGTTTGTCTGGTAGCTGTGTTTGTCTGGTAGCTGTGTTTGTCTGGTAGCTGTGTTTGTCTGGTAGCTGTGTTTGTCTGGTATTGGTTTGTCTGGTAGCTGTGTTTGTCTGGTAGTTGTGTTTGTCTGGTAGCTGTGTTTGTCTAGTAGTAGGGTTTGTCTGGTAGCTGTGTTTGTCTGGTAGTTGTGTTTGTCTGGTAACTGTGTTTGTCTGGTAGCTGTGTTTGTCTGGTAGCTGTGTTTGTCTGGTAGCTGTGTTTGTCTAGTAGTAGGGTTTGTCTGGTAGCTGTGTTTGTCTGGTAGTTGTGTTTGTCTGGTAGCTGTGTTTGTCTGGTAGTTGTGTTTGTCTGGTAGCTGTGTTTGTCTGGTAGTTGTGTTTGTCTGGTAGCTGTGTTTGTCTAGTA
The DNA here is from genome assembly GCF_026875155.1 of Cherax quadricarinatus. Classification (NCBI taxonomy): domain Eukaryota; kingdom Metazoa; phylum Arthropoda; class Malacostraca; order Decapoda; family Parastacidae; genus Cherax; species Cherax quadricarinatus. Next base: position 2,742,102 of record NC_069449.1, read on the forward strand.
GTAGGGTTTGTCTGGTAGCTGTGTTTGTCTGGTAGTTGTGTTTGTCTGGTAACTGTGTTTGTCTGGTAGCTGTGTTTGTCTGGTAGCTGTGTTTGTCTGGTAGCTGTGTTTGTCTAGTAGTAGGGTTTGTCTGGTAGCTGTGTTTGTCTGGTAGTTGTGTTTGTCTGGTAGCTGTGTTTGTCTGGTAGCTGTGTTTGTCTGGTAGTTGTGTTTGTCTGGTAGTTGTGTTTGTCTGGTAGCTGTGTTTGTCTGGTAGCTGTGTTTGTCTGGTAGTTGTGTTTGTCTGGTAGTTGTGTTTGTCTGGTAGTTGTGTTTGTCTGGTAGCTGTGTTTGTCTGGTAGCTGTGTTTGTCTGGTAGCTGTGTTTGTCTGGTAGCTGTGTTTGTCTGGTAGCTGTGTTTGTCTGGTAGTTGTGTTTGTCTGGTAGCTGTGTTTGTCTGGTAGCTGTGTTTGTCTGGTAGCTGTGTTTGTCTGGTAGCTGTGTTTGTCTGGTAGTTGTGTTTGTCTGGTAGCTGTGTTTGTCTGGTAGCTGTGTTTGTCTGGTAGCTGTGTTTGTCTGGTAGTTGTGTTTGTCTGGTAGCTGTGTTTGTCTAGTAGTAGGGTTTGTCTGGTAGCTGTGTTTGTCTGGTAGTTGTGTTTGTCTGGTAACTGTGTTTGTCTGGTAGCTGTGTTTGTCTGTAGCTGTGTTTGTCTGTACTGTGTTTGTCTAGTAGTAGGGTTTGTCTGGTAGCTGTGTTTGTCTGGTAGTTGTGTTTGTCTGGTAGCTGTGTTTGTCTGGTAGCTGTGTTTGTCTGGTAGTTGTGTTTGTCTGGTAGTTGTGTTTGTCTGGTAGCTGTGTTTGTCTGGTAGCTGTGTTTGTCTGGTAGTTGTGTTTGTCTGGTAGTTGTGTTTGTCTGGTAGTTGTGTTTGTCTGGTAGCTGTGTTTGTCTGGTAGCTGTGTTTTCTGGTAGCTGTGTTTGTCTGGTAGTTGTGTTTGTCTGGTAGTTGTGTTTGTCTGGTAGCTGTGTTTGTCTGGTAGTTGTGTTTGTCTGGTAGCTCTGTTTGTCTAGTAGTAGGGTTTGTCTGGTAGCTGTGTTTGTCTGGTAGTTGTGTTTGTCTGGTAACTGTGTTTGTCTGGTAGCTGTGTTTGTCTGGTAGCTGTGTTTGTCTAGTAGTAGGGTTTGTCTGGTAGTTGTGTTTGTCTGGTAACTGTGTTTGTCTGGTAGCTGTGTTTGTCTGGTAGCTGTGTTTGTCTAGTAGTAGGGTTTGTCTGGTAGCTGTGTTTGTCTGGTAGTTGTGTTTGTCTGGTAGCTGTGTTTGTCTGGTAGCTGTGTTTGTCTGGTAGTTGTGTTTGTCTGGTAGCTGTGTTTGTTTGGTAGCTGTGTTTGTCTGGTAGTAGGGTTTGTCTGGTAGTAGGGTTTGTCTGGTAGTAGGGTTTGTCTGGTAGTAGGGTTTGTCTGGTAGCTGTGTTTGTCTGGTAGTTGTGTTTGTCTGGTAGCTGTGTTTGTCTGGTAGTTGTGTTTGTCTGGTAGTTGTGTGTGTCTGGTAGCTGTGTTTGTCTGGTAGCTGTGTTTATCTGGTAACTGTGTTTGTCTGGTAACTGTGTTTGTCTGGTAACTGTGTTTGTCTGGTAACTGTGCTTGTCTAGTAACTGTGCTTGTCTGGTAACTGTGCTTGTCTGGTAGTTGTGTTTGTCTGGTAGTTGTGTTTGTCTGGTAACTGTGCTTGTCTGGTAACTGTGTTTGTCTGGTAGCTGTGTTTGTCTGGTAGTTGTGTTTGTCTGGAAACTGTTTTTGTCTCGTAGCTATGTTTGTCTTGTAGCTGTGTTTGTCTGGTAACTGTGCTTGTCTGGTAACTGTGCTTGTCTGGTAACTGTGCTTGTCTGGTAACTGTGTTTGTCTGGTAACTGTGCTTGTCTGGTAACTGTGCTTGTCTGGTAACTGTGCTTGTCTGGTAACTGTGTTTGGCTGGTAGTTGTGTTTGTCTGATGTGTTTGTCTGGTAGTTGTGTTTGTCTGGTAACTGTGTTTGTCTTGTAGCTGTGTTTGTCAGGTAGCTGTGTTTGTCTGGTAGTTGTGTTTGTCTGGTAACTGTGTTTGTCTGGTAGTTGTGTTAGTCTGGTAACTGTGTTTGTCTGGTAGTTGGGTTTGTCTGGTAGTTGTATTTGTTTGGTAGATGTGTTTGTCTGGTAGCTGTGTTTGTCTGGTAGTTGTGTTTGTCTGGTAGTTGTGTTTGTCTGGTAGTTGTGTTTGTCTGGTAGTTGTGTTTGTCTGGTAGGTGTGGTTGTCTGGTAGTTGTGTTTGTCTGGTAACTGTGTTTGTCTGGTAGCTGTGTTTGTCTGGTAGCTGTGTTTGTCTGGCAGTTGTGTTTGTCTGGTAACTGTGTTTGTCTGGTAACTGTGTTTGTCTGGTAGCTGTTTTTGTCTGGTAGCTATGTTTGGCTGGTAACTGTGTTTGTCTGGGAGCTGTGTTTGTCTGGTAGCTGTGTTTGTCTGGTAGTTGTGTTTGTCTGGTAGTTGTGTTTGTCTGGTACCTGTGTTTGTCTGGTAGTCGTGTTTGTCTGGCAGCTGTGTTTGTCTGGTAGTCGTGTTTGACTGGCAGCTGTGTTTGTCTGGTAGTTGTGTTTGTCTGGTAGTTGTGTTTGTCTGGTAGTTGTGTATGTCTGGTAACTGTGTTTGTCTGTTAGTTGTGTATGTCTGGTAACTGTGTTTGTCTGGTAGTTGGGTTTGTCTGGTAGTTGTATTTGTCTGGTAGCAGTGTTTGTCTGGTAGCTTGTGTTTGTCTGGTAGTTGTGTATGTCTGGTAGCTGTGTTTGTCTGGTAGTTGTGTTTGTCTGGTAACTGTGTTTGTCTGGTAACTGTGTTTGTCTGGTAGTTGTTTTGTCTGGTAATTGTGTTTGTCTGGTAGTTGTATTTGTCTGGTAACTGTCTTTGTCTGGTAGTTGTGTTTGTCTGGTAGCTGTGTTTGTCTGGTTGTTGTGTATGTCTGGTAACTGTGTTTGTCTGGTAGTTGTGTTTGTCTGGTAACTGTGTTTGTCTGGTAACTGTGTTTCTCTGGCAACTGTGTTTCTCTGGTAGCTGTGTTTCTTTGGCAACTGTGTTTGTCTGGTTGTTGTGTTTGTCTGGTAACTGTGCTTGTCTGGTAGTTGTGTTTGCTTGGCAACTGTGTTTGTCCGGTAGTTCTGTTTGTCTGGTAACTGTGGTTGTCTGGTAGTTGTGTTTGTCTGGTAGCTGTGTTTCTCTGGCAACTGTGTTTGTCTGGCAGTTGTGTTTGTCTGGTAACTGTGTTTGTCTGGTAGCTGTGTTTCTTTGGCAACTGTGTTTGTCTGGTAGTTGTGTTTGTCTGGCAGCTGTGTTTCTCTGGTAACTGTGTTTGTCTGGTAACTGTCTTTGTCTGGTAACTGTGTTTGTCTGGTAGTTGTGTTTGTCTGGTAACTGTTTTTGTCTGGCAGTTGTGTTTCTCTGGTGACTGTGTTTGTCTGTTAGCTGTGTTTCTCTGGCAACTGTGATTGTTTGGTAGCTGTGTTTCTCTGGCATCTGTGTTTGTCTGTTAGTTGTGTTTGTCTGGTAACTGTGTTTCTCTGGCAACTGTGTTTGTCTGGTAGTTGTGTTTGTCTGGTAATTGTGTTTCTTCTGGCACTGTGTTTGTCTGTATTGTGTTTGTCTGGTAACTGTGTTTGTCTGTAGCTGTGTTTCTCTGGCAACTGTGTGTTTGTCTGGTAGTTGTGTTTTCTGGTAACTGTGTTTGTCTGGTAACTGTGTTTGTCTGGTAGCTGTGTTTCTCTGGCAACGGTGTTTGTCTGGTAGTTGTGTTTGTCTGGTAACTGTGTTTCTCTGGCAACGGTGTTTGTCTGGTAGTTGTGTTTGTCTGGTAACTGTGTTTGTCTGGTAACTGTGTTTCTCTGGCAACTTGTTTGTCTGGTAGCTGTGTTTTCTGGCACTGTGTTTGTCTGGTATTGTGTTTCTCTGGCAACTGTGTTTGTCTGGTAGCTGTGTTTCTCTGGCAACTGTGTTTGTCTGGTATTGTGTTTCTCTGGCAACTGTGTTTGTCTGGTAGTTGTGTTCTCTGGCAACTGTGTTTGTCTGGTAGCGTGTTCTCTAGCAACTGTGTTTGTCTGGTAGTTGTGTTTCTCTGGCAACTGTGTTTGTCTGGTAGTTGTGTTTCTCTGGCAACTGTGTTTGTCTGGTAGTTGTGTTTCTCTGGCAACTGTGTTTGTCTGGTAGTTGTGTTTCTCTGGCAACTGTGTTTGTCTGGTAGCTGTGTTTCTCTGGCAACTGTGTTTGTCTGGTAGTTGTGTTTCTCTGGCAACTGTGTTTGTCTGGTAGTTGTGTTTCTCTGGCAACTGTGTTTGTCTGGTAGTTGTGTTTCTCTGGCAACTGTGTTTGTCTGGTAGTTGTGTTTCTCTAGCAACTGTGTTTTTCTGGTAGTTGTGTTTCTCTGGCAACTGTGTTTGTCTGGTAGTTGTGTTTCTCTGGCAACTGTGTTTGTCTGGTAGCTGTGTTTCTCTGGCAACTGTGTTTGTCTGGTAGTTGTGTTTCTCTGGCAACTGTGTTTGTCTGGTAGTTGTGTTTCTCTGGCAACTGTGTTTGTCTGGTAGTTGTGTTTCTCTGGCAACTGTGTTTGTCTGGTAGTTGTGTTTCTCTAGCAACTGTGTTTTTCTGGTAGTTGTGTTTCTCTGGCAACTGTGTTTGTCTGGTAGTTGTGTTTCTTTGGCAACTGTGTTTGTCTGGTAGTTGTGTTTCTCTGGCAACTGTGTTTGTCTGTAGTTGTGTTTCTCTGGCAACTGTTTTGTCTGTAGCTGTGTTTCTCTAGCAACTGTGTTTGTCTGGTAGTTGTGTTTCTCTGGCAACTGTGTTTTTCTGGTAGTTGTGTTTCTCTGGCAACTGTGTTTTTCTGGTAGTTGTGTTTCTCTAGCAACTGTGTTTTTCTGGTAGTTGTGTTTCTCTGGCAACTGTGTTTTTCTGGTAGTTGTGTTTCTCTGGCAACTGTGTTTGTCTAGTAGTTGTGTTTCTCTGGCAACTGTGTTTTTCTGGTAGTTGTGTTTCTCTAGCAACTGTGTTTGTCTAGTAGTTGTGTTTCTCTGGCAACTGTGTTTTTCTGGTAGTTGTGTTTCTCTAGCAACTGTGTTTGTCTAGTAGTTGTGTTTCTCTGGCAACTGTGTTTGTCTGGTAGTTGTGTTTGTCTGGTAGCAGTGATTGTCTGGTATTATACACTGTACTACATTTTTGTAATATGTAAAATGTAAAGTGTTTAATAAATAATGTGAGTGAAAGTTGACTGAACGTGTGTGGACATGTATTGTATGGTGACTGAGATGATAGAGCTGTGTGGGGAGTGTGTGACAGTCTGACAGTGGCGAGACGACTGTGTGGAGTGTCAGACTAGTATGACAGTGACGAGACGTCTGTGTGTGGAGTGTGAGACTAGTATGACAGTGGCGAGACGTCTGTGTGTGGAGTGTGAGACTAGTATGACAGTGGCGAGACGACTGTGTGGAGTGTCAGACTAGTATGACAGTGACGAGACGTCTGTGTGTGGAGTGTCAGACTAGTATGACAGTGACGAGACGTCTGTGTGTGGAGTGTGAGACTAGTATGACAGTGGCGAGACGTCTGTGTGTGGAGTGTGAGACTAGTATGACAGTGGCGAGACGACTGTGTGGAGTGTGAGACTAGTATGACAGTGGCGAGACGACTGTGTGGAGTGTGAGACTAGTATGACAGTGGCGAGACGTCTGTGTGTGGAGTGTGAGACTAGTATGACAGTGGCGAGACGACTGTGTGGAGTGTGAGACTAGTATGACAGTGGCGAGACGTCTGTGTGTGGAGTGTGAGACTAGTATGACAGTGGCGAGACGACTGTGTGGAGTGTGAGACTAGTATGACAGTGGCGAGACGACTGTGTGGAGTGTGAGACTAGTATGACAGTGGCGAGACGACTGTGTGGAGTGTGAGACTAGTATGACAGTGGCGAGACGTCTGTGTGTGGAGTGTGAGACTAGTATGACAGTGGCGAGACGACTGTGTGGAGTGTGAGACTAGTATGACAGTGGCGAGACGTCTGTGTGTGGAGTGTGAGACTAGTATGACAGTGGCGAGACGACTGTGTGGAGTGTGAGACTAGTATGACAGTGGCGAGACGACTGTGTGGAGTGTGAGACTAGTATGACAGTGGCGAGACGACTGTGTGGAGTGTGAGACTAGTATGACAGTGGCGAGACGACTGTGTGTGGAGTGTGAGACTAGTATGACAGTGGCGAGACGACTGTGTGTGGAGTGTGAGACTAGTCTCACAGTGACGAGACGACTGTGTGTGGAGTGTGTGACTAGCCTGACAGTGACGAGACGACTGTGTGTGGAGTGTGTGACTAGCCTGACAGTGACGAGACGACTGTGTGTGGAGTGTGTGACTAGCCTGACAGTGACGAGACGACTGTGTGTGGAGTGTGAGACTAGTCTGACAGTGACGAGACGACTGTGTGTGGAGTGTGAGACTAGTCTGACAGTGACGAGACGACTGTGTGTGGAGTGTGTGACTAGCCTGACAGTGACGAGACGACTGTGTGTGGAGTGTGAGACTAGTCTGACAGTGACGAGACGACTGTGTGTGGAGTGTGAGACTAGTCTGACAGTGACGAGACGACTGTGTGTGGAGTGTGAGACTAGTCTGACAGTGACGAGACGACTGTGTGTGGAGTGTGAGACTAGTCTCACAGTGACGAGACGACTGTGTGTGGAGTGTGTGACTAGCCTGACAGTGACGAGACGACTGTGTGTGGAGTGTGTGACTAGCCTGACAGTGACGAGACGACTGTGTGTGGAGTGTGTGACTAGCCTGACAGTGACGAGACGACTGTGTGTGGAGTGTGAGACTAGTCTGACAGTGACGAGACGACTGTGTGTGGAGTGTGAGACTAGTCTGACAGTGACGAGACGACTGTGTGTGGAGTGTGTGACTAGCCTGACAGTGACGAGACGACTGTGTGTGGAGTGTGTGACTAGCCTGACAGTGACGAGACGACTGTGTGTGGAGTGTGTGACTAGCCTGACAGTGACGAGACGACTGGTGTTGGTGTGGAGTGTGAGACTAGTCTGACAGTGACGAGACGACTGTGTGTGGAGTGTGAGACTAGTCTGACAGTGACGAGACGACTGTGTGTGGAGTGTGTGACTAGCCTGACAGTGACGAGACGACTGTGTGTGGAGTGTGTGACTAGCCTGACAGTGACGAGACGACTGTGTGTGGAGTGTGTGACTAGCCTGACAGTGACGAGACGACTGTGTGTGGAGTGTGAGACTAGTCTGACAGTGACGAGACGACTGTGTGGGACGGTGTGTCATGCAGTTATGCAAGTAGTGTTGTTAATGCATTGTTTAGGTTGTATGATTATGACTCTACATTCATATGGTGCTACAATGGCCCTGGTAATTATGTAGGACCTGTTTAAGATGTAAAGGGCACAGATATAATTGTTTTTTTTCTGCCTGCAGACTGAAGCCCGGCAGAAGGAAGGAGGGGTCATGGATACCCAGAGTTTTCATATTGCCTGTCGTTAAATAACTACTGGAAGTGTACTGGTGAGTTTTTGTGAAATGTGAAGGCAGATTTTGTGTATTTATAATGTTATAGTTAGATGTATGTTTTTATAAAGGTGAGTTTATCTATCCATTTATCTATCCATCACTTTAGCACTTTCTGTGAAGTTACAAGTGATGCCCCCGTGTGGTATTTTTTTTTTTTAATATTTTATATGCCCTTAGACAACGTTTTTAACTCCTAGGCGCCATCATTTTATTAACATAACAACTGGTAACTGTGTTTGGTAGCTGTGTTCACCTGGCGACTCTCGTAGCTATGTTTGTCGGGTAGCTGTGTGTGCCTTTTAACTGTGTGTGTCTGGTAACTGTGTGTGTCTGGTAACTGTGTTTGTCTGGTAACTGTGCTTGTCTGGTAACTGTGCTTGTCTGGTAACTGTGCTTGTCTGGTAACTGTGCTTGTCTGGTAACTGTGCTTGTCTGGTAACTGTGCTTGAGTAGCCTGAGCTCCAGCTTAAGAGCCTGACATACTCATCTCAGTCTTCATATTTGTTTAAGATGGATAAAATCCAGTCGTCCAGGATGCTACTTGATCATGTTTGTTGGAAAATATTCAAAATCAAATACCTTAAGAATGCTTAATCTATTACATATAAAAATTCTAAATATGTTTGTGCGAGTTGGACTCCGTCTCCTTGTTATGGTGAGATTAACTTGCAGCTTTTGGGAATTTCGACGATATCTTACAAAGATAACTATGACTGATATCAATTCTTAGTGGTGTTTGATTCCCTCTTTTGTGGCCAAATGTCTGTACAATATCTCATGAAATTGATTACCAATTTGGAGATAGTGTAACTACCGGATTTTTGATGGACAGTGTTACTGACAGTAATTAGGGCAGCTTAAATCATCTTCTTTAGTCACTAGTTTGGCCTCGCTGAATTTCATGTGGTGTCCAACACTGTCACTATGTTGAACCCACGCGTTTTTATTATCATTTCTGCAAGAATTTTTTCACTGATCCTGATGTCCAGATATCTGGCTGTTTCCCCTCTCAGAAAGACGCCTATAACCACCCTGTTTTAGTTCTGGTGTCATGGTGAGAGAAGAAATGTACAAGATCGTTCTTGAACGTAGGTTTACCTACCTACTAGTAGGAGAACGTCAAAAAATGGTAATTGGTTGTCCTCCTCTAGTGTAAGTACACTAGAGGAGGACAACCAATTATCATTTGACATTGTCTTACTTGTAGGAGGTTCCAGTGTGTTGTTGGTGTTGAGGATGTCGCGTATATCTAGATTTTTGGGTACATTGACTAAAATATCAACAACAAACCACACCTATGTAAATAAAGTAAGGATGTTATTAAGGATCTGTCTGGATTCTAGGACCTCCATATATAAATGCAACAATTTATAATTTCTCGTACATACAATACAACTCCACCTCCTTTCCCGTTATATCAGTCTAAAAGGAACAACTTTTTTTTTATATCATGCTTCAGTTATTGAAATAATATCACAGTTCCCAGCACATGCTACCAAATGTAATTCATCAATTTTATTTCTGGCACTTGCGACAGTTAGTATAAAATTCATTAATATGTTTTTTTCTTCTGCACCTTTCTATTATTCAGCTTTGATTTTATAAAATTTCTGTAATAATCATCACCCAGTGTTACTCGATGACTGTTAGTGTTAAGATTTATGATATCAAAGCCTGGGGTGTTATTGAGCACCATGGCTTACTGTAGTGTTTTACAATATCAGGTTAAAATGGAGGTTCTACTTTAGGAGGAAAATAGGAGGTTGAACCTTCGCCTAGATGAGTTTGGAAGTGAGTGTGAGATGGTTAGATCTGGTAAGGAGGAAAAGGTTACCAGCAGTGAGTTGGAGAGTGGCAACCGCTTTAAATGGCAAGTGGTTCAAAATTCAGGAAGAAGCATCAAGATACGGAAGGCTAACAGAGAAGATTTGAAGGTAGGAAATCGATTCTCTGTTTTCCAGGACCAGTGTATTTCAGTGGTCAGTGAGGCTAAAGATACCACTGACTCCCCTGCTATTCGAGGTAAGAGCATTCTGGTTGTAGGAGACTCCCAGGTAAGATATATGGACCATGCCTTTTGTAACAGAGATCGGAAGGTGAGACAGAATGTGTGTTTCCCAGGAGCTGGTGATGGTGACATAGCCAACAGGTTGGATAAAATTATGTCAGGTAACGGGAACAAGCTCATTATCTTAGTGCTGGTGGAAATGACATCGGGAAGGGCAGGAGACAGGAGCCGCTGGATAAATACAAGTCCGCCATAGAAGTAGTCAGGTCTAAGGGAGGGGTCCTAATCATATATAGCATCTTGTCTTGAAGGGGAGTGGGCAATGAATCAATGTCTAGGGCAATTGGTATAAATTGCTGGCTAGACAGGTACTGCAGCAAACTTGCAATCCCATTCATTGATAACTGGGACAAATTCTATGGCAAACATGATATGTACGCAACGGGTGGGGTACATCTCTCTGGGGCTGGAGTGGTTGCATTAGCCAACTTGATTGAGGGGGGCCATTGCTGACTTGTCTAGGACTTTAAACTGATAGATTATAGAAGTATGGGTGTGTGTGTGGGAAACAATCATGCTGCAGTACTAGGGTGAAAATAGCAGATATTACCGGGATACCTCAGGGATATGTTTAAAAGACAATATTCAAAATAAAGTTGCTAGTAAAGGCAAATCAATTGATCAACAAACAAAGAGAGACAGTAGAGGGCAGAGAGTGACTAGCTTCCTTAAGGTTTACTATACTAAAAATAGGAGTCTAAGTATCTTAAATGAGCTAAGATTACTTGCAAGTGCATGTAATATAGACATTATTGCTATAATGGAGACCTGGTTCAACTGAAAGATAGAGAAATGCCTTCTGAATACAACATACAGGGTTATAAACTATTCCACAATAATAGGGTCAACAGGAAGGGTGGTGGAGTGGCGATGTACGTCAGAGATAATTTAAATTGTGTTAGACAAGATATAGATTAGAAACATTGGTCACAGAAACTGTTTGGCTACAGTTTCTTGAGGGTCGTGACAAATTAATTTTGGGTGTGATTTATAGGCCCCCAAACCTTGATAGGGAGTGCAGTAAGCAGTTAAAGGACGAAATTGATAAGTGTCTAAATATGAAAATGTGTTAATGGGAGATTTTTACATTAGATAAATTGATTGGAACAATGTGACAGGAAATCTTGAGTCTAGTGACTTTCTTGAAATGGTTCAGGATTGCTTTTTAAAACAGTTTGTGACGGAACCAACTAGAGGAAACAACCTGCTTGACTTGGTTCTTGCCAACAATAAATCACTAATTAATAATCTAGAGGATAATGATGAGCTTGGGGAAAGCGATCTCAAATCACTTAGTTTCAGTATATCATGGAATTATAAAAATACCTGTGATCAAGTCTCTGTCCCAGACTTCTGCTTGGCCGATTTCATTAGACTGAGAAATTACTTGGGTGGGCTAAATTGCAATGACCTGAGTATGGGTCAGGTAGGTGGTGATAGTTCTAGCTGCCCAGACAACTTATGTTCTGAGTAGGGAAATTAGATCTAATGAAAATAATCCAATATGGATAAAAAATAGATTAAAGCATTTCATTTGTCAAAAGAGAGGCATATAGGCGTATAAAAAGAGGGAATGGACAGTTAAGAAATCAATTTATTCAGTTAAAGAGAGAAATAAAAAAGGGAAAAAGAAAAGCAAAAAGGGATTATGAGGCTAGAATCGCAAGGGAATCGAAGACTAACACAAAAGAGTTCTTTCAGGTATACAGAAGTAGGACTAGAGACAAGATAGGCCCACTTTAAAGTAACTCAGATCATATCACTGACAGTGATAAGGAAATGTGTGAAATTTTCAACACTTAATTCCTTTCAGTTTTTACTCAGAAAGATACTACCGAGATTCCAGAAATAATAATTTATGTACAACAGGACGATAATAAACTACGCACCATTGCAGTAACTAGTGACATGGTCCTCAGACAAACAGAGAAATTAAAACCCAACAAATCCCCAGGCTCTGATGAACTGTTTGCAACTCAATAACAATGGTTATAAATGACCATAATTTTTAAAGGGGTGGACCGGTAAGCCAGCGGAAGGCCTCGGTCAGATGACCAAAAGCTCCAAAGGCGGGTCATCATCTGACTAAGACCCGCGTCAAGAAACATTTGTCCTGTTCCTGACGTAACCATACTAAACTAAACTGTTTGCAAGGGCTTTAAAGGAATGTAAAGTGGAATTTAGAAAACCTTTGGCTAATCTTTTCAACATATCACTACAAACTGCCATAATGCCAGGCAAGTGGAAAAAGGCAAATGTAATACCTAGTTACGAAGCAGGAGACAGGTCCTTAGCTTCGAAATATAGACCAATAAGCCTTACCTCCATAGTGCGAAAATTTATGGAATCAATAATTACCTAGGCAATTCGTAGCCATCTTGAAAGCATAAAATGATTAATGAATCTCAACACGGTTTTATAAAAGGGCGTTCCTGCCTTACGAATTTTCTAACTTTTTTCATTATGGTATTTGAAGAGGCAGATCATGGTAATGAATATGATAGTGTATATGGACTTCAGTAAGGCTTTCGATTGAGTTCCACATCAAAGGCTATTAAGGAAACTTAGAGCACACGGAATAAGAGGAGAAATTTTTTCCTGGGTAGAGGGGTAATTGACAAATCGGGGCACGTCTCAAGTGGTGTTCCACAGGGGTCAGTGTTGGGCCCATTGCTGTAACCCCACAAATTCCACTATAACCTCTCAATCTCCAATATAATCCCCCACACTCATCATAAACCCAGAGTCTCTCACTATAACCCCACAATCTCTCGTTCTCACCTCACAACTTGCACTATAACCTCACAATCTCTCACTATAATCCCAAAGTTTCTTGCCATAACCCCACACCTTCCACTCTAACGCCTCAACTGGCACTACAACTTTACACCCTCCACTGTAGCGCCACTCTCTCTCACCTCACAACTGGCACTATAACCCCACACCTTTCACTGTAGTGCCAGTCTTTCGGCCTCACCTCAACTGGCACTATAACCCCACGAAATCCACTGTAGTGCCACTCTCACCCCACAACTGGCACTATAACCCCACAACCTCCACTGTAGTCCCACTCTCACCCCACAACTGCCACTATAACCCTACACCCTTCACTGTAGTGCCACTCTCACCCCACAACTGCCACTATAACCCCACACCATTCACTGTAGTGCCACTCTCACCCCACAACTGCCACTATAACCCCCACACCCTTCACTGTAATGCCACTCTCACCTCACAACTGCCACTATAACCCCACACTCTACTGTAGTGGCACTCTTACCCCACAACTGGCACTATAACCCCACAACCTCCACTGTAGTGCCACTCTCACCCCAAAACTGGCACTATAACCCCACAACCTCCACTGTAGTGCCACTCTCACCCCACAACTGACACTATAACCCCACAACCTCCACTGTAGTGCCACTCTCACCCCACAACTGGCACTATAACCACACAACCTCCACTGTAGTAGCATTCTCACCCCACAACTGCCACTATAACCCCACACCCTCCACTATAGTGCCACTATCACCCCACAACTGACACTATACCCACACAGTCCCTCACTATAATTCTCTCCGCCCTTCCTGTCCCTTCTAATTAAATTCCAACACCGCTTTTCACGTCGAGAAATTCCCAGTAAATTGCCCAGTCCGCTCAACACCGCCTCAGTTTTTTGTAGCTGATCGAATTTATTGAAATATTTTTTTTGGTGTTAATGTGATGTGGTGACTTTTTTACCATTATGTCTACTTGATAATAATCTCGGTAATAATGTAGCTTTATTAAATATTTTACTAATAATTAATGTGCTAGAAGTGAGTGAATAGGATCAACATGGGGACGCACGGGGAAACTACACGGGGACGCACGGGGAAACTACACGGGGACGCACGGGGAAACTACACGGGGACGCACGGGGAAACTACACGGGGACGCACGGGGAAACTACACGGGGACGCACGGGGAAACTACATGGGGACGCACGGGGAAACTACACGGGACGCACGGGGAAACTACACGGAGACGCACGGGAAACTACACGGGACGCACGGGGAAAACTACACGGAGACGCACGGGAAACTACACGGGGACGCACGGGGAAACTACACGGAGACGCACGGGGAAACTACACGGGGACGCACGGGGAAACTACACGGGGACGCACGGGGAAACTACACGGGGACGCACGGGGAAACTACACGGAGACGCACGGGAAACTACACGGAGACGCACGGGGAAACTACACGGGGACGCACGGGGAAACTACACGGAGACGCACGGGGAAACTACACGGGGACGCACGGGAAACTACACGGGGACGCACGGGGAAACTACACGGGGACGCACGGGAAACTACACGGGGACGCACGGGGAAACTACACGGGGACGCACGGGGAAACTACACGGGGACGCACGGGGAAACTACACGGAGACGCACGGGGAAACTACACGGAGACGCACGGGGAAACTACACGGAGACGCACGGGAGGAAACTACACGGAGACGCACGGGGAAACTACACGGGGAAGCACGGGGAAACTACAAGGGGACGCACGGGGAAACTACACGGGGACGCACGGGGAAACTACAAGGGGACGCACGGGGACGCACGGGGACGCACGGGGACGCACGGGGAAACTACAAGGGGACGCACGGGGAAACTACACGGAGACGCACGGGGAAACTACACGGAGACGCACGGGGAAACTACACGGAGACGCACGGGGAAACTACACGGAGACGCACGGGGAAACTACACGGAGACGCACGGGGAAACTACACGGAGACACACGGAGAACACGGGGATGCACGGGGAAACTACACGGGGACACAACGGGAAACTACACGGGACACACAGGGAAACAACACGGGGAACTACATGAGAAACAACACGGAGACACACGGGTAAACTACACGGGGACGTACTGAGAAACAACACGGGACGCACGGGGAAACAACACGGGGACGCAATGAGAACACGGGGACGCACGGGGAAACTACACGGGGACGCACTGAGAAAACACGGGGACGCACTGAGAAAACACGGGGACGCACGGGGAAACTACACGGGGACACAACGGGAAACTACACGGGGACGCACAGGGAAACAGCACGGGGAACTACACGAGAAACAACACGGGGACACACGGGGAAACTACACGGGGACGCACTGAGAAACAACATGGGACGCACCGAGAAAACACGGGGACACACGGGGAAACACGGGAACACACGGGGAAACACTGGGACGCATTGAGAAACAGCACGGGAACACACAGGGAAACACGGGGACGCACTGAGAAACAACACGGGGACGTACGGGGAAACTACACTGGGGACACACTGAGAAGCAACACGGGGACGCACGGTGAAACAACACAGGGCCGCAATGAGAAACAACATGGAGGCGCAGGGGGAAAACACGGGAGCACACGGAGAAACAACACGGGAACACACGGATCTCTTAGTTGTGTCCTTCTTGCTTGTGCTTCTTTGTATCCTTTTGTCATAACTTTAGTTAAAGTTTTTATTTCCGTCTTTCTGGTTCTCACCCTTTTAATTATCATTCTCTGTGTGTGACTGGGTTTCCTCTCCACCCGACCGCATTCCTGTCATTCTCTGGCTTCCGCCCTCCGCTGGGGAAGAGGCGTGGGAAGGGGGGTGTATTTTAGAGTGGTTATTACCTGGAGTTTACCTGGAGAGAGTACCGGGGGTCAACGCCCCCGCGGCCCGGTCTGTGACCAGGCCTCATGGTGGATCAAGGCCTGATTAACCAGGCTGTTACTGCTGCCCTCAAGCAACCCGACGTACAAACCACAGCCCGGCTGGTCAGGTACTGACAAATTACGCAGAGCTGACAAATGGTGAAGAAGATACATTTACAGAGAGGAAATTTGAGACATTTCTTCTGTGGACCAACATCTTCAGTCAGTGCACAAGAACATATCAATGAAATAGGTTTTCTGGCCCATATTTGGCAGGACCTTCTTAGTTCAACCTTTCCTATACACGTATATACTCAATCTATTCTAAAGCTACTCAAGAAATTAGCTTCAATAACCCTGACTTTGGAAATCTCTTCTCAACTCTTTCTTCCCATATATTTAACGCAAAAATCATCAACATATCTGAACCATTTAGCTCTATTAGGGAGGATTGCGTTAAGCAGCTTTGTTTCAAAAAATTCCATGTATAGGTTACTAAGAACAGGTGAAAGAGGATTTCCCATTGCCATACCAAACTTCTGAGTGTAAAACTTATCATTAAATACAAATTTTACATCAACAATGCAGAGTTTAATAAGTTTAATGATAGTAGGAACTGGCAATGGTAAATCATAGTTAACGAGTTCTTCAGATAAGAAACTTAATAAATCATCAACAGGAACTTTCGTAAACAAGGAAGTAACATCAAAACTAACCATGTTAAAATCATTTAAGTCAGTCAAGGAGCTTAATTTATCAACTAAATCTATGTTATTTTTAACATTAAAGTTAGAAATTTTGCCAACAATAGGGCTCAAAATATCAACAAGCCTTTTGGATAATTTATATGAAACTGACCCTATGGAGCTAATAATTGGTCTGACTGGATTCCCTGGTTTGTGTGTTTTTATTAGTCCATACATGTAAGGTAAAGATGGATCAGTGGAAGTAAATTGTTTGACTAAATCATCTTTGCCTTTCAGTAGAAGTTTTATTGTTTTATTGAAATTGCTGTTAACGGTTTCTAGGGGATTTTTTTTATGAAAGAAAATGATTATCAAAAAAAAAGAATAATCTCTTAGATACTGAAACCTATTCTAAACTTAGAAAAAATCCCCTAGAAACCGTTAACAGCAATTTCAATAAAACAATAAAACTTCTACTGAAAGGCAAAGATGATTTAGTCAAACAATTTACTTCCACTGATCCATCTTTACCTTACATGTATGGACTAATAAAAACACACAAACCAGGGAATCCAGTCAGACCAATTATTAGCTCCATAGGGTCAGTTTCATATAAATTATCCAAAAGGCTTGTTGATATTTTGAGCCCTATTGTTGGCAAAATTTCTAACTTTAATGTTAAAAATAACATAGATTTAGTTGATAAATTAAGCTCCTTGACTGACTTAAATGATTTTAACATGGTTAGTTTTGATGTTACTTCCTTGTTTACGAAAGTTCCTGTTGATGATTTATTAAGTTTCTTATCTGAAGAACTCGTTAACTATGATTTACCATTGCCAGTTCCTACTATCATTAAACTTATTAAACTCTGCATTGTTGATGTAAAATTTGTATTTAATGATAAGTTTTACACTCAGAAGTTTGGTATGGCAATGGGAAATCCTCTTTCACCTGTTCTTAGTAACCTATACATGGAATTTTTTGAAAACAAAGCTGCTTAACGCAATCCTCCCTAATAGAGCTAAATGGTTCAGATATGTTGATGATTTTTTGTGTCTTATGCCCAAAAATGTAGATATACACCATTTCCTTGGCAAATTAAAGAGCTTATCAAATTTTATAAACTTTACTGTTGAGTTTGAAGAAAATAACTCATTGCCTTTTCTAGATATTTTAATTATTAAGGGTAATAATGAATTCAAATTTAAAATTTACAGAAAATCTACGAATAACTGTTCTTATGTCCACTATTATTCTTCGCATCAAGATAGAGTTAAATTGTCTGTTTTCTCATCAATGTTTTTGAGAGCTTTACGAATTTGTAGTCCAGAGTTCATATATGAGGAAATATCCAAAATTTATGAAATAGGTAATGATTTGAAATACCCAAGAAATGTAATTGAAAAATCTTTTAAAGTTGCTAGAAATACTTTTTACAATCCAAAAAGGGACAACCAGCCTTATTCAACTAAAAATATGTTGGTTCTCCCTTACCATGAAAACTTGGTTGATATGCCTTCACTTCTTAAGACTTTTAATATTAAAGTTGTATTAAAAAATCTTGATACAGTAAAAAAAACTTTTGATAAAGAATTCCCCCCAAAATGCTGATGGATGTGTCTATAAGATTCCTTGTAAAATTTGCAATAAAGTTTATTACGGTCAAACTGGTAAAAATCTCGAACTAAGATTAAAACAACATAAAAATACCATTAGAATTGGACAAGATTCCAATGCTCTATTTATTCATGTAAGAGATTTTAACCATCCAATTGATTTTCAAAAAGTTGAGAAAGTAGTATCAAGCAAGTTCATGGTCGACAGGAATATAATTGAATCTTGTTTCATAAAAAGCAGTTTTGACAATAATATAAATATTTCCTTTGGTTTATATAAATTAGATCCATTTATAATTAATAGAATTTGGGAAGAATTTAATAATACACTGGACAAATAATAATTTTTAAAATTTCTTATTTCTTGAGTAGAATAGTTTGTTGGTGGGTTGTGTGAAGGACCTGTCTAGTTGGGCTGGCGGGCCTGCGGCAGTGTTCCCGTTCTTATGAGTCGTGCGTCAGGTGTTTCATTGTTGTGGGATCTGATAGTGAGGTGTTGGCTAGACCCCTTATATACCTTCCTTTGATGCTTTACTTTCATAGTTCCCTGATAATGTAAGTAGTCACGAAAGCGCTTGAAATTTCTCTATTCTTTCACAGTGGTTGTTTTACATATTCTGAAATCACCTGTTTACTGTGATCTTATTGCATATTATATATTATATATATATATATATATATATATATATATATATATATATAATATATATATATATATATATATGTCGTGCCGAATAGGCAGAAACTTGCGATCTTAGCTTAAATAGCAACGCTAATCTTGCCATATAGGACAAGGAAAATTTGTGTATGCAGTAATTTTTGCCAAAATCATTCTGAACCTAACGAAAAAAATATATTTCACTGTGTTTGTTTAGTATTAAATTATTGTAAACAAATCTAAAATATATTTAGTTGGGTTAGGCTAAAATAATTGTTCTTTTTATAATAAGGTTAGGAAAGTTTTCTAAGATTCTTTTGGTGCAAAAATTATAAATTTTTACATCAACATTAATGAAAAAAATGTATCTTTTAAACGTATAAGAGAAAATATCAGAAAGGACTAAATTTTAAACGAGTTCTTGCTAACTGACCAGTTTTACATATTTGGCACGACATATATTTATATATATATATATATTATTATATATATATATATATATATATATTATATATATATATATATATATTAATATATATATATATATATATATATATATATATATATATATATATATATATATTTATATATAATATATATATAATATATATATATATATATATATATTATATATATATATATATATTTATATATAATATATTATATATATATATATATATATATATATATATATATATATAAGCAGGCGCTTCAATATTCACCTAGGCAGACCGAAAGATTTCTGCCTGTTTACCCTACATATTGATGGTGACAGCTTCCACAGGAAATGGTGTAGACATCTGCCTTGGAAGTGAGGTCTTTTGACAGAGGTTGTATTCACGGTGGAGACACTGATATTGCTTCTAGTAAGTATCTGGTTGGGTTCCCTGACAACAACACACACGGGAACATTATGAACCGTTTAGAGGAATGTTCAGTGGTAGATCTGTTGAAGATAACTTGTGCTTTGAATCTGAAGAAAATCGGAAATTGCTGACGCGTGAAGGCTTGTGTTAAGTAGGTGAATTCCTCTTCAGGGAAAGAAGGGCTGAAGATGCAAATAGCTTTTACGAACTCCTCCTAAGTGAACATCGAAGCGTCTGCAACAAGGACGACTTAAGGAACGCGTGTGCTCCCCAGAGTATCCTCACGGAACATTTGATGAGTTGGAATGACGCATAACTCGTACTCACTGAACATGACCTTAGACGCGAAAGGTGTTTAGAAGCCTCGCTAATCGCCGTCCAAAAATTCTAGCATACATAATATCCATCCTGGAGAGGCTCAAACTACCTAACAACACAGGAATCACGTGACCTCATTGTCTACCTGATATCACTTCAAAAAAAGTTTCACTTGCATTTTTCAGGTCATTTCCAGTCAGACCTTCGTTTGTTACAATCGGTCAAGGTTCCAAGATCGAGCAGTTTCTAATAAATACAGTCTAGTGGCTCCTTATATATATATATATATATATATATATATATATATATATATATATATATATATATATACATATTATATTATATATATATATTATATATATATATATATATATATATATATATATATATATATATATATATATATATGTCGTGCCGAATATGTAAAACTGGTCAATTAGCAAGAACTCATTTAAAATTAAGTCCTTTCTGAAATTTTCTCTTATACGTTTAAAGATATATTTTTTTCATTAATGTTTAATGTAAAAAATTTAAATTTTGCACCAAAAGAATCTTAGAAAACTTACCTAACCTTATAATAACAAGAGAAATTTATTTTAGCCTAACCCAACAAAATATATTTTAGATTTTTTTACAATAATTTAATACTAAACAAACACAGTGAAACATATTTTTTTTCGTTAGGTTCAGAATGATTTTGGCGAAATTATTGCATACACAAATTTTCACTTGTCCTATATGGCAAGATGAGCGTTGCTATTTAAGCCAAGATCGCAAGTTCTGCCTATTCGGCACGACATATATATATATATATATATATATATATATATATATATATATATATATATATATATATATATATATATATTTTTGCTGATGATACTGTGCTTATGGGAGAATCTAAAGAAAAATTACAAAGGTTAGTGGATGAGTTTGAGAATGTGTGTAAAGGTAGAAAGTTGAAAGTGAACATAGAAAAGAGTAAGGTGATGAGGGTATCAAATGATTTAGATAAAGAAAAATTGGATATCAAATTGGGGAGGAGTATGGAAGAAGTGAATGTTTTCAGATACTTGGGAGTTGACGTGTCGGCGGATGGATTTATGAAGGATGAGGTTAATCATAGAATTGATGAGGGAAAAAAGGTGAGTGGTGCGTTGAGGTATATGTGGAGTCAAAAAACGTTATCTATGGAGGCAAAGAAGGGAATGTATGAAAGTATAGTAGTACCAACACTCTTATATGGGTGTGAAGCTTGGGTGGTAAATGCAGCAGCGAGGAGACGGTTGGAGGCAGTGGAGATGTCCTGTCTAAGGGCAATGTGTGGTGTAAATATTATGCAGAAAATTCGGAGTGTGGAAATTAGGAGAAGGTGTGGAGTTAATAAAAGCATTAGTCAGAGGGCAGAAGAGGGGTTGTTGAGGTGGTTTGGTCATTTAGAGAGAATGGATCAAAGTAGAATGACATGGAAAGCATATAAATCTATAGGGGAAGGAAAGAGGGGTAGGGGTCGTCCTCGAAAGGGTTGGAAAGAGGGGGTAAAGGAGGTTTTGTGGGTGAGGGGCTTGGACTTCCAGCAAGCGTGCATGAGCGTGTTAGATAGGAGTGAATGGAGACGAATGATACTTGGGACCTGGCGATCTGTTGGAGTGTGAGCAGGGTAATATTTAGTGAAGGGATTCAGGGAAACCGGTTATTTTCATATAGTCGGACTTGAGTCCTGGAAATGGGAAGCACAATGCCTGCACTTTAAAGGAGGGGTTTGGGATATTGGCAGTTTGGAGGGATATGTTGTGTATCTTTATACGTATATGCTTCTAAGCTGTTGCATTCTGAGCACCTCTGCAAAAGCAGTGATAATGTGTGAGTGTGGTGAAAGTGTTTGAATGATGAAAGTATTTTCTTTTTGGGGATTTTCTTTCTTTTTTTTTTGGGTCACCCTGCCACGGTGGGAGACGGCCGACTTGTTGAAAAATATATATATATATATATATATATATATATATATATATATATATATATATATATATATATATATATATATATATTATATATATTACTGTAACCACGAACAAGTGATATTTAATGAATAACAACACTGCGACTAGCTGGTTAATCGAACTCGCGTTGTTTTAGCCTGCCTAATGGTGAGCGAAAACTCACGACGCTCTAACCCGCTGGACTATACCATTCAGTAGGATTGTATGGTCCAGCGGGTTAGAGCGTCGTGAATTTTCGCTCACCATTAGGCAGGCTAAAACAACACGAGTTCGATTCCCCAGCTATATAATAAGGAGCCACTAGACTACATTTATTAGAAACTGCTCGATCTTGGGACCTTGACCGATTGTAACAAACGAAGGTCTGACTGGAAATGACCTGAAAAATGCAAGTGAAACTTTTTTTGAAGTGATATCAGGTAGACAATGAGGTCACGTGATTCCTGTGTTGTTAGGTAGTTTGAGCCTCGCCAGGATGGATATTATGTATGCTAGAATTTTTGGACGGCGATTAGCTAGGTTTCTAAACACCTATCGCGTCTAAGGTCATGTTCAGTGAGTACGAGTTATGTTTCATTCCACTTATCAAATGTTCCGTGAGGATACTCTGGGGAGCACATGCGTTCCTTAAGTCGTCCTTGTTGCAGACGCTTCGATGTTCACTTAGGAGGAGTTCGTAAAAGCTATTTGCATTTTCAGCCCTTCTTTCCCTGAAGAGGAATTCATCTACTTAACACAAGCCTTCACGCGTCAGCAATTTCCGATTTTCTTCAGATTCAAAGCACAAGTTATCTTCAACAGATCTACCACTGAACATTCCTCTAAACGGTTCATAATGTTCCCGTGTGTGTTGTTGTCAGGGAACCCAGCCAGATACTTACTAGAAGCAATATCAGTGTCTCCACCGTGAATACATCCTCTGTCAAAGACCTCACTTCCAAGGCAGATGTCTACACCATTTCCTGTGGAAGCTGTCACCATCAATATGTAGGATAAACAGGCAGAAATCTTTCGGTCTGCCTAGGTGAATATTGAAGCGCCTGCAACAGGGACTCCAAGAACGTCTTTGTCCTCCACAGTAACTCCTCGGGACACTTGATTTAGAATAAGACACAACTCGTCCTCACTAAACGTGACCTCAGACGCAGACGATGCCTAGAAGCCTTAATAATCGACGTCACCGACACCGCAAAACAATACTGGAAGCTACAAAACTTCAGCACACTAGCATACATGACACAACCAAGCAAAACTTAACATACCTCACAACACAGTACTCGTATGACCTCATCGTCTGCCTAGCCTCATCTTTAGAAAACCTCAGTTGCATTTTCAGCTCTTTATTTGGCACTCGCGTCTCTATTTTATCCTATGTATATTGTTATTGTCTGTCTTTGTATGTTAGAAGTGGTCAAAGTTTTACGCAGGGCACTGTATAAAAAATGTGCATGATAAACGCTTCTTATATAATGTCAGTTTACAGGATTAATTCTGAAATTGGATGCGTATTAGTCGTGAAGAACAGCCAGGACAGGACAAGAACAGGAGAAGTGTGTTTCTGAGTCAGTACCAGGAGAGAGGCGGCTGAAACAAGAGTCAGTACCAGGAGAGAGGCGGCTTAAACAAGAGTCAGTACCAGGAGAGAGGCGGCTGAAACAAGAGTCAGTACCAGGAGAGAGGCGGCTGAAACAAGAGTCAGTACCAGGAGAGAGGCGGCTGAAACAAGAGTCAGTACCAGGAGAGAGGCGGCTGAAACAAGAGTCAGTACCAGGAGAGAGGCGGCTGAAACAAGAGTCAGTACCAGGAGAGAGGCGGCTGAAACAAGAGTCAGTACCAGGAGAGAGGCGGCTGAAACAAGAGTCAGTACCAGGAGAGAGGCGGCTGAAACAAGAGTCAGTACCAGGAGAGAGGCGGCTGAAACAAGAGTCATGCTTTGTTTGTGTAAGTAGGGGGGGGGGTGATTTAGGGCAAGTTTATGCCATAGGTTACTTTAATATTTAATGTATACTCGCATGATATTTATTGTAAGGCAATTGTATGAGGAGAGATTTGTTAAAGTTTTGGGGGAGAATACTCGTGTATTGTTTTGCCTGCAGGCTAAGAGGCCGGCAGAAGGGAGGTGTCATGGAGCCTCACTGTTTAGAAATGTTGACGTTTTCTAACCACAAGTAGCAGTGTGCTAGTGAGATAAAGTGAGTACTGGGTAAAGATGAACTGGTGTTTGGTGCTTTTTGTATGTAGTGGATAGGTTGTATGTTGTATGTTACATTACTGCTAATATATATTTTTATATATGTTAGTTTTTGTGCCCTTCCTGTTAACATAAATAATAACTATTTACTTAAAAATTTGTATGAAGAAACAAGCTTAGCCCTACGTTGGTTTATGTGGTTTAATGTTTTATGTGGTTTAATGCCCCTAGACACGCTGTTTACCCCGAGGCGCAAGTAAATATTAATATTTACCTAACGTAGAAAATTACGTTACACAAGGTCCCAGGACCGAAAATTTTCTGACGTGTCTTTCTTAAACCAATTCTTCAGGATCAATTACCAAGATTTATACTATTAAATGACAAGTCTGGTGCACAGTTTAGAATTTAGAATTTTGATTTGATTAATTTACAGTTGATAAATTTGTCATCTTGATTCCAAATACATCTTCATTATAACTCCCATTTGTCATTTACACTGTAAATGTATTTGAAAAGATCGCATTGTTCAGTAAAGCCAGATGAACATTGAACTTCTTGGTTTAGCAAACCTCTTAACTGCTGAACAGAAATGAGAACATAGGTTTAAATGCGCTCAATGGAAACAGAGGTGAGCATGTCTCATTTGCGATACAGTTCAGTACACACAGTGAACACGCATGTCATGCAATACTGGCCAAATGAACACTCAGTATTTATGTCATGGTTTACTAGTCAAGACAACACTAAACATGTGTGCCATAATGTTCTTGCCAATACAACACAGACTAGGCATGTCATACTCTACTGGCTGGTATAGTTAACAATACAAGTGTTCAAAAAGCCAGTTTTAATTTAGACCTCAGGAAATAAGAGAAGATATAGCAGTCGAGAAAAATTAGGTGAAGCAGTGGTAGGCGGGGTCACCGGTGAAGAAATTTACAGACATGACCTACCTCCACTAGTGGGTTTCCCCCACTGGTGACGCCGCCTACCACTGCTCCACCTCATCTATCAGCAGCATTTTAGCCACATCTCTGCAAATATGCTGCACTTTTTTTCAGAATTGTTGGATTGCACACTTCGACTTCAAAGTGACTGTCTGATGGAAATAAATAGTATAAAAAAACCGACGCAATCGAAAAATAAACACCGCTTTTGTGTGTACTTTTCCACTGACTGACTCATACCTCAAACTCCTCCTTAATTTCCACCTTCTCTGCATCGGACTAAATGTTGCACGAGTGTTTAGTTTATCAACTTGACGGATTTCAAATCCGTTTATTCAAATATATTGTTGACCTGCAATTGCCTTAAAAGATGCGTCAGCCATGCAACAAGTAGGATATATGGTAATTGTGAGCAAGATGATTTACAAAAATTATCATTTCTTAAATGTTAATTGAAATTTATAGAGTACAGTTGAGAGGCTGATGTCTGCGTCAGAGTACAGTTGAGAGGCTGATGTCTGCGTCAGAGTACAGGTCAGCAGCTGATGTCTGCGTCTGAGTACAGGTCAGCAGCTGATGCCTGCGTCTGAGTACAGGTCAGCAGCTGATGTCTGCGTCAGGGGTAACAGGTCAGCAGCTGATGCCTGCGTCTGAGTACAGGTCAGCAGCTGATGTCTGCGTCTGAGTACAGGTCAGCAGCTGATGCCTGCGTCAGAGTACAGGTCAGCAGCTGATGTCTGCGTCTGAGTACAGGTCAGCAGCTGATGTCTGCGTCAGAGTACAGGTCAGCAACTGATGCCTGCGCCAGAGTACAGGTCAGCAGCTGATGTCTGCGTCTGAGTACAGGTCAGCAGCTGATGTCTGCGTCCGAGTACAGGTCAGCAGCTGATGTCTGCGTCTGAGTACAGATCAGCAGCTGATGTCTACGTCTGAGTACAGGTCAGCAGCTGATGTCTGCGTCTGAGTACAGATCAGCAGCTGATGTCTGCGTCTGAGTAGAGGTCAGCAGCTGATACCTGCGTCTGAGTACAGGTCAGGGCTTGATGCCTGCGTCAGAGTACACTGACGAGCTCATGATTTACACCTAGCGTGGCCGAGGAGTACCTGCTGACATCAGATAAGGAAACACCAGCTTCTGACGTCAGACAAAGCAACACCAGATTCTGACGTCAGACAAAGCAACACCAGCCTCAGTCGTCATACAAAGCAACACTAGCCTCTGACGTCAGACATTGCAACACTAGCCTCTGACGCCAGACATTGCAACACTAGCCTCTGACGTCAGACATTGTAACACTAGCCTCTGACGTCAGACACTGCAACACTAGTTTCTGACGTCAGACATTGCAACACTAGCCTCTGACGTCAGACACTGCAACACTAGCTTATGACGTCAGACATTGCAACACTAGCCTCTGACGTCAGACATTGCAACACTAGCCTCTGAGAGACATTGCAACACTAGCCTCTGACGTCAGGCATTGCAACACTAGCCTCTGACGTCAGGCATTGCAACACTAGCCTCTGACGTCAGGCATTGCAACACTAGACTGACGTCAGACATTGCAACACTAGCCTCTGACGTCAGACATTGCAACACTAGCCTCTGACGTCAGACATTGCAACACTAGCCTCTGACGTCAGACATTGCAACACTAGCCTCTGACGCCAGACATTGCAACACTAGCCTCTGACGTCAGACATTGCAACACTAGCCTCTGACGTCAGACACTGCAACACTAGCTTCTGACGTCAGACATTGCAGCACTAGCCTCTGACGTCAGACACTGCAACACTAGCTTCTGACGTCAGACATTGCAACACTAGCCTCTGACGTCAGACACTGCAACACTAGTCTCTGACGTCAGACATTGCAACACTAGCCTCTGAGAGACATTGCAACACTAGCCTCTGACGTCAGACATTGTAACACTAGCCTCTGACGTCAGACATTGCAACACTAGACTCTGACGTCATTATTTAGGCTAGATAATTACAGATAAAAATGATTGTATTTGGAATTTTGTTACTTAACACAGTAACTATTTTCTTCTTAGCCTCACTCACCTCACTCACCTTACTCACTTCACTCACAAAACCACTCACTCTCCTCATTCACTCCCAAAATCACTCCTCACATTTTACTACTCTATTCTCACAACCTTACTCACCTCATCTCACACAACAACTCATTCACTCGCGTCATTCATCTCGCAACTCACTCACCTCATCATTTCACTCGCATCCCTCTAACATCACACACTACCTCATCACTCACTCACCCATCACCTCACCTCATTCACTCACCTCACTCACTCACTCATTTACCTCAACTCACTCACTTTATATTCACCTCACAAACCCCACTCACATCAAATCATTCAACTCACAACTCATACCCCACCTCATTCACCTCACACACCTCACCCCCTCATTCACGTCACACTCACCTCAACACCTCATTCACTTATTCACCACCATCTCATCACCTGCCTCATTCACCTCAACCTCACTCACTCACTAACCCCCGTTCACGTATCACTCACATTCACTCACCTCACCTATTCAACTCACACACCTCATCACTCACCACCTCATTCACTCAACTAACTATCTCTCTCACCTCACTTCACCACCTCATACCGATCACTTCACTCACCTTTCACCTCACTTTAACACATTATTCACCGACTGCTTCATACTTCTCCTGAATCATTCACTACCTTTATTCTCCCACTTCATCACCTCACTCACTCACTCCTTTATACCCCCACATTCCCCCAAACTAGTCCTCACTCATTCCTTAAATATTAAATTTTTCCAAAAAAAATTTTACCCCCACCCCCCCCTTTTCAAATTTTTAAAAAAATTTTTTTTGCCTTTTAAAACCAAAACCCCCATATATAAAACCCATTACCTCCCCCACCCCCCAATTATAAAAAAAATACTTTTTATTAATATCCCTAAATTTCCAAAACCCCAATACTCACCTATCATTATACACATACCGCCTATTCAGTAAACCCAATCCCATTATCATTACCCCCCCAAATTTCATGTATTAAAACCCCCTAAAAAAAAAAAAAAAAAAAAAAAAAAAAAAAAAAAAAAAAAAAAAAAAAAAAAAAAAAAAAAAAAAAAAAAAAAAAAAAAAAAAAAAAAAAAAAAAAAAAAAAAAAAAAAAAAAAAAAAAAAAAAAAAAAAAAAAAAAAAAAAAAAAAAAAAAAAAAAAAAAAAAAAAAAAAAAAAAAAAAAAAAAAAAAAAAAAAAAAAAAAAAAAAAAAAAAAAAAAAAAAAAAAAAAAAAAAAAAAAAAAAAAAAAAAAAAAAAAAAAAAAAAAAAAAAAAAAAAAAAAAAAAAAAAAAAAAAAAAAAAAAAAAAAAAAAAAAAAAAAAAAAAAAAAAAAAAAAAAAAAAAAAAAAAAAAAAAAACTCACTAACCTCGTTCACCGTACTCACCTCACATCTCACTCACCTCACCTCATTCACCCCACACACCTCACTCCCCCACCACCTCATTCCCCTCAACTAATCATCTCTCTCACCTCACTTCACCCCACCTCATTTACCTGATCACTTCACTCACCTATTCACCTTCACTTTAAATCACATTATTCCCGACTGCTTCCCCTCACTCTCCTGAACACTTCACTCACCTTTATTCTCCTCACTTCACTCACCTCACTCACTCACTCCTTTATCACCGCACTCATCTCCACTATCTCGTCACTCACTCATTCCTCACCTCACTCTCCTTACTTCACTCACCTCACTTTACCTCACTCCCTCTTACCTCACTCTCCTCACTTCACTCACCACTTAATTCACCACTCACTACCCCACTTACTCCTCAATCACCACCCCTCATCACCTCACTTCCTCACTTTCCCCTCACTTCCTCTACCTCATCCTCACTTTCACCACCCCCTCATTCACATCACCTCATCTCCTCACTTCACTCACCTCATCTCCTCACTTTACTCCTCACCTTCACTTCACTCAACCCCACTCCTCACCCTTTAAATCACCTCACTTAATACCTCATCCTCACTTTCCCCACTTTATAAAACTTTCAAATTCCCCACCCACCCCCCCTTCTCACTTCACCACCCCACTCCTCAAATTTTCACTCACTATTTCAAATCACTCCACCTCCTCTCCTACTTACTCACCTCACTCTCCTCACTTTACTCACTCACTCTCCTCACTTCACTCACTTCACTCTCCTCCCACTTTATCGCCTCACTCTCCTCACTTCACTCACATCACTCACTTCACTCACTCCCCTCCTCACTTCACTCACATCACTCATTCACTCACTTCACTCTCCCCACTTTATCACATCCTCCCACTTCACTCACCTCCCCTCTCCTCACTTTACTCACATCACTCACTCCTCCTCACTTCACTCACCTCACCTCCTCACTTTACTCACCTCAAATCTCACTCACTCTCCTCACTTCTCACTCACTCTCCCCATTCCTCACCCATTTTCCTCACTTCACTCACCTCACTCTCACTTCATTAAACCCCACCCCTCCTCACTTCATCACTTCAATCACCTCACTCTCCTCACTTCGCTCACCTCACTCACCCCACTCTCCTCATTTCACTCACCTCACTTTCCTCACTTCACTCACCTCACTCTCACTTTACTCACATCACTCTCCTCACTTCACTCACCTCACTCTCCCCATTTCACTCTCTTCACTTACTTCATCACTCTCCTCACTTCATCACATCACTCTCCTCACTTCACTCACATATTCTCACTTCATCACCTCACTTTCCTCACTTATATATCACTCTCCTCACTTCACTACCTACTCTCTTCCAAATACTCACATCAAATCCCTCACCTCACTCCTCCTTAAAATCACATCACTCCTCACTTACTCAACACTCTCACCTCCTCTCCTCACTTTACTCAATCACTCTCCTCAAATTCCTCATCCCCACCACTTCACTCACCCCACCTCCCTCACTTCACTCTCCCATCCATTCATCACCTCATCTCCTCACTTTACTCACATCCCTCTCCTACTTCAAACCACCCCACTTCTTCACTTCACTCACCCCACTATACTCAACATCACTCCCTCACTTCACCACCTCACTCCCTCACTAAAACCCCAACACTCTCCCCACTTCACTCACCTCACTCTCCTCACTTACAACACATCACCACCTCACTTCACTCACTCACTTCCTCACTTTATCATCACTTCCTCCACTTCAACACCCACCCTCCTCACTTCACTCACCTCACTCTCCTCACTTCACTCACCTTTACCCTCCTCACTTCACTCACTCCCTCCACTACACTCACCTTCACCCCCCTCACTTCAAATCACCTCACTCCCCCTCACTTCACTCACCTCCCACCCTCACACTTCACTCCACCTTACTCTCCTCACTTCATCACCTCACCCCCCTCATTCACTCACTCACTCTCCCCACTTCACTACCCCAAACCCCCCTCACTTTACCACCCCACTTCCACTTCACTCACCTACCCTCCCACTTCACTCCCTCACCTCCCCTTCACTCTCCTCACTTCCCACTTTACCATCCACTCTCCTCACTTCACTCACCTCCCCTCCTCCTTCACTCACCTCACTCTCCTCACTTTACTCCCTCACCCTCCTCACTTCACTCACCCCCACTCCTCAAATTCACTCACCTCACCCTCCTCACTTATCACTCACCTCCCCTCTCCCACTTCACCAGCTCACCCCCCTCACTTCACTCACCTCACCTCCCTCACTTCACTCCCTCACCCTCCCCATTCACTCCTCACTCTCCTACTCACTCACCTAAACCCCCCTCACTTCACTCACCTCACTCTCCCCACTTCACTCCTCACTTCTCCTCATTTAAAATCATCACTTCCTCATCACTCACATCACCTCCTCACTTCCCACCCCACCCTCCCACTTCACTCACTCATCTCCCACTTCACTAATCATAAAATCACTCTTCCTCACTTCACCACCTCACTTCATACTCTCCTCACTTCACTCTCCACTTCACTCTCCTCCACTCCCCCACTTCATCTCCTCACTCTCCTCACTTCACCTCCTCACTCTCTCACTTCAAATCCACCTCCCACTTCATCCCCCTCCCCCCTCCACTTCACTCACATCACTCTCCTCCCTCACTCCTCACTTACCACCCTCCCTTCATCACTCTCCTCACTTCACTCCCCCTCACCCTCCTCCTTCACTCCCTCACCTCCTCACTCACTCAAACCTCACCTCACCTCCACTTCCCTCACTCACACTCCCCCTTCACTCCTCACTCTCCTACTTCACTCTCCTCACTCCCCCACTTCACTCTCTCACCTCCTCACCTTCACCTCCTCACTTTCCTCAAAATCACTCTCCTCCACTCCTCACTTCACCACCTCACCCCTCCTACTTCACTCACCTCACTCCTCTTCACTCACCTCAACTCTCATCACTCTCTCACTTCACTCACCTACTTCATCACTCTCCTCACTTCACTACCTCACCCTCCTCACTTCACTCAAACCTCACCCTCTACTTCACTCACCCCACTCTCCTCATTCACTCACCTCACTCACCTCACTCTCCACTTCCACTCCCACCTCACCTCCTCACTTCCTCACTTCACTCCCTCCCCTCTCTCACTTTCCCAACAACTCCTCACTCTTCCCCACTTCACCCCTTTCCCCCATTTCACTTCACTCACCTCACCCCCCACTTCCTCCACTTCACTCAACCACTCACCTCCTCACTTCACTCACCTCACCTCCTCACTTCACTCACCTCAACTCTCCTCATCACTCTCCTCATTCACTCACCTCCCCTCTCATCCACTCTCCTCACTTCACTCAACCCACCCTCCCGACTTTCACACACCTCACCCTCCTCAATTCCACTCAACCCCACACTCCTCACTTCACTCACCTCACTCCCCCTCATCTCCTCACTTCACTCACCTCACTCTCCTCACTCCATCTCCTCATTCCCCACTCTCCTAAACCCTTTACTCTCCTAACTTCCCCCACCCACTCCCTCACTTCACTCACCTCACTTCCCTCCTTCATACCTCACTCACCTCACTCTCTCAATTCATCACCTCACTCTCCTACTTCACTCCTCACTCACCTCACTTCCTCACCTCACTCTCCTCACTTCACTCACCTCACTCTCCCCACTCTCCTCATTTATACCTCCTCTCCTACTTCACTACTCACTTCCTCACACAACTTTTCAGGATTATATTACAAAAAATAATATTTCTTATTTTGATTATAAAAAAAAAGTCTTAATTATGAAGAAACTAGATTTGATTAAACGGGCCACACCATGTACAGGCTCCCAGATCAACGAAAACCCCCCCCTGTACAGAATCTCCAGCTACAACGACCACACCCTGTACAGGACTCCAGCTTAACGACCACACCACTGTACAAGGATCCAGCTACAACGACCACACAGTACAGACTTTCCCCGCTACAACGACCAAAACCCTGTACAAGGACTCCGCTACAACGACCACACCCCTGTACAGGACTCCCAGCTACAACGACCACACCCCAGTACAGGACTCCCAGCTACAACGACCACACCCCTGTACAGGACTCCCAGCTACAACGACCACACCCCTGTACAGGACTCCCAGCTACAACGACCACACCACTGTCAGGACTCCCAGTACAACGACCACACCCCTGTACAGGATCCAGCTACAAGACACACCCTGTTACAGGATTCCAGCTAAACGACCCAAAACCCCTGACAGGGCTCCCCGCTACAAAAGACCCACCCTGTACAGGACTCCCCGCTACAAAAAGACCACACCCCCGTAAAGGGCTCCCAGCTACAACACCCACCCCTGTACAGGGCTCCCCGCTAAAAAACCCACCCTGTACAGGGCCCCAGCTACAAGACCCCACCATGTCAGGCTCCCAGCTAAAAAGACCACACCCCCGTACGGTCCAGTCAACGACCCCAAAAACTGTACGGACTCCCAGCTACAACGAACACCCCGTAAGGACTCCAGCTACAAAGACCACACCACGTCAGGACTCCACTACAACGACCACACCCCTTACGGGTCCCATACAACGAACCCCCCTGTAAGGGGCCCCCAGTACAAAGACCACACCATGTACAGGGGCTCCCAGCTACAAAGACCCCACCCGGACAGGACTCCCCGCCAAAGCCCAACCCCTGTACAGGACTCCCCGCTACAAGAACACCCCGTACAGGACTCCCAGCTGCAACGACCACACCCCTGTACGGACTCCCAGCACAACGACCACACCCTGTACGGACTCCAGCTACAACCGACCACCCCTGTCGGACTCCCCTACAAGAAAACCACCCCCTGTACGGATCCCAGTACAAAGCCAACCCCCTACAGGACTCCGCACAAAGCCCACCCCTGTACAGGACTCCCCGTACAAAAAAAAACACACCCCCTACAGGACTCCAGCTACAACGACCCAACCCCCGTACAGGATCCCGCTACAACGACCCCACCCGTACAGGGCTCCCCGTACAACGACCCCACCATGTACAGGACCCCACTCAACGCACCCCTGTACAGGATCCCATACAACGACCAAACCCCGTACGGGACCCCGCTAAAACCCCCCCCATGACAGGACTCCCAGCTACAACGACCCACCACTTACAGGATCCCAGCACAACGACCCCAACCCCTGTACGGCCCACTACAACCCAACCACACCCTGTACGGATCCCAGCTACAACGACCCCCACCATGTACGGACTCCCAGACAAGACCCACCCACTGTAAGGATCCCAGTCAACGGGCACACCACTGTACAGGATCCCAGTACAACGACCACACCCCCGTAAGGACTCCCAGCTGCAAGACCCAACCCCCTTTAAGGACCCCGCTACAACGACCACCCCCTTACAACTCCCCCGCTACAACGACCCCCCCTGTACAGGACCCCCGCACAACGACCAACCCCTGTACAGGACTCCCCGCTACAACGCCAAACCCCCGTACGGATCCCAGCTACAACGACCCCACCCGACGGACCCATACAACGACCACACCCCTTTTTACGGGCTCCCAGTACAACGAACCACACCCCCTTACAGGACTCCCATACACGACACACCCCTGTACAGGACTCCCAGCACAACGACCACACCCCTCTACAGGACTCCAGCTACAACGACAACCGTACGGCTCCCCGTACAAAGACCACACCCCTTACAGGGCTACCGCTACAACGACCCCCACCCTCTACGGGTACAGCTACAACGACCAACCCCCGTAAGGACTCCCGCTACAACGACCACACCCCCGTACGGGGGTCCAGACAACGCCACAGCCCCCTACAGGATACCCGCTACAACGCCCCACCCCCCAAGGACTACCACAAAAAGACCACACCTTACGGGCTACCCCTACAACGACCACACCCCGTACAGGACCCCAGCTACAACGACCACACCCCCCTAAAGGACTACCCTACAACACCACACCCCCGTACAGGACTACCCGCTACAACGACCCCACACCCCTCTTTAGGAAATACCGTACAAAGACCCCACCCTCTACAGGATAAGTATAGTCCCCACCCATCTACAGGACCCTCCTACAAAAGACCCCACCCCCCTTCGGGCTCCCAGTACAACGACCCACCCCTCTACGGACAAAAGTACAAAGGGCCACACCCCCCTTTCAGGACCCCAGCTACAAAGACCACCTCCCTTACAGGGCTCCCAGCTAAAACGACCAACACCTCTACAGGACTCCCAGGTACAACGACCACACACCCCACAGACTCCCCGCACAAGACCAAACCATTTCAGAACTCCCGGTAAACGACCACACCCCTCCACGGACCCCCGCTACAACACCACACACCTCTACAGGGGCTCTATTACAACGACCACCTTCCCCTACAGGCTCCCGCTCAACCCCCCAACAAAAAAACTTCAGAACTCCAAATCAACGACCACAACCCTTTGAAAACCCCTACAAAAACCCCAACCTTTCAGAATCCAGTACAACGAACCCCCAACATCTTAGAACTCCCAGCTACAACGCCACAACCATCGGCACCACTTCGAAAAACACCAGGTACGCTGCCCTCTTTCAAGTCCTTTAATAGCCTGTGGGAAAGTTTTGGAAAAGAAAAAGGGGGGGGCTTTTTATTCCCAAAGGGGGGAACTGTTCTTGTAATGACCTCCTGGAATACGAAGGCGAGATTTCCCTTTGCCCTTTCCCTCAAAGGCACCTGATCAACCTTTAAGGAGATCTAATTTTTACACAAATAGCTTTACCCCCAAAAATTTTTAGATCCAGACGAGGAAGAGGGTAAGCATCTGTGATTGGACCTCATCACCTACGGAAGTCTTCACTACGAAACCCCCCATAAAACCTTTTTTTTAAAAAGGATGCCGGTGAAGCCCATGGACTAGAAGATCCTCCCCTAAACCATGTTAACAGAAAAATTTTACTTCCTCGAAGCAGCCTCTGCTTTTCAGGGTTGCTCTGTCTGGGAGGTTTAATAGGTTAGAGTTTTTCCCACATCTACGTTGATAACGTAACGCATTTTTTTTGGACATCGAAAAAAATATCAGAGTTTGATATAGAAATGCAGTTAAAAATTGTTGCTTTGGGGGAAGATTTTGGGAACTTGACATTAATTTTAGAAACAGAGTGCAAAGAGTCAGAGTCGTCCTCAATGGTAGAGTCATTACTGGGACTTTATCTGGTGTATAAAAGATTTTAATTGGTTAATGTGGTAAGTTATAGCTTTTGAGGTCTTGTCAAGGGGAGATACCACATAATTTACATCAGATAATTTACTTATAATCTGCATAGGTCCGTAAATCTAGCTTTCAAGGTGTGGCCAGGTATAGGTTCCTGCACCAACACCTTGTCTCCTGGATGGAAGGAGCGGAATTGTGCATTTCTGTCATACCTCTGTTTCATCTTATTTTGAGTTGCCTTTTAGTTAGCCTTGGCTAACTGACGTGCCACCTGCAACCTTGAAGACGGGTTGTAGAGTGTTGAGCTAACGTCTTCTTCCCTCCATCCTTCTTTGAGCACCCGAAGAGGACCTCGTACATTGTGCCCGGTAGACTCCTGCACAGTTT
Source organism: Cherax quadricarinatus (assembly GCF_026875155.1). Taxonomy (NCBI): domain Eukaryota; kingdom Metazoa; phylum Arthropoda; class Malacostraca; order Decapoda; family Parastacidae; genus Cherax; species Cherax quadricarinatus. The sequence goes on from NC_069449.1 coordinate 2,777,847, forward strand.
CTCTTATTGAAAACAGCAACAAAGGTAGTGATTCATCCCAGTCTGTAGGAAAATGCATGCAAAAACTTCTTATCATGGTTTTTAACGTCCGATGGAATCTTTCCAATGCGCCTTCGGTCTGAGGATGATAGGCAGTGGACCACAACCATCTTCAGAACTCCCAGCTACAACGACCACAACTGTCTTCAGAGCTCCCAGGTACAACGACAGCAACCATCTTCAGAACTCCCAGCTACAACGACCACAACTGTCTTCAGAGCTCCCAGCTACAAAGACAGGAACCATCTACAGAACTCCCAGCTACAACGACAGCAACCGTCTTCAGAACTCCCAGCTACAACGACAGCAACCATCTTCCGAACTCCCAGCTACAAAGACAGCAACCATCTACAGAACTCCCAGCTACAACGACAGCAACCGTCTTCAGAACTCCCAGCTACAACGACAGCAACCATCTACAGAACTCCCAGCTACAACGACAGCACTCGTCTTCAGAGCTCCCAGCTACAACAACCACAAACATCTACACAACTCCCAGCTACAACGATCACCACCATCTTCGGAACTCCCAGCTACAACGACCACAAATATCTACAGAACTCCCAGCTACAATGGCAGCAACCATCTCCAGAACTCCCAGCTACAACGACCGCAAACATCTACAGAACTCCCAGCTACAACGACCACAAACATCTACAGAACTCCCAGCTCTAACGACCACAACCATTTTCAGAACTCCCAATTACAATTACAACCACTTCCAATCACAACAGTCACGATGACCACCACTGCTAGTGACAACAGCCACGACCACCACCACTAACAGACAAAACAGCCACTACCACCTCCACTAGCAGACAAGTCACGACGACAACCACTAAGTCACAACAGTCACGACGACTACCACTACTTGTCACAGCAGTCATGACCACCACAACTAACGGTCACAACAGTCTCGACTACCACCGCTAACAGGCATAGCAGTTACGACGACCACCACTAACAGTCACAACAGTCATGACCTCCACCACTAACAGACACAACAGTCACGACCACCACCACCACTACCAGTCACACAGTCACGACGAATACCACTAACAGACAACAGTCACGACCACCACCAGTAACAGACACAACAGTCACGACGACCACCAATAACAGCCACAACAGTCACGACCATCAACACTAACAGACACAACGGTCAGGACCACCACTACTAACAGTCACCACGATCACCACCACCTCCCTTACTATAAATCACCACGATCACCACCACTTCCCACACTACCAGTCACCACGATCACCACCACCTCCCATACAACCAGTCACCACGATCACCACCACCCCCACACAACCAGTCACCACGATCACCACCACTTCGCCTCTACCAGTCACCATGATCACCATCACCTCCCATACAACCAGTCAACACGATCACCACCTCCCACACTACCAGTCACCACGATCGCACCACCTCACACACTATCAGTCACAACGATCATCAACACCTCTCTCACTACTAATCTCCACGATATCCACCACCTCCCAAACTGCCACGATCACCAACACCTTATTCACTACCAGTCACCACGCTCACCACCACCACACACACTACAGTCACCACCATCTCCCACACCACCAGTCACCACGATCACCACCTCCCACACTACCAGTCACCACAACCTACCACACTACCAGTCACCATTATCACCACCACCTCCCACCTACAAGTCACAACGATCACAACCACCTCCCACACTACCAGTCACCACAAACACCACCATCTCCAACACTACCAGTCACCACCATCACCACCACCTCCGACACGACCAGTCACTATCATTACCACCACCTCCCACACTACCAGTCACCACCATCACCTCCCACACTACCAGTCGCCACCATCACCTCCCACACTACCAGTCACCACCATCACCTCCCACACTACCAGTCACCACCATCACCTCCCACACTACCAGTCACCACCATCACCTCCCACACTACCAGTCACCACCATCACCTCCCACACTACCAGTCACCACCATCACCTCCCACACTACCAGTCACCACCATCACCTCCCACACTACCAGTCATCACCACCAGCTCCCACACTACCAGTCACCACCATCACCTCCCACACTACCAGTCACCAACATCACCTCCCACACTACCAGTCATCACCACCAGCTCCCACACTACCAGTCACCACCATCACCTCCACACTACCAGTCACCACCATCACCTCCACACTACCAGTCATCACCATCACCTCCCACACTACCAGTCACCACCATCACCTCCCACACTACCAGTCACCACCATCACCTCCCACACTACCAGTCATCACCATCAGCTCCCACACTACCAGTCACCACCATCACTCCCCACACTACCAGTCATCACCATCACCTCCCACACTACCAGTCACCACCATCACCTCCCACACTACCAGTCATCACCATCACCTCCCACACTACCAGTCACACCATCACCTCCCACACTACCAGTCACCACCATCACCTCCCACACTACCAGTCATCACCACCAGCTCCCACACTACCAGTCATCACCACCAGCTCCCACACTACCAGTCATCACCACCAGCTCCCACACTACCAGTCATCACCACCAGCTCCACACTACCAGTCACCACCATCACCTCCCACACTACCAGTCATCACCACCAGCTCCCACACTACCAGTCACCACCATCACCACCACCTCCCACACTACCAGTCATCACCACCACCTCCCACACTACCAGTCACCACCATCACCTCCCACACTACCAGTCATCACCACCAGCTCCCACACTACCAGTCACTTACACCACCTCCCACACTACCAGTCATCACCACCAGCTCCCACACTACCAGTCACCACCATCACTCTCCCACACTACCAGTCACCACCATCACCTCCCACACTACCAGTCATCACCACCAGCTCCCACACTACCAGTCACCACCATCACCACCACCTCCCACACTACCAGTCATCACCACCACCTCCCACACTACCAGTCACCACCATCACCTCCCACACTACCAGTCATCACCACCAGCTCCCACACTACCAGTCACTTACACCACCTCCCACACTACCAGTCATCACCACCAGCTCCCACACTACCAGTCACCACCATCACCTCCCACACTACAGTCACCACCACCACCTCCCACACTACCAGTCATCACCACCAGCTCCCACACTACCAGTCGCCAACATCACCTCCCACACTACCAGTCACCACCATCACCTCCCACACTACCAGTCACCACCATCACCACCACCTCCCACACTACCAGTCACTATCATTACCACCACCTCCCACACTACCAGTCACCACCATCACCTCCCACACTACCAGTCATCACCACCAGCTCCCACACTACCAGTCACCACCATCACCTCCCACACTACCAGTCACCACCATCACCTCCCACACTACCAGTCATCACCACCAGCTCCCACACTACAGTCACCACCATCACCTCCCACACTACCAGTCACCACCATCACCTCCCACACTACCAGTCACCACCATCACCTCCCACACTACCAGTCACCACCATCACCTCCCACACTACCAGTCATCACCACCAGCTCCCACACTACCAGTCATCACCACCAGCTCCCACACTACCAGTCACCACCATCACCTCCCACACTACCAGTCACCACCATCACCTCCCACACTACCAGTCACCACCATCACCTCCCACACTACCAGTCACCACCATCACCTCCCACACTACCAGTCACCACCATCACCTCCCACACTACCAGTCACCACCATCACCTCCCACACTACCAGTCATCACCACCAGCTCCCACACTACCAGTCATCACCACCAGCTCCCACACTACCAGTCACCACCATCACCTCCCACACTACCAGTCACCACCATCACCTCCCACACTACCAGTCACACCATCACCTCCACACTACCAGTCACCACCATCACCTCCCACACTACCAGTCATCACCACCAGCTCCCACACTACCAGTCATCACCACCAGCTCCCACACTACCAGTCACCACCATCACCTCCCACACTACCAGTCACCACCATCACCTCCCACACTACCAGTCATCACCACCAGCTCCCACACTACCAGTCACCACATCACCTCCCACACTACCAGTCACCACCATCACCTCCCACACTACCAGTCACCACCATCACCTCCCACACTACCAGTCACCACCATCACCCTCCCACACTACCAGTCATCACCACCAGCTCCCACACTACCAGTCATCACCACCAGCTCCCACACTACCAGTCACCACCATCACCTCCCACACTACCAGTCACCACCATCACCTCCCACACTACCAGTCACCACCATCACCTCCCACACTACCAGTCACCACCATCACCTCCCACACTACCAGTCATCACCACCAGCTCCCACACTACCAGTCATCACCACCAGCTCCCACACTACCAGTCATCACCACCAGCTCCCACACTACCAGTCACCACCATCACCTCCCACACTACCAGTCACCACCATCACCTCCCACACTACCAGTCACCACCATCACCTCCCACACTACCAGTCACCACCATCACCTCCCACACTACCAGTCATCACCACAGCTCCCACACTACCAGTCATCACCACCAGCTCCCACACTACCAGTCATCACCACCAGCTCCCACACTACCAGTCATCACCACCAGCTCCCACACTACCAGTCATCACCACCAGCTCCCACACTACCAGTCATCACCACCAGCTCCCACACTACCAGTCACCACCATCACCTCCCACACTACCAGTCACCACCATCACCTCCCACACTACCAGTCACCACCATCACCTCCACACTACCAGTCACCACCATCACCTCCCACACTACCAGTCATCACCACCAGCTCCCACACTACCAGTCATCACCACCAGCTCCCACACTACCAGTCATCACCCAGCTCCCACACTACCACTCATCCCACCAGCTCCCACACTACCAGTCATCACCACCAGCTCCCACACTACCAGTCATCACCACCAGCTCCACACTACCAGTCACCACCACACCTCCACACTACCAGTCATCACCACCAGCTCCCACACTACCAGTCATCACCACCAGCTCCCACACTACCAGTCATCACCACCAGCTCCCACACTACCAGTCACCACCATCACCTCCCACACTACCAGTCACCACCATCACCTCCCACACTACCAGTCATCACCACCAGCTCCCACACTACCAGTCACCACCATCACCTCCCACACTACCAGTCATCACCACCAGCTCCCACACTACCAGTCATCACCACCAGCTCCCACACTACCAGTCATCACCACCAGCTCCCACACTACCAGTCACCACCATCACCTCCCATACTACCAGTCCCACCATCACCTCCCACACTACCAGTCATCACCACCAGCTCCCACACTACCAGTCACCACCATCACCTCCCACACTACCAGTCACCACCATCACCTCCCACACTACCAGTCATCACCACCAGCTCCCACACTACCAGTCATCACCACCAGCTCCCACACTACCAGTCATCACCATCCAGCTCCCACACTACCAGTCACCACAATCACCTCCCACACTACCAGTCACCACCATCACCTCCCACACTACCAGTCATCACCACCAGCTCCCACACTACCAGTCACCACCATCACCTCCCACACTACCAGTCACCACCATCACCTCCCACACTACCTGTCATCACCACCAGCTCCACACTACCAGTCATCACACCACCAGCTCCCACACTACCAGTCATCACCACCAGCTCCCACACTACCGTCACCACCATCACCTCCCACACTACCAGTCACCACCATCACACTCCCACACTACCAGTCATCACCACCAGCTCCACACTACCAGTCACCACCATCACCTCCCACACTACCAGTCAACCACCATCACCTCCCACACTACCAGTCATCACCACCAGCTCCCACACTACCAGTCACCACCATCACCTCCCACACTACAGTCACCACCATCACCTCCCACACTACCAGTCATCACCACCAGCTCCCACACTACCAGTCACCACCATCACCTCCCACACTACCAGTCACCCACCATCACCTCCCACACTACCAGTCGTAACCATCACCTCCACACTACCAGTCGCCACCATCACCTCCCACACTACCAGTCATCACCACCATCACCTCCCACACTACCAGTCGCCACCACACCTCCCACACTACCAGTCATCACCACCATCACCTCCCACACTACCAGTCGCCACCACCACCTCCACACTACCAGTCATCACCACCATCACCTCCCACACTACCAGTCACCACCACCATCCTCCCACACTACCAGTCGCCACCATCACCTCCCACACTACCAGTCATCACCACCATCACCTCCCACACTACCAGTCGCCACCACCACCTCCCACACTACCAGTCATCACCACCATCACCTCCCACACTACCAGTTCGCCACCACCAACCTCCCACACTACCAGTCATCACCACCATCACCTCCCACACTACCAGTCACCACCACCACATCCCACACTACCAGTCGCCACCATCACCCCACACTACCAGTCATCACACCATCACCTCCCACATACCAGTCGCCACCACCACCTCCCACACTACCATCATCACCACCATCACCTCCCACACTACCAGTCGCCACCACCACCTCCCACACTACCAGTCATCACCACCATCACCTCCCACACTACCAGTCACCACCACCACCTCCCACACTACCAGTCGCCACCATCACCTCCCACACTACCAGTCATCACCACCATCACCTCCCACACTACCAGTCGCCACCACCACCTCCCACACTACCATCATCACCACCATCACCTCCCACACTACCAGTCGCCACCACCACCTCCCACACTACCAGTCATCACCACCATCACCTCCCACACTACCAGTCACCACCACCACCTCCCACACTACCAGTCGCCACCATCACCTCCCACACTACCAGTCATCACCACCATCACCTCCCACACTACCAGTCGCCACCACCAGCTCCCACACTACCAGTCATCACCACCATCACCTCCCACACTACCAGTCGCCACCACCACCTCCCACACTACCAGTCATCACCACCATCACCTCCCACACTACCAGTCACCACCATCACCACCTCCCACACTACCAGTCGCCACCATCACCACCTCCCACACTACCAGTCATCACCACCATCACCTCCCACACTACCAGTCATCACCACCAGCTCCCACACTACCAGTCATCACCACTAGCTCCCACACTACCAGTCACCACCATCACCTCCTACACTACCAGTCATCACCACCAGCTCCCACACTACCAGTCACCACCATCACCTCCCACACTACCAGTCACCACCATCACCTCCCACACTACCAGTCACCACCATCACCTCCCACACTACCAGTCACCATCACCTCCCACACTACCAGTCACCACCACCACCTCCCACACTACCAGTCACCACCATCACCACCTCCACCAGTCACCACCATCACCACCTCCACCAGTCACCACCATCACCACCTCCACCAGTCCCTGACGAGAATGTTCTTCAGCGGCACATTAGAGAGAATGAAACAAAATTCTTTTATCAGAAGCCAACGTTGGTGTGTCCCTGCCAGTGTTGGTGTGTCCCTGCCAGTGTTGGTGTGTCCCAGCCAGTGTTGGTGTGTCCCTGCCAGTGTTGGTGTGTCCCTGCCAGTGTTGGTGTGTCCCAGCCAGTGTTGGTGTGTCCCAGCCAGTGTTGGTGTGTCCCTGCCAGTGTTGGTGTGTCCCTGCCAGTGTTGGTGTGTCCTTGCCAGTGTTGGTGTGTCCCTGCCAGTGTTGGTGTGTCCCTGCCAGTGTTGGTGTGTCCCTGCCAGTGTTGTGTGTCCTTGCCAGTGTTGGTGTGTCCCTGCCAGTGTTGGTGTGTCCCTGCCAGTGTTGGTGTGTCCCTGCCAGTGTTGGTGTGTCCCTGCCAGTGTTGGTGGTGTCCCTGCCAGTGTTGGTGTGTCCCTGCCAGTGTTGGTGTGTCCCTGCCAGTGTTGGTGTGTCCTTGCCAGTGTTGGTGTGTCCCTGCCAGTGTTGGTGTGTCCTTGCCAGTGTTGGTGTGTCCCTGCCAGTGTTGGTGTGTCCCTGCCAGTGTTGGGTGTGTCCCTGCCAGTGTTGGTGTGTCCCTGCCAGTGTTGGTGTGTCCCTGCCAGTGTTGGTGTGTCCCCTGCCAGTGTTGGTGTGTCCCTGCCAGTGTTGGTGTGTCCCAGCCAGTGTTGGTGTGTCCCTGCCAGTGTTGGTGTGTCCCTGCCAGTGTTGGTGTGTCCCTGCCAGTGTTGGTGTGTCCCTGCCAGTGTTGGAGTGTCCCAGCCAGTGTTGGTGTGTCCCAGCCAGTGTTGGTGTGTCCCTACCAGTGTTGGTGTGTCCCTGCCAGTGTTGGTGTGTCCCTGCCAGTGTTGGTTTGTCCCAGCCAGTGTTGGTGTGTCCCAGCCAGTGTTGGTGTGTCCCTGCCAGTGTTGGTGTGTCCCTGCCAGTGTTGGTGTGTCCCTGCCAGTGTTGGTGTGTCCCTGCCAGTGTTGGTGTGTCCCTGCCAGTGTTGGTGTGTCCCTGCCAGTGTTGGTGTGTCCCAGCCAGTGTTGGTGTGTCCCAGCCAGTGTTGGTGTGTCCCAGCCAGTGTTGGTGTGTCCCTGCCAGTGTTGGTGTGTCCCTGCCAGTGTTGGTGTGTCCCTGCCAGTGTTGGTGTGTCCCTGCCAGTGTTGGTGTGTCCCAGCCAGTGTTGGTGTGTCCCTGCCAGTGTTGGTGTGTCCCTGCCAGTGTTGGTGTGTCCCTGCCAGTGTTGGTGTGTCCCTGCAGTGTTGGTGTGTTCCCAGCCAGTGTTGGGTGTGTCCCAGCCAGTGTTGGTGTGTCCCAGCCAGTGTTGGTGTGTCCCTGCCAGTGTTGATGTGTCCCTGCCAGTGTTGGGTGTGTCCCTGCCAGTGTTGGTGTGTCCCTGCCAGTGTTGGTGTGTCCCTGCCAGTGTTGGTGTGTCCCTGCCAGTGTTGGTGTGTCCCTGCCAGTGTTGGTGTGTCCCAGCCAGTGTTGGTGTGTCCCAGCCAGTGTTGGTGTGTCCCAGCCAGTGGGGGTGTTTCCTTGCCAGTGTTGGTGTGTCCCTGCCAGTGTTGGTGTGTCCCTGCCAGTGTTTGGTGTGTCCCTGCCAGTGTTGGTGTGTCCCTGCCAGTGTTGGTGTGTCCCTGCCAGTGTTGGTGTGTCCCAGCCAGTGTTGGTGTGTCCCAGCCAGTGTTGGTGTGTCCCAGCCAGTGTTTGGTGTGTCCCTGCCAGTGTTGGTGTGTCCCTGCCAGTGTTGGTGTGTCCCTGCCAGTGTTGGTGTGTCCCTGCCAGTGTTGGTGTGTCCCAGCCAGTGTTGGTGTGTCCCTGCCAGTGTTGGTGTGTCCCTGCCAGTGTTGGTGTGTCCCTGCCAGTGTTGGTGTGTCCCTGCCAGTGTTGGTGTGTCCCTGCCAGTGTTGGGTGTCCCAGCCAGTGTTGGTGTGTCCCAGCCAGTGTTGGTGTGTCCCAGCCAGTGTTGGTGTGTCCCTGCCAGTGTTGGTGTGTCCCTGCCAGTGTTGGTGTGTCCCTGCCAGTGTTGGTGTGTCCCTGCCAGTGTTGGTGTGTCCTGCCAGTGTTGGTGTGTCCTGCCAGTGTTGGTGTGTCCCAGCCAGTGTTGGTGTGTCCCTGCCAGTGTTGGTGTGTCCCTGCCAGTGTTGGTATGTCCCTGCCAGTGTTGGTGTGTCCCCAGTGTTGGTGTGTCCCTGCCAGTGTTGGTGTGTCCCAGCCAGTGTTGGTGTGTCCCTGCCAGTGTTGGTGTGTCCCTGCCAGTGTTGATGTGTCCCTGCCAGTGTTGATGTGTCCCTGCCAGTGTTGGTGTGTCTCTGCCAGTGTTGGTGTGTCCCAGCCAGTGTTGGTGTGTCCCTGCCAGTGTTGGTGTGTCCCAGCCAGTGTTGTGTGTCCAGCCAGTGTTGGTGTGTCCCCTGCCAGTGTTGGTGTGTCCCTGCCAGTGTTGGTGTGTCCCTGCCAGTGTTGGTGTGTCCCTGCCAGTGTTGGTGTGTCCCAGCCAGTGTTGGTGTGTCCCTGCCAGTGTTGGTGTGTCCCTGCCAGTGTTGGTGTGTCCCTGCCAGTGTTGGTGTGTCCCTGCCAGTGTTGATGTGTCGGTGCCAGTGATGGTGTGTCCCTGCCAGTGTTGGTGTGTCTCTGCCAGTGTTGATGTGTCGGTGCCAGTGTTGGTGTGTCCCTGCCAGTGTTGATGTGTCGGTGCCAGTGATGGTGTGTCCCTGCCAGTGTTGTTGTGCCCCTGCCAGTGTTGGTGTGTCCCTGCCAGTGTTGGTGTGTCCCAGCCAGTGTTGGTGTGTCCCAGCCAGTGTTGGTGTGTCCCTGCCAGTGTTGGTGTGTCCCTGCCAATGTTGGTATGTCCCTGCCAGTGTTGGTGTGTCCCCAGTGTTGGTGTGTCCCTGCCAGTGATGATGTGTCCCTGCCAGTGTTGGTGTGTCCCTGCCAGTGTTGCTGTGTCCCTGCCAGTGTTGATGTGTCCCGGCCAGTGTTGGTGTGTCAGTGTTGATGATGTGTCCCTGCCAGTGTTGGTCTGCACCTGCCCTTGTTGGCGTGCCCCTGCCAGTGTTATAGTGTCCCTGCCAGTGTTGACGTGTTTCTGCCGGTGTTGGTGTGTCCCTGCCAGTGTTGGTGTGCCTCTGCTAGTGTTGGTGTGTTCCTGCCAGCGTTGGTGTGTCGCTGCCAGAGTTTTTGTATCCCTGCCAGTGTTGGTGTGTCCCTGCCAGTGTTGATGGCGTGTCCCTGCCAGTATTGATGGTGTGTCCCTGCCAGTGTTGATAGTGTGTGTCTGCCAGTGTTGATGGTGTGTCCCTGCCAGTGTTGATGGTGTGTCCCTACCAGTGTCGAAGGCGTCCCTGCCATTGTTAGTGTGTCCCTTCCAGTGTTGCTGTGAACCTGCCAGACTTGTTGTATCCCTGCCAGTGTTGATGTATCCCTGCCAGTGTTGTGCATCCCTGCCAGTGTAGGTGTGTCCCTTCCAGTGTTGGTGTGTCCCTGCCAGTGTTTATAGTGTGTCCCTGCTAGTGTTGGTGTGTCATTGCCAGTGTTGATGGTGTGTCCTTGCCAGTGTTCGCGTGTCCCTTCCAGTGTTGGTGTGTCCCTGCCAGTGTTAATGGTGTGTCGCTGCCAGTGGTGGCGTGTCCCTGCCAGTGTTGGTGTGTTCCTGTTAGCGTTGATGTGTGTCCCTACCAGTGTTGTGTGTCACTACCAGTGTTGGTGTGTCCCTGCCAGTGTTGGTGTATCCCTGCCAGTGATGGTGTATCCTTGCCGGTGTTGGTGTATTCCTTCCAGTGTTGGTGTGTCCCTTCCAGTGTTGGTGTGTCCTTGCCAGTGTTGATGGTGTGTCCTTACCAATGTTGGTGTGACCCTGCCAGTGTTGGTGTGTTCCTGCCAGTGTTGGTGTGTCCCTGCCAGTGTTGGTGTGTCCCTGCCAGTGTTGGTGTGTTCCTGCCAGTGTTGTGTCCTTGCCAGTGATGGTGTATCCTTGCCAGTGTTGGTGTATCCCTTCCAGTGTTGGTGTATCCTTGCCAGTGATGATGGTGTGTCCTTGCCAGTGTTGGTGTGTCCCTTCCAGGGTTGGTATATCCTTGCCAGTGTTGTTGAGTCCCTGCCCGTGATGGTGTGTTCCTGACAGTGATGATGGTGTGTCCTTGCCAGTGTTGGTGTGGCCCTGCCAGCATTGGTCTGTCCCTGCCAGTGTTGGTGTGTCTCTGGTAGTGTTGGTGAGTCTCTGCCAGTGTTGGTGTGTCCCTGCCAGTGTTGGTGTACTCTTGCCAGTGTTGATGTGTCCCTTCCAGTGTTGGTGTGTCGCTACCAGTGTTGGCGTATCTCTGCCAGTGATGGTGTGTCCCTGCCAGTGTTGTTGGTGAGTCACTGTCAGTGTTGGTGTGTCCCTTCCAGTGTTGGTGTGTCGCTACCAGTTTTGGCGTATCTCAGCCTGTAATGGTGTGTCCCTGCCAGTGTTGATGGTGTGTCCCTGTCAGTGTTGGTGGTGTGTCCCTGCCAGTGTTGATGGTCTGTCCCTTCCAGTGTTAATGGTGTGTTACTACTAGCGTTGATGTGCGCCTGCCAGTGTTGTTGGTACATCTCTGCCAGTGTTCCCTGGAGAATACCTTGAGGTTGTTCCGGGGGTCAACGCTCCCACGGCCCGGTCCATAACCAGGCCTTGTGGTAGACCAGGGCCCGATCAACCCGTCTGTTACTGCTGGCTGCCTTCAAACAAACGTATGGACCACATCCCGGCTTATTAGGTACTGAATTTAGGTGCCTGTCCAGCTCTTGACGACATCCAGGGGTGTGTCAGTAATACCCTTATGTATGCTGGGAGGCAGTTGAACAGTCTTGGGTCCCTGACGCTTACTATGTTGTCTCTTAGTGTAAAGAAAGCGCCCCTGTTTTTCATTGCGGGTATGTTGCACCATCTATCGAGTCTAATGCCTTTGTAGGGAGTGATTTGTGTGTGCGAATTTGGGACTAGTCCCTCTAGGATTTTGTAAGTATATATTATGATTTATCATTTTCGCCTTCATTCCAAGGAGTACAGATGAAAGGATTTCAATCGTTTCCATAATTTAAGTGCTTTATTATACTTACATATGCAGTGAAAGTTCTCTGTATATTTTCAGGTTTGCAATTTCTCTTGCATTAAAAGGAGCGGTTAGTGCACGGTTGTGCTCCAGCATAGAGAAGACAAACGATATATAAAGAATCGTCATTGCCTCGGCACCTTAAGTTTTGAAAGTTCTCATTATCGTTTTCTTAGCAGATGTGGTAAAGACATTGTTGTGATCTTTGAAAGTGAGATTCTCTGAGATTATAATCCTGATAATGTATTGCGAACACAGGTAAAGAATGGTCTGTGAGACCTGGTCGTAATGGGAATTGGAGCAAACAAACTCAGTATATTATAATGTATATATTTCCTTCATCCACTATATACAATATGCACAGATAGAATAATAAGTTTACACCACGGTGACAGATGGCAAAGCAGAAGCCAGAGATAGTGCACCGTACTCAGTCAACAGGAAGGCAAGTCTGTCAGTGCTTACCGCAGGAGAATCACGTTGCTTCAGCTTTGGCGGGCTTGCCTGTGATTGGTCAATGAACCAAGGTACCGATTTAACGACGTGTACCCTATCGATCGTTAAACCCTAAGCACCTGGTTGAGAGGCAGCCTATATGGGAGTGTGACATACGCAGAACAAATTGTAACATACCCTCTGCATGCAACATGTCATCTCAGACAGGTGCTTCCCTGTCAGTCTTGATGATGCTTCCCTGTCAGTGTCGATTGTGCTTCCCTCTCAGTGATGTTGATGCTTCCCTGCCAGTGTTGATAGTGTTTCTGCCGGAGGAGAGCAGAATTCTCACGAACAGTGGTATTAGAGGTTCGCCCACGTTGATACGTATGAGAGAGGGTGATACTGTCAGTGCAGGCGTTAGGTCGGTTATGTTCCCAACTGGACTTAGAATGTAAACTAGTGAAGTGTAGCTGCACACGACAGCCAAGCAAAACTATAGAAACTGACGGAACGGTAAGTGTAGTGTGTGAAGTGTCCTCCCCGTCATTGTAGCTAAATGTAATCAGATTTAATTGAAGAATATGATATTTTCGTTTTAGATAATTGGAAAAAACATTAGCAGTATTATATAAGGTAAATGTCACCTTGTAAATTATAATAGATAATAACAGAGACAGTCTGAGTATTACTTTATGATATTCTCTTTCTTAAATACGCGGAACTCTCTGATTCCATGTCAGGTTCAGAGGAAAGCTGAAACAAATATATCAGAGGACGACACAATCTTACAAGAATCAAGCACTCAGCAGAACTAGTTGTTTTACCTTGATCCGAAGACATGCGGTGGTGTCTCTGAACTAATTTCATTCTTATCGTTTGGTGTACTAGCCTTCACCACCAGTATTTTCTATTATTGTAACCACGAACGTGAATATTTGAATCAATAACACTGAGAATAGCCAAGGATTCGAACCCATGTAACCCAGTTGTAGCCATGAACAAGTGATATTTAATCAATATCAAGGCTGCAACTAGCCGGGGGATCGAACCCGTGTTGTTTTAGCCCGCCTCATGGTGAGAGAAAATTCACGCTCTAACCCACTGGATCATACAATCCAACAAAGATCATGCACCCAGCAGAGCTAGGTGTTGTACTGCGATTCAGCTTTGTTGTGTGTGTGATCTTTGTAGGATGGTATGGTTCAAAAACTTTCATTTTTCCTCTTGGGCCACCCCACCTCGGTGGGATACGGCTGGTACGTTGAAAGATATATATATATATATATATATATATATATATATATATATATATAATATATATATATATATATATATATATATGTAATAAGATCACAGTAAACAGGTGATTTCAGAATATGCACAACAACCACTGTGAAAGAATAATGGAATTCCAAGCACTTTCGTGACTACTCACATTATCAAGGAACAATAAAAGTAATGCATCAAAGGAAGGCATATAAAGGGTCTAGACCACACCTCACTATCACATCCCACAACAAAGCAACACCTGACACACGACTCATAAGAAAGAGAACACTGCAGTAGACCCGCTGGCCCAACTAGACAGGTCCTTCACGGTAACCCACAAACTATTCTACCCAAGAATTAAGATTTATTATTTGTCCAATGTATTATATTTTTCCCAAATTCTATTAATTATAAATGGATCTAATTTATATAAAACCAAAGGAAATATATTATTGTCAAAACTGCTTTTTATGAAACAAGATTCAATTATATTCCTGTCGACCATGGACTTGCTTGATACAACTTTCTCAACTTTTTGAAAATCAATTGGATGGTTAAAATCTCTCACATGAATAAATAGAGCACTGGAATCTTGTCCAATTCTAATGCTATATTTATGATGTTTTAATCTTAGTTCGAGACTTTTACCAGTTTGACCGTAATAAACTTTATAGCAAATTTTACAAGGAATCTTATACACAAATCCGTCAACATTTTTGCCTGCTGCAGTGTTCTCTTTCTTATGAGTCGCGTGTCGTCGCACGTCAGGTGTTGCTTTGTTGTGGGATGTGATGGTGAGGTGTGGTTTAGACTCTTTATATGCTTTCCTTTGATGTATTACTTTTATTGTTTTTGATAATGTGAGTGGTCACTCACACACACACACACACACACACACACACCAACACACACACACACACACACACACACAAACTTATGTGTTAAGCGATCCAACATGTTACTGGGATTTTAATGAATATAGTACCGTGTACGTAACCTATTTGCAATGCTATCAAATGTATATCTAGAATTAATCTGTATACCCGTTTGTATATGTTTAATTGCAAGAAATGCGTAATTAGGAGCATTGTGTAATTTGAATGTTGAATGTGTTTATGCTAGGCTGGGATATTATGTTTATATAAATTGTTGTTGCATGTTTATCATGTTATTTAAAACGCACGCAAGTCCGTGAGTGTAATTTATGTGTTTACGTCTACGGAACCGCTAATAACAGCTCACGCGAGACACAGTCACTAACACTTCTATTTTTTTTAAATATCCCCGACGGTGTACGTTAAAGGTTACCTGGCTTTTTTTTTCCTCCAACTGTTCGATTTCATATTCCTCATAACTCGAGAAAGTCTCATTCAATCAGCTTCAAACTGGCATCTTCACGTATCCTGTGACCTCGGTTATTAAACCCATTTTCCCAGTTTCCATTCCTGGAAACTGGGAAAATCCTCAGAAGTAGATTTTGTGTGTAGGAGAGTGCCAAAGACAGATTGTTTTATAGTAGGAGCAGGCCTTAGACATGCCCCACAGAGGGGAATTATGTTCTTGAAGCACATACGTACATCTAATCCTTGCATGTTCCCGTTGAGTTACCAAACTCAACGGCAACAAGGAAAGATTAGATTTATATGCTATGACAAAGGTGAACAAAGCTGCCTTACCATAGCCTCTTCTACAGACACTGACGATTTACTTAAAAACGTTCAGTGATAAGTATTTCGTCTCTCTCCTCTTCAATAGTGAAGAAACGTAACAAATCGCCAAATAATGATCCAACTGATGTTACTATCACACTTGATCCTAAAACCCGGATCATGATTCCCACTCCGGAGAGAATTAGGAACACTGCTAAGGAACAAGCTAAGGAACAAGCTAAGGAACAAGCTAAGGAACAAGCTAAGGAACAAGGTAAGGAACAAGCTAAGGAACAAGCTAAGGAACAAGGTAAGGAACAAGCTAAGGAACAAGCTAAGGAACAAGCTAAGGAACAAGGTAAGGAACAAGGTAAGGAACAAGCTAAGGAACAAGCTAAGGAACAAGCTAAGGAACAAGGTAAGGAACAAGGTAAGGAACAAGGTAAGGAACAAGGTAAGGAACAAGCTAAGGAACAAGCTAAGGAACAAGGTAAGGAACAAGGTAAGGAACAAGGTAAGGAACAAGCTAAGGAACAAGGTAAGGAACAAGCTAAGGAACAAGCTAAGGAACAAGCTAAGGAACAAGCTAAGGAACAAGTAAGGAACAAGGTAAGGAACAAGGTAAGGAACAAGCTAAGGAACAAGCTAAGGAACAAGCTAAGGAACAAGGTAAGGAACAAGCTAAGGAACAAGCTAAGGAACAAGGTAAGGAACAAGCTAAGGAACAAGCTAAGGAACAAGCTAAGGAACAAGCTAAGGAACAAGCTAAGGAACAAGGTAAGGAACAAGGTAAGGAACAAGCTAAGGAACAAGCTAAGGAACAAGCTAAGGAACAAGGTAAGGAACAAGGTAAGGAACAAGCTAAGGAACAAGGTAAGGAACAAGGTAAGGAACAAGGTAAGGAACAAGCTAAGGAACAAGCTAAGGAACAAGCTAGGAAAGCAGGAACAAGCTAAGGAACAAGCTAAGGAACAAGCTAAGGAACAAGCTAAGGAACAAGCTAAGGAACAAGCTAAGGAACAAGCTAAGGACTGGGATCATTGTTATTACTACAGCAATAAATCTTATTAAACAAGTGTTCTCTTAGTTTTACAAGTGAAAGAACTTGTATTATATTTTCGTGAACAAGCTACGAACTTTGTTGGCCATCTTGGTGTAAAAAATAATAGTAATATAATAGTTAATTACTTTGTAAAGGCTACAATGTGTAATTACAATTTTTATTTGCTAAGTACAAAGATAGCCGCTATCATGCCGAGGAATTTCCAGCAAAATGTCTGAAGAAGTTAACTATAAGTTTACTTGACCCGTGATGAAAGAGTCGGTTACCTGGAAATGTCAGGAACTGCCATTCTTCTGTATAGACTGGAAATCTATATCAGTCTCCATAACCGGCTCCTCTTGTGTCAATTTCTTCGTTCCTCGTCATTGACTGAGGAGTCTTCCCAGAACGAAGTTCGCCAACCATTATCTATTTACTAACATATATTGCTCGACCCATTATATTGTTGCAGTGCGATAAGCAAAATGCTCTCTCGCTCTGTTGAAGAATTAAGCACTTGAGCAACATTTGGAAATCATTATTGTGAGAACGTTTCGCCAGCCAGTGGCTTCTTCAGTCCAATACACGGAAGAACGGTGGAAGATGAGGAGAAGTTTGAGGTAATCGGTCCTTCAAGTTTCCAGTTTTTCCAGCGTGCAAGAAAACTTTTCCAGGACTACATAATTAACACAACCTTTTGAAGGAGCGAAATTTTATCTGGACCCTCGACCTGCTTAATTCTACTTAATTACTTACTAGACAGATTTACGACAAGGTCAGAGTTCGCATGTACGGTACAGCCACTTATATATGATTATGTTAATTCCGTGTATGAATGTGTTCACTGTTGCTCATTTCCTCTCAGATCCTCACTGACATAATCTCGTAAGTAATCATGACAGGCTGGAGGAATCTTGTTGAAGAATTCGATCTGGGTTTTCATGTCAGTAAAAAGTTTGATGTTTTCATGCCATTCTAGATCTATAATTTTATTAGTGTTGTTGGTCGAGCAGTGGTGTAGCTAACCTGGCCAACCTGTTTTGCTGTAGCAATTTCGGTAGGACCAGTTCACTTAGGCACTTACATAAAATATAATAGTTTGTAAGAAGCTGTGATCGTGCTGTCAGAGGGGCTTACTCTCCTGTCTGACAGGAAGATACAAATGAAATTCCAAAAAAATATGAAAAATATGAAAACTGAAAAGAATCTATACTGGAACACAGTTATTTTTAACACTTTACTAGACAAGTTAAATTATATGCAAAAAAAAATCCCTGAACCATAATAAACTGTTCATAAGAGTTCCTAAAACTTATATCTAGCCTCTTTAATTAAAATAATCCTTGGAAAAGGTATCGTGACAGAGGTGTTGAGGAAGCTTAATATAAAACCTATTAAATGAAATATGAGATACAACCTGGCCCTGGAATATCACATAATCATCGTGTAACCTTAACCTTGGCGTAATATCAGAATCCATAACAACAAATTCACTTTGGAGTTACCTTAATTATCATAATATTGTTAGTGCGTCTCAACACGTCTTCATAAAGATATGTTCGTGTTTAACACATGTACCGATATTAGTCATTAAATTATTTGATGGGCTAAAATGTGATACACTACAAAGTTATCTAAATTCAATAATACGTTAGTTTGAGTTCCATACGCGAAACCGATACAAGAGCTACAACACACATTATTGGAGACGATATCTGATTCAGTGAAACCTGGATAACTAACACGAAAGAAGGAATTTCCGTAAATGGAGAGAAATCAGAATGGGAACCAGTCACAAGTGGCGTTCCATGGGGTTCTAAGGTAAATTTTCTGATGATGCTAAAGGAAGCGAGGAAAAAAATTTATCTGGGTCCCAAGGAGAGTCAGAGATTTGGATATGTTATTACTCAGAAGCATCAGATGTGGTTTAATGTTGTTCAGTGTAAAAATCAAATCTTGAGTTAAGAAAACAGCATAAAAACCTATAAACTATATAATATTGGGCTTAGTGAACCTGGATACAAAAGTCTGAATCTGTAACTTCTGTGTATGCATTTTACGTTTATACTAAGATGACCTATACACAAATAACCCGCACATAACAGAGAGAAGCTTACGACGACGCTTCGGTCCGACTTGGACCATTTACAAAGTCACAGTGTGACTTTGTAAATGGTCCAAGTCGGACCGAAACGTCGTCGTAAGCTTCTCTCTTTTATGTGCGGGTTATTTGTGTATCGTTCCAGTCACGGTATTGTGCCTTTTTTTGTTATTAATTGTTAAAATGACCTAATTGAAAGGCCAAGGATATATTTCAATTCCATTATTTTTCGACACTCCTTCATATTACGTGCCACAGACCTTGTCTCTTTATATAATAAATATAAATAAGCCAGAAAACATACAAAGAAAAGTGAAAATGTTAATGCCTTCCACCATACATAAAGGGGATTACCAATAGACCCTTGGCTGTCTTCATGACCCCTGGCTGTCTTCAAGACCCTGGCTGTCTTCATGACCCCTGGCTGTCTTCAAGACCCCTGGCTGTCTTCATGACCCCTGGCTGTCTTCATGACCCTGGCTGTCTTCATGACCCCTGGCTGTCTTCATGACCCCTGGCTGTCTTCATGACCCCTGGCTGTCTTCAAGACCCCTGGCTGTCTTCATGACCCCTGGCTGTCTTCAAGACCCCTGGCTGTCTTCAAGACCCTGGCTGTCTTCATGACCCCTGGCTGTCTTCAAGACCCTGGCTGTCTTCATCACCCCTGGCTGTCTTCATGACCCCTGGCTGTCTTCAAGACCCCTGGCTGTCTTCATGACCCCTGGCTGTCTTCATGACCCCTGGCTGTCTTCAAGACCCTGGCTGTCTTCAAGACCCTGGCTGTCTTCAAGACCCTGGTTGTCTTCATGACCATGGCTGTCTTCAAGACCCTGGCTGTCTTCAAGAACCTGGCTGTCTTCAAGACCCTGGCTGTCTTCAAGACCCTGGTTGTCTTCATGACCCTGGCTGTCTTCTTGACCCTGGTTGTCTTCAAGACCCTGGCTATCTTCAAGACCCTGGCTGTCTTCATGACCCTAGCTGTCTTCAAGACCCTGGCTGTCTTCAAGACCCTGGTTGTCTTCATGACCCTGGCTGTCTTCAAGACCCCTGGCTGTCTTCAAGACCCCTGACTGTCTTCAAGACCCTGGCTGTCTTCAAGACCCTGGCTGTCTTCATGACCCCTGGCTGTCTTCATGACATCTGGCTGTCTTCAAGACCCTGGCTGTCTTCATGACCCCTGGTTGTCTTCAAAGACCCCTGGCTGTCTTCATGACCCCTGGCTGTCTTCAAGACCCTTGGCTGTCTTCATGACCCCTGGCTGTCTTCAAGACCCTTGGATGTCTTCATGACCCCTGGTTGTCTTCAAAGACCCCTGGCTGTCTTCATGACCCCTGGCTGTCTTCAAAGACCCCTGGCTGTCTTCAAGACCCCTGGCTGTCTTCATGACCCCTGGCTGTCTTCATGACCCCTGGCTGTCTTCAAGACCCTGGCTGTCTTCAAGACCCTGGCTGTCTTCAAGACCCTGGTTGTCTTCATGACCATGGCTGTCTTCAAGACCCTGGCTGTCTTCAAGAACCTGGCTGTCTTCAAGACCCTGGCTGTCTTCAAGACCCTGGTTGTCTTCATGACCCTGGCTGTCTTCTTGACCCTGGTTGTCTTCAAGACCCTGGCTATCTTCAAGACCCTGGCTGTCTTCATGACCCTAGCTGTCTTCAAGACCCTGGCTGTCTTCAAGACCCTGGTTGTCTTCATGACCCTGGCTGTCTTCAAGACCCCTGGCTGTCTTCAAGACCCCTGACTGTCTTCAAGACCCTGGCTGTCTTCAAGACCCTGGCTGTCTTCATGACCCCTGGCTGTCTTCATAACATCTGGCTGTCTTCAAGACCCTGGCTGTCTTCATGACCCCTGGTTGTCTTCAAAGACCCCTGGCTGTCTTCATGACCCCTGGCTGTCTTCAAGACCCTTGGCTGTCTTCATGACCCCTGGCTGTCTTCAAGACCCTTGGCTGTCTTCATGACCCCTGGTTGTCTTCAAAGACCCCTAGCTGTCTTCATGACCCCTGGCTGTCTTCAAAGACCCCTGGCTGTCTTCAAGACCCCTGGCTGTCTTCATGACCCCTGGCTGTCTTCAAAGACCCCTGGCTGTCTTCAAGACCCTTGGTTGTTTTCAAGACCCCTGACTGTTTTCAAGACCCCTGACTGTCTTCTAGAAGGAGCTGAACACATACCTGAAGTCAGTACCTGACCAACCGGGCTGTGGTTAGTACGACAGTTTGCTTCCGGTCAGCAATAACAGCATGGTTTATCAGGCCCTGATCCACAACGAGGCCTTGTTACAGACCAGGCAGCGGGGGCGTTGACCCCCGAAACCCTCTCCAGGTATATAAAGAATAACTTGTAGAGCTTATGGTAGTGATTTTATTCTCCGGCGAAGAACTACACGGAATGCAAATAAAATGGCAAATTAAACACGAGTCAGAAGGATATAAACGTAATGTTGACAGTTGTTATCCAGAGCATCTCGGAACATACAAATGAATATATAACAAATTACATTCCAGAAATTACCTGGTTTCGAACTGACTTGGAAATACAAATGTAGAGAAAGTTAAAAGAGTTATGAACATTAAAATGGTATAAAATACCGACAGGTTGTTAGGTAAAAGAGTTATGTTAGCAGTGCAAAGGTTTGCAACAAGACTAGTCCCAGAACTACGGGGATTGTCCTACGAAGAAAGGTTGAGGGAAATCGGCCTGACGACCCTGGAGGACAGGAGGGTCAGGGGAGACATGATGACGATATATAAAATACTGTGCGGAATAGACAAAGTGGACAAAGACGGGATGTTCCAGAGATGGGACACAGACACAAGAGGTCACAATTGGAAGTTGAGGACTCAGATGAATCAAAGGGATGTTAGGAAGTATTTCTTCAGTCATAGAGTAATCAGGCCGTGGAATAGCCTAGAAAGTGACGTAGTGGAGGCGGGAACCATACATAGTTTTAAGGCGAGGTATGATAGAGCTCATGGAGCAGGGAGAGAGAGAACCTAGTAGCAATCAGCGAAGAGGCGGGGCCAGGAGCTATGAATCGACCCCTGCAACCACAAATAGGTGAGTACAAATAGGTGAGTAGTTGTCAGAGGTAGTGGCAGCTGAGGTAGACAACAGTGTTGCCAGCGCATGGTGGCAACACTGTTGCAATAGTCCCACTAAAAACATTTAACATATTTTGTTGGTAATATTTTATTTCAGCTGCAAACAGGAACATATTCCAGTCACACCATGTTTATTTATGTTTTATATTGAAAAATATTTTAGAAATAATGACTGTACTGAATCCATAGGAAGAGAATTTGATCCACTATTATGAGTCGCATTTTTTATGATCCCATGAAAAGATCAACAGAGAATATTGTTCGAAATAAAGCAAATATTTATGTGTTAGAAATTATGGATGCGTGTAATATATATATATATATATATATATATATATATATATATATATATATATATATATATATATATATATATATATATATATATATACAGATGGGGCAGGTTGACCCAAAAAGAAAGAAAAAACTTTCATTATCATTCACCACTTTCACCATCACCATCGCAGAGGCGCTCAGACACGACAGTTTAGACGTCCCTCCAAACTGCCTGCCAGCATCCTAAACCCCTCCTTTAAAGGGCAGGCATTGTACTTCCCATTTCCAGGACTCAAGTCCGGCTAACCGGTTACCCTGAATCCCTTCACAAAATATTACCCTACTCACTCCACCAGCTTGTCAGGTTCCAAAACCAATTCGTCTCCATTCACTCTTATCTAACATGCTCACGCATGTCCAAGCCCCTCGCTCACAAAACCTCCTTTACTTCCTCCAACCTTTTCAAGAATGACTCCTACCCCTCCTTGCTTCCCCAATGGATTTATACGTTCTCCAAGTCATTCTGCTTGTTTCCATTCTCTCTAAATAACCAAATCACCTTTACAGTCTCTCTTCAGCCCTCTGATTAATACTTTCAGGAACTCTTCATCTAATTTCCACACTACGAATATTCTGCATAATATTTACACCACACATTGTCCTTAGACATGACATCTCCGCTGCCTCCAACCGCCTCCTCACTACAGCATTTACAACCCAAGCTTCACACAGATTTAAGAGTGTTAGTACCAATATACTTTATTACATTCCCTTGTCTCCATGGATAACGTTCTTTGTCTCCACAGATACCTCAATGCGCCACTGTAATTGAACTATGTGTAGAAAGAGGTTTGATAATAAGACATATTTTATGAAAAAGGGGATAAATAAGTATACAAGATATGATATAGCACATAATGACAGCAGTTTGCTAGATTATGTATTGGTGGATAAAAAGTTGATGGGTAGGCTTTAGGATGTATATGTTTTTAGAGGGGCAACTGATATATCGGATCATTATTTAGTTGTAGCTACAGTTAGAGTAAGAGATAGATGGCAAAAAAGGAAAATGGCAACAGTAAGTCAGAGAGAAGTGAAAGTATATAAACTGAGGGTGAGATATAAACAACCTTTAGCGGAAAGGCGGCTAGTTCATGTATGGGTAGTGGGGGGGGGGTGAAAGGGGTTGAAGAGAGATGGGATAGTTTTAAAAATGCAGTATTAGAATGTGGGGCATTATTATTATTATAATCATGGGGGAGCGCTAAACCCGTAGGATTATACAGCGCATGTGGGGGGGGGATAGAAGGTATTCAGGCTCAATTCAGGGAACCGGAGCACAAATCCAATTCCCTAGATCAAGAGCCCTTCACCAGCGTCAAGGACAAGAATGTGAGGGGACAAGAATGTGGGGCAGAAGTTTGTGGTTATAGGAGGGTGGGTGCAGGAGGAAAGAGGAGTGATTGGTGGAATGATGAAGTAAAGGGTGTGATAAAAGAGAAAAAGTAGTTTATGAGAGGTTTTTACAAAGCAGAAGTGATATAAAAAGGTAGAGTATGGAGAGTAAAAGAAAGGTGAAGAGAGTGATGAGAAAGTGAATAAAGAGAGCAGATGATAGAGTGGGGGAGGCCTTCTGAAGAAATTTTGCTGAGAATAAGAAAAAAATTTTGGAGATAAAAAAGAGTTAAGAAAGCCTAGGGAACGAATGGATTTGTCAGTTAAAAACAGAGTAGGAGAGTTAGTAGATGGGGAGATGGAGGTATTGGGTAGATGGCGAGAATATTTTGAGGAACTTTTAAATGTCGATGATGAATGGAAGACAGTAATTTCATGCACTTGCTAGAGAGGTATAACATCTTTTAGGAGTGAAGAAGAGCAGGATGTGAGTGTGGGGGAGGTGTGTGAAGCATTACGTAGAATGAAAGGGGGTAAAGCAGCTGGAATTGATGGGATTATGACAGAAATGTTAAAAGCAGAGGGGGATATGGTGTTGGAGGGGTTGGTATTTTTGTTTAATAAATGCATGAAAGAGGGGAATGTTGGCAGAAAGCATGTATAATTCTTTTATATAAAGGGAAGGGGGATAAAAGAGATTGTAAAAATTATAGGGGAATAAGTTTATCAGGGATATTACTGAAAGAATTAGAGGTAAGACAGAGAGTAGGATTGCAGATGAACAAGGAAGCTTTAGAGTGGGTAGGTAGTAAGCTACTTAATGGTGTGAAGAGCTTTTACGAGTATTGTAAGGCGTAGGTTAGGGGGAGTAGGAGAGAGGGAGATTACTTCCCTGTAAAATTAGGTCTTAGAGATGAGTAATGTCACCATGGTTGTTTAATAAATTTATAGATGGGGTTGTAAAAGAAGTAAATGCTAAGGTGTTGGGGAGAGGGGTGGGATTAATTTAAATCAAATACAAAATGGGAGTTGACACAGTTACTTTTTGCTGATGATACTGTGCTTATGGGAGATTCTGAAGTTGCAAAGGTTAGTGGACGAGTTTCGGAGTGTGTGTAAAGGTAGAAAGTTGAAAATGAACATAGATAAGAGTAAAGTGATGAGAGTATCAAATGATTTAGATAAAGAAAAAATTAATATCACATTGAAGGGAGGGAGAATGGAAGAAGCGAATATTTTCAGATATTTGGGAGTTGACTTGTCAGTGGATGGGTTTATGAAGGATGAAGTTAACCATTTTCTGTGTAGTATACAGAACGTGGACGTGTATTATTCCCTGTATGCGAACGCGTTTTATTCCTCTCAGTTAGGCAGTGGCCAGGACAGGAGCAGATGAGAGGTGTGTCTAGTTCAGTACCAGACGGGTGGTCACAGGATGAAGTCAACATGTTTGGGCGGTAGTTTGAGTAGGTAATTTTGGTTAGTTTTTAGTGTACACTAAAAGTGTTTGTGTTTAAGTGCTCTCATGTATATTTCTAAAGCCCTTTTATGGAGGGGCCTGTGTTTTGGAGAGTATTTAACGTTTCCACTGTAGGCTATGTAGCCTGCAGAAAGTGGGGGAGGGGGGTCATGGAGCCTCCCTGTTCATAAATGTTCATTTATTTTGTTTCACTCATTAGTAGCAGTGTGCTAGTGAGTTAATGTGAACTGGAGTGTGGTGGTTTTTTGGAGTATTGTAAGTTGTATGTAAGTTACTATTATTATATTATATTTTTGTACAGGTGAGTTTTTGTGTCCTTCCTTATACAACGTTAATTATTTGCACTCATGCTTAATTTGTATGGGTACATGCTGGCCCAAGGTTCGCTGTGCTTTCAGAGTAATTTTATAACACCTAGACAGCAGTGTGAGCAGCCTTCAGGAGCCAGGACCATTTTATTTTAGTTACGACATCAAAGTCGTAACACACACACACACACACACACACACACACACACACACACACACACACACACACACACACACACACACACACACACACACACACCAGTGTTAGTGACAACGTCAGTGAACAAACCTACAAGTGATAACCAAAGTTATTAGTTAAAAAAATAAAGAAAAGGTGAATCATACAACAAAATTTCAAAGTGCCAGTTCGTTGGAGGCCTAGTTGGCACTTGTTGACACAGTTACAAATATACAAAGTACAAAGCGAATGACTAAAGACAAAGATCAAAAAAGAATTAAGAGAGGATGGTTAACGAGAAACTGTGAGGTAGCATACAGCGAGTGTGAACAAGCTAGCCAGAAAGGGGAAATATATATATATATATATACATACATATATATATATATATATATATATATATATATATATATATATATATATTATAAATATATATATAAATATATATATATATATTATATATATATATATATATATATATAATATATATATATATATATATATATATATAACCAGAGAAGGTGGCAGCAGTAGGCCTGAGGAAGTAGCCGCCATAACAGGTTGGTAGTCATACAAATAAGAAGTATACTTACCAAAAGTGAAGTGTAAATTATAAAAGTAGCAATATACAAGTGATAAGTGTGGTAAATGAGGACTCAAACTGGCAATGAGAATAGAATAACTGAAGAGGTCGGAGGCGGAAGGGCGAGGTGCACGAGTCATCGTACAGCGAGCATCGTACAGCGAGCATCGTACAACGAGCGTCCTACATCAGGCATCTGGATGGACGTCTCCTCTGAGTTGTAACGTACAAATCACCTGTTTGTGGTTAACGGGGAAGTTTGAGAGATAAAGCCGGCCCTAGATCACTGGTAGCTGACTGTCACATAATCTGCTCCAGAGTGACTATCATACACACAACACCTAGCAGTAGTAGGAAGATAAAATTTGTAGGAGCAAGGAATAGGCAGGAGGAGTAAGTTGGGGCCAGTAGGACTGACAACAGTTTTAAGAGATAATGTTTTAAGACACAAAGGCAGTACAATCTGAGAAGCAAGTATTGGGTACACATGTAGTATAAGGTAGTACATAACTGGGAGAAAGAAAGACTCTTTAACACACACTAGTATTATAATTATTAGAATTACTCTCAGTATTAATGGTATTTTATTAGTATTATGGATACATAGAGGTGAGGTGTATTTCTGGGACACACAAACAACTGACGTGCTCACGCGCGCGCGTGCGCGCACACACGCACACACACACACACACACACACACACACACACACACACACACACACACACACACACACACACACACGAAACTGCTGTATAGCCACATTAGGAGGAAGACAACAGTCAAGGACCAGGTGATAAGGCTGAGGAAAGAAGGTGGAGAACTCACAAGAAACGATCAAGAGGTATGTGAGGAGCTCAACACGAGATTTAAGGAAGTATTTACAGTAGAGACAGGAAGGACTCTGGGGGGACAGACCAGATGGGGACACCAACAAGGAATACACCAACAAGTGTTGGACGACATACATACAGATGAGGAGGAGGTGAAGAAACTGCTAAGGGACATCGATACCTCAAAGGCAATGGGACCGGACAACATCTCTCCATGGGTCCTTAGAGAGGGAGCAGATATGTTGTGCGTACCACTTACCACAATCTTCAACACATCCCTGGAAACTGGGCAACTACCTGAGGTATGGAAGACGGCAAATGTAGTTCCCATTTTCAAAAAAGGAGACAGAAAAGAGGCACTAAACTATAGACCTGTGTCATTGACGTGTATAGTATGCAAAATTATGGAGAAGATTATCAGGAGGAGAGTGGTGGAGCACCTGGAACGGAACAGGAGTATAAATGCCAACCAGCACGGATTCACGGAAGGCAAATCCTGTGTCACAAACCTTCTGGAGTTTTACGATAAAATAACAGAAGTAAGACAAGAGAGAGAGGGGTGGGTTGATTGCATCTTCTTGGACTGCAAGAAGGCCTTTGACACAGTTCCTCACAAGAGATTAGTGCAGAAGCTAGAGCATCAGGCGCATATAACAGGAAGAGCACTGCAATGGATCAGAGAATACCTGACAGGGAGGCAACAACGAGTCATGGTACGTAATGATGTATCACAGTGGGCACCTGTGACGAGCGGGGTCCCACAGGGGTCGGTCCTAGGACCAGTGCTATTTTTGGTATATGTGAACGACATGACGGAAGGGTTAGACTCAGAAGTGTCCCTGTTTGCAGATGATGTGAAGTTAATGAGGAGAATTAAATCTGATGAGGACCAGGCAGGACTTCAAAGAGACCTGGACAGACTGGACACCTGATCCAGCAAAATGGCTTCTCGAATTTAATCCTGCCAAATGCAAAGTCATGAAGATAGGGGAAGGGCACAGAAGACCACAGACAGAGTATAGGCTAGGTGGCCAAAGACTGCAAACCTCACTCAAGGAGAAAGATCTTGGGGTGAGTATAACACCGAGCATGTCTCCGGAAGCACACATCAATCAGATAACTGCTGCAGCATATGGGCGCCTGGCAAACCTGAGAACAGCATTCCGACACCTTAGTAAGGAATCATTCAAGACACTGTACACCGTGTATGTCAGGCCCATACTGGAGTATGCAGCACCTGTTTGGAACCCGCACTTGATAAAGCACGTCAAGAAACTAGAGAAAGTACAAAGGTTTGCAACAAGGTTAGTTCCAGAGCTAAGGGAATGTCCTATGAAGAAAGATTAAGGGAAATCGGCCTGACGACACTGGAGGACAGGAGGGTCAGGGGAGACATGATAACGACATATAAAATACTGCGTGGAATAGACAAGGTGGACAAGGACAGAATGTTCCAGGGAGGGGACACAGAAACAAGAGGCCACAATTGGAAGTTGAAGACACAAATGAGTCAGAGAGATAGTAGGAAGTATTTCTTCAGTCATAGAGTTGTAAGGCAGTGGAATAGCCTAGAAAATGACGTAGTGGAGGCAGGAACCATACACAGTTTTAAGACGAGGTTTGATAAAGCTCATGGAGCGGGGAGAGAGAGGGTCTAGTAGCAACCGGTGAAGAGGCGGGGCCAGGAGCTAGGACTCGACCCCTGCAACCACAAATAGGTGAGTACAAATAGGTGAGTACACGCACACACACACACAGACACACACACACACACTCGGGGCCAGGAGCTGAGTCTCGACCCCTGAAACCACAACTAGGTGAGTACACACACACACCCACTCATTCACACAGCTGATCCTTGGAATTTGACCCCGTTCCCACACCTCTCCCCCTCTCTCTCCCACCCTCCTCTTTAGCCTTCTCTCCCCTCCCTCTATCTTTCTCTTACCCCTTCCCTCGTGTCCCCCCACCTCTCCCCCTCTCTCCCACCCTCCTCTTCCACCTTCTCTCTCCCTCCTTCTTTCTATCTTTCTCTCTCCCCCTCCCTCGTGTTCCCCCACCTCTCCCCCTCTCTCTCCCACCCTCATTTTCAGCCTCCTCTTCCCCTCTCCTCTTTCTTTCTCTCTCCCCCTCCCTCACGTTTCCCCACCTCTCCCCCTCTCTCTCCCACCCTCCTCTTCAACCTTCTCTCCCCTCCCTCTTTCTATCTTTCTCTTTCCCCCTCTCTCTCCCACCCTCCTCGGTAGCCTTCTTCCCCTCCCTCTTTCTCTCTCCCCTCCCTCGCATTTCTCTCTCTCATAGCCTTTTTCCCTAACCCTCCTCTCACTCTCTCTCTACCCTTTCTCTCCCCCTCTCGTTTCTCTCTCTCCCCCCTAATCTTATCCCTCACCCCCATCCTCACTACTCTCTCTTCCTCTTTCTACCGTTTAACTCTCCTCGGTAGCCTTCTTCCCCCTCCCTCTTTCTCTCTCCCCTCCCTCGCATTTCTCTCTCTCATAGCCTTTTTCCCTCACCCTCCTCTCTCTCTCTCTCTACCCTTTCTCTCCCCCTCTCGTTTCTCTCTCTCCCCCCTAATCTTATCCCTCACCCCATCCTCACTACTCTCTCTTCCTCTTTCTACCGTTTAACTCTCCCCCCTCTTACTCTCTCCCTTCTCTAGCCTTCCCCCTCTTATTTTCTCTCTCTCTCCTCTAACCTTGTCCCTCCCCCCCACACACACACCCTGAAAACACAAACTTCTCTCTGTGGTAAAATACATAAGCTTCTTTCTGTGGTAATAAAATGGGTGGCCTTAGAGGGCGGAAAACCAGAGATCTGGTGGACGAACCAGGGAGGAAAGATTGGGAGTTAGAGCTCCAAAAAAGGGAGGAAGAGTGGGGAAGGAAGATAGAAGAGCTTGGCAAGATAATGGAGGAGCAGATAGCTGAAGAGTGCAGGAAGTGGGAGCTACAAGTCTTAGCAGCAGAAGCTAGGATACAGTGCTTAGAAGAGAAACTGAAAAGCCTAAAACAGATTAGAGAGACAAATGACAATTTAGATGCATCAACAGGAAATTCTATATCAGGCACAGACAAGGGGACGGTAAGAAACAAAGGAGATATGCCGTATGCGAAGGCCCAATCAGACCCATGTGGGGCCAGGGAAAAGACGAGGAGCATACTAAGATCAAATGACAGGTCCAAAGACAATGAAGGTATGTTATATGCAAAGACTAACAGCCAACTGCAGTAGCAAGGAACAACTGATCATGAAAGGCAGTTCCCTGAGAATAAAAGTTTCAGATAGGACAGGGACTGAAGGCAAGAACATTTCAATGGAAGGAAACAAAACACCTCAGAGGATGCAAATGGAGACTCAGTGGGACAAGGGGGACAACTTCGAAGAAATAAAACTGGAGGAGGAAAAAATGATTGAAGGCATCATGAAAACAATAGGTGAGGACGATATGATCCAGGTGACAAATTTTCGGAGAATTGGGTGGTTTGCGAGTGGAAGGATACGGCCTGTCAAGGTAATTTTCAAGGAAGGATCAGTTCTAACCAGGATTCTGCAAGAGAAAGCACGACTGAGGGACAAACAGGGGTACCAGAGAGTATACCTCGATAGTGACAGAACACAAAAAGAAAGGACTACACTGAAAGAGAGGGTACAGAGACGCAAGGAGGAACAAGAGGCAATGAAGATGAGCAGGACCCAGACACAGGACGAAGGGAAAACACACCCTGCAGAATCTCCCACCGAAAGACTCCAACCACGACAATCCCAACGCAACTGAGCAACCCAAACCACAACCCACTCACCGTTCCCTCTTCCAGCAACACCCACATCACAAACCTCATCTCAACAGCTGTCCCTTATGGGCATTCTGACCCCACCCCATCATCACAAACCCCACCTACACCACAGCCCCCCATAGGCCCCCACCAAGGCTCCTGCTCCCCCAACCCCAATATTCTTGCAGGACCACAGTGATAGAAAAGAAGCTGAAAGTTTGGTACACAAACGCAGACAGAATAACGAATAAACATGAGAAGTGGCACGAAAGAATCAGTGAGAAATCCCATACATCATAGCAGTCACAGAAACAAAACTCGCTGAGACAATAACAGATGCAATCTTCCCACCGGGATATCAGATCCTGAGAAAAGATAGAAGGAGTAGAGGGGGAGGAGGAGTTGCACTGCTCATAAGAAACCGATGGGGATTTGAGGTAATGGAAGTCATGGACGTGATTGGAGAAAGAGACTGCATAGTAGGTACAATTCAGTCTGGAGAACATAGAGTAGTCATTGGAGTGATGTATAACCCACCACAGAACTGCAGGAGGCCAAGAGAGGAGTACGAAGAAAACAACAGGGCGATGGTGGACACACTGGCTGAGGTGGCAAGAAGAGCTCACTCGAGCAGAGCAAAGTTACTGGTAATGGGCGATTTCAACCACAGGGAGATCGACTGGGAAAACCTGGAGCCTCATGGGGGTCCCGAAACATGGAGAGCCAAGATGATGGATGTGGTACTTCAAAACCTCATGCATCAACATGTCAGGGACGCTACCAGAAAGGGAGGGGAGGATGAGCCAGCAAGATTGGATCTTGTGTTCACCCTGAGCAGTTCGGACATTGAGGACATCACTTACGAGACGCCCCTTGGAGCTAGCGATCACGTGGTACTGAGTTTTGATTATATATTAGAGTTACAAGTGGAGAAGGAAACAGGAACTGAATGGGAAAAGCCAAACTACAAAAGGGGGGACTACACAGGTATAAGGAACTTCCTGCAGGAGGTTCAGTGGGACAGAGACCTGGTAGGAAAATCAGTAAACGAGATGATGGAATATGTAGTAACAAAGTGCAAGGAGGCAGAGGAAAGGTTTGTTCCCAAGAGAAATAGAAATAATAGGAAGACCAAAGCGAGTCATTGGTTAACCCGAAGGTGTAGGGAGGCAAAAACTAAGTGCAGCAGAGAATGGAAAAGGTACAGGAGGCAAAGGACCCAGGAAAATAATGAGATTAGTAGAAGAGCCAGAAACGAGTATGCAGAGATAAGGAGGAAGGCCCAGCGACATTACGAAAACGACATCGAAAGGCAAGTCTGACCCGAAACTGCTGTATAGCCACATTAGGAGGAAGACAACAGTCAAAGACCAGGTGATAAGGCTGAGGAAAGAAGGTGGAGAACTCACAAGAAACGATCAAGAGGTATGTGTGCTCAATATGAGATTTAAGGAAGTATTTACAGTGGAGACAGGAAGGCCTCTCGGGAGACAGACCAGATGGGGACAGCAGCAAGGAATATATCAACAAGTGTTGGATGACATACATACAGATGAGGAGGTGAAGAAACTGCTAAGGGGCATCGATACCTCAAAGGCAATGGGACCGGACATCATCTCCCCGTGGGCCCTTAGAGAGGTAGTGGACATGTTGTGTGTGCCACTTACCACAATCTTCAACACATCCCTGGAAACTGGGCAACTACCTGAGGTATGGAAGACGGCAAATGTAGTTCCCATTTTTAAAAAAGGAGACAGAAAAGAGGCACTAAACTATAGACCTGTGTCACTGACGTGTATAGTATGCAAAGTTATGGAGAAGATTATCAGAAGGAGAGTGGTGGAGCACCTGGAACGGAACAAGAGTATAAACGCCAACCAGCATGGATTCATGGAAGGAAAAATCCTGTGTCACTAACCTTCTGGAGTTTTATGATAAAGTAACAGAAGTAAGACACTAGAGAGAGGGGTGGGTTGATTGCTTCTTCTTGGACTGCAAGAAGGCCTTTGACACTGTTCCTCACAAGAGATTAGTGCAGAAGCTGGAGGATCAGGCTCATATAACAGGAAGGGCACTGCAATGGATTAGAGAATACCTGACAGGGAGGCAACAACGAGTCATGGTACGTAATGATGTATCACAATGGGCACCTGTGACGAGCGGGGTCCCACAGGGGTCGGTCCTAGGACCAGTGCTATTTTTGGTATATGTGAACGACATGATGGAAGGGTTAGACTCAGAAGTGTCCCTGTACGCAGACGATGTGAAGTTAATGAGGAGAATTAAATCAGATGAGGACCGGGCAGGACTTCAAAGAGACCTGGACAGACTGGACACCTGGTCCAGAAACTGGCTTCTCGAATTTAATCCCGCCAAATGCAAAGTCATGAAGATAGGGGAAGGGCAAAGAAGACCGCTGACAGAGTATAGGCTAGCAAACCTCAACTGCAAACCTCGCTCAAGAAGAAAGATCTTCGAGTGAGTATAACACCGAGCATGTCTCCGGAAGCACACATCAACCAGATAACTGCTGCAACATATGGGTGCCTGGCAAACCTGAGAACAGCATTCCAATACCTTAATAAGGAATCGTTC
Organism: Cherax quadricarinatus; assembly: GCF_026875155.1. Taxonomy (NCBI): domain Eukaryota; kingdom Metazoa; phylum Arthropoda; class Malacostraca; order Decapoda; family Parastacidae; genus Cherax; species Cherax quadricarinatus. Next base: position 2,811,505 of record NC_069449.1, read on the forward strand.
AAGACACTGTACACTGTGTACGTCAGGCCCATACTGGAGTATGCAGTACCTGTTCGGAACCCGCACTTGATAAAGCACGCCAAGAAACTAGACAAAGTGCAAAGGTTTGTGACAAGGTTAGTTCCAGAGCTAAGGGGAATGTCTTATGAAGAAAGGTTAAGGGAAATCGGCCTGACGACACTAGAGGACAGGAGGGTCAGGGGAGACATGATAACGACATATAAAATGCTGCGCAGAATAGACAATGTGGACAAAGACAGGATGTTCCAGGGAGGGGACACAGAAACAAGAGGCCACAATTGGAAGTTGAAGACACAGATGAGTCAGAGAGATATTAGGAAGTATTTCTTCAGTCAGAGTTGTCAGGCAGTGGAATAGCCTAGAAAGTGATGTAGTGGAGGCAGGAACCATACATAGTTTTAAGACGAGGTATGATAAAGCTCATGGAGCGGGGAGAGAGAGGACCCAGTAGCAACCGGTGAAGAGGCGGGGCCAGTAGCTAGGAATCGACCCCAGCAACCACAAACAGGTGAGTACAAATAGGCGAGTACACACACACACACACACTGCAGGCTGCAGACCTGGTCCAGCAATTGGCTCCTGGAGTTCAATCCCACCAAGTGCAAAGTCATGAAGATTGGGGAAGGGCAAAGAAGGCCGCAGACGGAGTACAGTCTAGGGGGTCAGAGACTACAAACCTCACTCAAGGAAAAAGATCTTGGGGTGAGTATAACACCAGGCACATCTCCTGAAGCGCACATCAACCAAATAACTGCTGCAGCATATGGGCGCCTAGCAAACCTCAGAACAGCATTCCGACATCTTAATAAGGAATCATTCAGGACCCTGTACACCGTGTATGTTAGGCCCATATTGGAGTATGCGGCACCAGTTTGGAACCCACACCTAGCCAAGCACGTGAAGAAACTAGAGAAAGTGCAAAGGTTTGCAACAAGACTAGTCCCAGAGCTAAGAGGTATGTCCTACGAGGAGAGGTTAAGGGAAATCAACCTGACGACACTGGAGGACAGGAGAGATAGGGGGGACATGATAACGACATACAAAATACTGAGAGGAATTGACAAGGTGGACAAAGACAGGATGTTCCAGAGATTGGACACAGTAACAAGGGGACACAGTTGGAAGCTGAAGACACAGATGAATCACAGGGATGTTAGGAAGTATTTCTTCAGCCACAGAGTAGTCAGTAAGTGGAATAGTTTGGGAAGCGATGTAGTGGAGGCAGGATCCATACATAGCTTTAAGCAGAGGTATGATAAAGCTCACGGCTCAGGGAGAGTGAACTAGTAGCGATCAGTGAAGAGGCGGGGCCAGGAGCTCGGACTCGACCCCCGCAACCTCAACTAGGTGGGTACAACTAGGTGAGTACACACACACACACACACACACACTCACACACACACACACACACACACACACACACACACACACACACCTAGTTCTATGACGTGGTGACAGCAGTAAGACAAGAGAGAGAGGGGTGGGTGGATTGCATATTCTTGGTCTGCAAGAAAGCGTTTGACACAGTTCCACACAAGAGATTAGTGCAAAAACTGGAGGACCAAGCAGGGATAACAGGGAAGGCACTATAATGGATCAGGGAATACTTGTCAGAAAGACAGCAGCGAGTCATGGTACGTGGCGAGGTGTCAGAGTGGGCACCTGTGACCAACGGGGTCCCACAGGGGTCAGTCCTAGCACCAGTGCTGTGTCTGGTATTTGTGAACGACGTGACGGAAGGAATAGACTCTGAGGTGTCCCTCTTTGCAGATGACGTGAAGTTGATTAGAAGAATTCATTCGATCGAAGACCAAGCAGAACTACAAAGGGATCTGGACAGGCTGCAGACCTGGTCCAGCAATTGGCTCCTGGAGTTCAATCCCACTAAGTGCAAAGTCATGAGGATTGGGGAAGGGGAAAGAAGACCGCAGACGGAGTACAGTCTAGGGGCCAGAGACTACAAACATCACTCAAGGAAAAAGATCTTGGGGTGAGTATAACACCAGGAACATCTCCTGAAGCGCACATCAACCAAATAACTGCTGCAGCATATGGGCGCCTGGCAAACCTCAGAACAGCATTCCGACATCTTCATAAGGAATCGTTCAGGACCCTGTACACCGTGTACGTTAGGCCCATATTGGAGTATGCGGCACCAGTTTGGAACCCACACCTAGCCAAGCATGTAAAGAAACTAGAGAAAGTGCAAAGGTTTGCAACAAGACTAGTCCCAGAGCTAAGAGGTATGTCCTATGAGGAGAGGTTAAGGGAAATCAACCTGACGACACTGGAGGACAGGAGAGATAGGGGGGACATGATAACGACTTACAAAATACTGAGAGGAATTGACAAGGTGGACAAAGACAGGATGTTCCAGAGACTGGACACAGTAACAAGGGGACACAGTTGGAAGTTGAAGACACAGATGAATCAAAGGGATGTTAGGAAGTATTTCTTCAGCCACAGAGTAGTCAGGAAGTGGAATAGTTTGGGAAGCAATGTAGTGGAGTCAGGATCCATACATAGCTTTAAGCAGAGGTACGATAAAGCTCATGGTTCAGGCAGAGTGACCTAGTAGCGACCAGTGAAGAGGCGGGGCCAGGAGCTTGGACTCGACCCCTGCAACCTCAACTAGGTGAGTACAACTAGGTGAGTACACACATGCACACACATGCACATACACACATACACACACAAACACATACACACACCCGCAAGGCCCTCAGTTATCAGGAGGTCATGGTCACTTTACCCTCGGCCCTCTCCCCTCCCTTCCCTTCTAATCCCATACACACTCCTCCCCCACTTCTAAGGGTCACTCATCCTTCTCCCCCCCTCCCTCCTTAATCCCATCCCTCTCTCTCCCACACATGCACACACACACATACACCTGACACAAACACACACTCCCCCTTACCATCTCTACCCCTCCCCTAACCACCTCTCCCCCTCACCCTAGCCACCTACCCAAACCATCTAATCCCCACCCCAACTACCTCTCCCCCTCCAATAACCATCCTCCCCCTCCCCATAATCATCCAACCCCACTCCCCCAAACCATCTATTCCCCTACCCCTAATCCACCTCCCCCTTCCTTCTGTGGAGCAATGGGTGAACCTAGAACTAGGATGAGAACAAGAGGCCCAAAGGACAAATCTGGGAGGGAGGACTGGGAGGTAGAGCTCAAAAAGAGGGAGGAAGACTGGGGAAGGAGGCTAAATGAGCTGGCAAGGAAGATGGAGGAGAGGTTAGCAGCAGAATGCAGAACACGGAAGCAACATGCCACAGCAGAAGAAAACCTGGAAAACCTGGAGCCCCATGGGGGTCCCAAAACATGGAGAGCCAAGATGATGGATGTGGTACTGGAAAACCTCATGCATCAACATGTTAGAGACACTACCAGAGAGAGAGGAGAGGATGAACCAGCAAGACTGGACCTTGTATTCACCTTGAGTAGTTCTGACATCGAGGATATCATGTATGAAAGGCCTCTGGGAGCTAGTGATCATGTGGTTCTGTGCTTCAACTACTTAGTTGAGCTCCAAGTGGAGAGAGCAGCAGGAATAGGGTGGGAAAAACCAAACTACAAAAGGGGGAACTACTCAGGCTCGAGGAACTTCTTTCAAGACATTCAGTGGGAGAGGGAACTGACAGGAAAACCAGTACAAGAAATGATGGACTATGTGGCAACAAAATGCAAGGAGGCAGAGGAGAGGTTTGTTCCCAAGGGAAACAGAAATAATGGAAAGAACAGAACGAGTCCTTGGTTCACCCAAAGGTGAAGGGAGGCAAAAAACTAGGTGTACTAGAGAATGGAAAAGGTACAGAAGACAGAGAACTCAGGAAAATAAAGAGATTAGCCGAAGAGCCAGAAACGAATATGTACAGATAAGAAGTGAGGCTCAGCGGCAATACGAAAATGACATAGCATCGAAAGTCAAGACTGACCCGAAGCTGTTGTACAGCCATATCAGGAGGAAAACAACAGTCAAGGACCAGGTAATCAGACTGAGGAAGGGTGACGGGAAATTCACAAGAAACGACCGGGAGGTATGTCAGGAGCTCAACACAAGATTTAAAGAAGTATTTACAGTGGAAACCAGTAGGACTCCAGGAAATCAGAGCAGGGGGGTGTATCAGCAAGTGCTGGATGAGGTACATATAACCAAGGAGGAGGTGAAGAAGCTGCTATGCGAACTTGAAACCTCAAAGGCGGTGGGACCAGACAACATCTCTCTGTGGGTCCTTAAAGAGGGAGCAGAGACATTGTGTGTACCATTAACAAAGATCTTCAACACATCATTTGAAACTGGGCAACTCCCTGAGGTATGGAAGATGGCAAATGTAGTCCCAATTTTTAAAAAGGGAGACAGACATGAGGCACTAAACTACAGACCTGTATCACTAACGTGTATAGTATGCAAAGTCATGGAGAAGATCATCAGGAGGAGAGTGGTGGAGCGCCTGGAAAGAAACAAGTGTATAATTGACAACCAGCATGGTTTCAGGGAGGGAAAATCCTGTGTCACAAACCTATTAGAGTTTTATGACAAGGTGACAGAAGTAAGACAAGAGAGAGAGGGGTGGATCGACTGCATTTTTTTGGACTGCAAGAAGGCCTTCGACACAGTTCCTCACAAGAGGTTACTGCAAAAGCTAGAGGATCAGGCACACATAACAGGAAAGGCACTGCAATGGATAAGAGAATACCTTACAGGGAGGCAACAACGAGTCATGGTACGTGACGAGGTGTCAAAGTGGGCGCCTGTGACAAGCGGGGTTCCACAGTGGTCAGTCCTAGGACCTGTGCTGTTCTTGGTATATGTGAATGACATAACGGAAGGGATAGACTCAGAAGTGTCCTTTTTTGTGGACGATGTGAAGTTAATGAGAAGAATCAAATCGGATGAGGATCAGGCAGGACTACAAAGAGACCTGGACAGGCTGCAAGCCTGGTCCAGCAACTGGCTCCTTGAGTTTAACCCCGCCAAATGCAAAGTCATGAAGAATGGGGAAGGGCAAAGAAGACTGCAGACACAATATAGTTTAGATGGCCAAAGTCTGCAAACCTCACTCAAGGAAAAAGATCTGGGGGTGAGTATAACACCAAGCATATCTCCTGAGGTGCACATCAATCAGATAACTACTGCAGCATACGGGCGCCTGGCAAACCTACGGATTGCGTTCCGATACCTCAGTAAGGAGTCATTCAAGACTCTGTATACCATTTATGTCAGGCCCATACTGGAGTATGCAGCACCAGTTTGGAATCCACACCTAGTCAAGCACGTCAAGAAATTAGAGAAAGTGCAAAGGTTTGCAACAAGACTAGTCCCAGAGCTACGGGGATTGTCCTACGAAGAAAGGTTGAGGGAAATCGGCCTGACGACACTGGAGGCCAGGAGGGTCAGGGGAGACATGATAACGACATATAAAATACTGCACGGAATAGATGAGGTGGACAAAGACGGGATGTTCCAGAGATGGGACACAGACACGAGAGGTCACAATTGGAAGTTGAAGACTCAGATGAATCAAAGGGATGTTAGGAAGTATTTCTTCAGTCATAGAGTAGTCAAGCCGTGGAATAGCCTAGAAAGTGAAGTAGTGGAGGCGGGAACCATACATAGTTTTAAGGCGAGGTATGATAAAGCTCATGGAGCAGGGAGAGAGAGGACCTAGTAGCAATCAGCGAAGAGGCGGGACCAGGAGCTATGACTCGACCCCTGCAACCACAAATAGGTGAGTACAAATAGGTGAGCACACACACACACACACACACACACACACACACACATGCACACACACAGATGCACACACACAGACACACACACACACATGGGTCCGTGGGGTGCAGACGTGGGTAACAAGGCTCCGAGAACCTTAGCATTGTAAGGCGTGCAATAACAGCTAGCAGTAATCAGTGGTAGTGGAACGTCAGTGAACAATACTACGAGTGATAATTGAAGTTATTAGTTAAAGAGAGAGGAAAGCTGAAATCATAATATTTCAAAGCGCAAACCGTTGGGGGTCTTAGGCGCTGTTGCCACATTGGCAGCGGTAGGCCTGAAGAAGTGACGTCACGAGAAGTTGTGCGCCATTATACATATAAAGTGAAGTGTATATAATGTGAAGTGTATACTATCATCAGTGAAGAGTGAAATCGCGTGAGGAAGCGGGATGTATGAGAATATATGGTTATAAACATCACGGGTGAAGGATCTCCAAAATAGGGATTTTAGGCCTACGTACGACGACTCCACCATCAGCAGCTGGCAACCTGTCACCGCACCATTGAGCGCAAGTTTATTCGCCTATTTGTGGTTTGCATGTTGACGGCCCTGGCTGGCCTTGCATACTGTTTGATACTGGTCACTCCACTCCTGCAAGTATTACCAGAATTTAGATAGAAATAGCATAGACATAGTGAATATAGTGTTGACGAGTGTGAGAAGGTAGAGTCCAGTGAGGTAGAGTAGTATTAATTCCAGTAGTTATTAGCAGTAAGAATACTTAGGAAGCTAGGAAGTCCTCTCCCAATGTGAACATGGAACAGGATAATAACCAGCAATAATTGATACTTAAATCCAGACACACATACAAGGCGAGTAACTTAATATAAGCTAGGTGGGACAAGCTTTTAAGGGCAACATTGTAAGACGGTGCGAGGGTCGGTCAAGTCCCAGGAGGGTTGTGTCAGGTCACAAGAAGTTGTGGCCAGTCATTACACTGCACTCACACACACACACACACACACATACAAACACACACGCACACATGCACACAAGGGTAGGGCAGTGTTACTACCGGTAGCTATTAGCAGCAAGAATACTTAGGAAGCTAGGAAGTCCTCTCTCAATGTGAACAAGGAAAATGATAATTACCAGCAATAATTAATACGTAAATCCAGAAAGGGCAATAAGTGGAGAGTGTAGCATAATTGGGAATGATAAATGAGACTAAATTTGTGCCTACACGACAGATCTTTCAATCACACCACCTACCCCCCTAACCATCCCACCCTCACACACAAGCACACACACACACAAGGGTAGACACTCACACACACACACACACCACACACACACACACACACACACACACACACATACACACACACATACATACACACATACATACACACATAATACACCATACCACACACCCTCCACCACTTGACACAAACATTTGACACAAACACGTCCCCCCCCCTCCCCTAGCCACCTCTCCCCTTTTCCTAACCACCTCCCCTTAGCCACCTACCCCTCCCCCAACCACCTAACCCCTCCCAACCCATCTAACCCCCTCACCAACCCATCAAACCCCCCCAACTACCTCCCTCCCTCCAATAACCATCCTCCCCCCCCCATAACCCCCATCCCCTCTCTCTCCCCAAACATACACTCCCCCCTCCCTAACCACCTCTTCCCCCTTCCCTAACCACCTAACCCTCACCACCTACCCCCCCCCCAAACCATAACCCCCTCCCCCAAATATCTCTGCCCCTCCAATATTATCCCTCCCCCTCCCCCACAACCATCCATCCCCTCTCCTCCTAACCATCTATTTTCCCCCCCCTCTAACCATCCGTCCCCCCTTCTGTCGAGCAATGGGGGAACCTAGAACCAGGTAAGGACAAAGGGGGTCCAAGCGATTTGGGAGGGAAAAAGGGGGCAGAGGTCTATAAAGGGAGGAAGAGTGGGAGGAGATAATTTAGCTGGAAAGGGAAATGGAAGAAGGTTTAGCAGAAGAATGCAAAGGTTGAAGCAACAGGCCACAGCAGCAGAACAAGTAGATTAGAAGAACTGAGACATCTGAAAACAGCACAGGACCAAGATATTACAATAGTAGCATCGGCAATGGCTCATTTAGACACCGACCAACAGGTCTGAAGGAAGCAGGAATAATGTATGCAGAGGTCCTGTCAAACCCCCACAAGGGCCAAACAAAGACAGGGAGCACACTAGGACAGAATAGAGTTTTGGAAAACTTGAAGGAACAAGACATGGCGGGGCCATTTCCAGTTTCCTGTGGGGGCCAGGAAGGTGGCCGGAAGGACAAACCCAAGAAGCATATGGGCCTACAAGGCAGAATCAACCCGAACCATGATCCTTTCAGGAGAAGCACGCTGAGAGGCAGCAGAAGTTCCAGAGAGTGACCTCGATCGAGACCCGAACACAGGCAAAGAAGACCGATAAAGAGAGGTTCAAAAACAAAGGAGAATGGGGGAAATGAAAAAGGGGGCAGAAAAACCAAGGATGAATAGAACAAGCACACCCCCAGAACACCTGCAGAAGGACTCCAGCCACGACACCCCCAAGGCAACTGAAACCAATCCCAAACCAACATCACACACCCATCCTCTGTTCCACACCCCCACACCCCAGTTACAGTATTAGAACAGAAGTGAAGTTTGGTACACAAATGAGATGGATTACAAATAAACATGAGGAATGGCAAGAAGAATCAATGAGAAGTCCCCAGCATCATAACCCGTTACAGAAACCCAAAAATCACGGAGCCAAAACAGAAGCAATCTCCCACCAGGTACCAGATCATGAGGAAAAATAAAGGGGCAGGGGGGAAAGGTGGGGGTTTCTCCCTTTTGTAAAAAAACAGATGGAAAATTTGAGAAAATGGAAGCATAGATGAGAGGGAAAAAGAAGACCACAGTGGTACACTCCCGTCTGGGGGAACACAAAATGGTCATTTAGTGATGCTTTAAACCACCACAGAAAATGCAGGCGGCCAAGAGAGGAATACGAAGAGAGCAACAGAGCAATGGTGGACACACTTGCTGAGGTGGCAAGAAGAGCTCACTCCAGCAGAGCAAAGTTGCTGGTTATGGGGGATTTCAACCACAGGGAGATTGACTGGAAAAACCTGGAGCCACATGGGGGTCCCGAAACTGGAGAGCCAAAATGTTGGACGGTACTGGAAAACCTCATGCACCAACATGTTAAGGACCCCTACCAGAGTGAGAGGGGAGGATGAACCAGCAAGATTGGACTTTGTGTTCACCCTGGGCAGCTCAGACATTGATAAATTAGACACATGTGCAACTCTTGGGTATCTTTATTGAGGAAACGTTTCGCCACACAGTGGCTTCATCAGTCCCCTACAAAGGGGAATCTTGAAGAACAGGAGGAGAATGAGGTAATCAGTCCCTCAACCTTGAGTCGATGTGGTCAGTCCATCAATCTTGAATAGAATACGGCATACGTGCTGAGAAGGAGCTTATAAACCGTTGGCAGGAGAGGTGAAGCAGTCATAGGTCGTGTAACATTTGTTCAATGTTGAAGAGGTCGTGCCCAAGAATTAGGCAAGCGAAGAATTCCCAAGTATTAAGATCCCAAGAATTGCAGTGTCTGACAGGTTTGTAGATGAATGGTTCAGAGAACCGACATGTTGAATAAATAGACACATGTGCAACTCTTGGGTATCTTTTTTGAGGAAACGTTTCGCCACACGTAGCTTCAATCAGTCCATACAAAGGAGAATCTTGAAGAACAGGAGGAGAATGAGGTAATCAGTCCCTCAACCTTGAGTCGATGTGGTCAGTCCATCAATCTTGAATAAATACGGCATTCGTGCTGAGAAGGAGCTTTTTAAACCGTTGGCAGGAGAGGTGAAGCAGTCATAGGTCGTGTAACTTTGTTCAAAAGTTAAGTAAAGGGCGTGCCCAAGAATTAGGCAAGCGAAGAATTCCCAAGTATTAAGTCCCAAGAAGTTGCAGTGTCCCGACAGGTTTGTAGATGAATGGTTCAGAGAACCGACATGTTGATAAATTAGACACATGTGCAACTCTTGGGTATCTTTATTGAGGAAACGTTTCGCCACACAGTGGCTTCATCAGTCCATACAAAGGAGAATCTTGAAGAACAGGAGGAGAATGAGGTAATCAGTCCCTCAACCTTGAGTCGATGTGGTCAGTCCATCAATCTTGAATAGAATACGGCATACGTGCTGAGAAGGAGCTTATAAACCGTTGGCAGGAGAGGTGAAGCAGTCATAGGTCGTGTAACATTTGTTCAATGTTGAAGTAGGTCGTGCCCAAGAATTAGGCAAGCGAAGAATTCCCAAGTATTAAGATCCCAAGAAGTTTATAAGCTCCTTCTCAGCACGTATGCCGTATTCTATTCAAGATTGATGGACTGACCACATCGACTCAAGGTTGAGGGACTGATTACCTCATTCTCCTCCTGTTCTTCAAGATTCTCCTTTGTATGGACTGATGAAGCCACTGTGTGGCGAAACGTTTCCTCAATAAAGATACCCAAGAGTTGCACATGTGTCTAATTTATCAACATGTCGGTTCTCTGAACCATTCATCTACAAAGCTCAGACATTGAGGACATCAAGTATGAGAGTCCCCTAGGAGCTAGCGACCACGTGATTCTGTGCTTTGAATACATAGTAGAGCTGCAAGTGGAGAGAATAACAGTTGAATGGGAAAAGCCTGACTATAAAGGAGGGGACTACATAGGGTTGAAGAAATTCCTGCAGGAGGTCCAGTGGGACATAGAACTGGCAGGAAAGCCAGTAAATGAAATGATGGAATATGTAACAACAAAATGCAAGGAGGCAGTGGAAATGTTTATTCCCAAGGGCAACAGTAACAACGGGAAGACCAGAACGAGCCCCTGATTTACCCGACGGTGTAAGGAGGAAAAAAAAAGTGCAATAGAGAATGGAAAAAGTACAGAAGGCAGAGAACACAAGAAAATAGGGAGATCAGTCGCAGAGCCAGGAATGAGTATGCACAGGTAAGGAGGGAGGCCCAATGACAGTATGAAAATGACATAGCATCGAGAATCAAGACTGACCCGAAACTGTGGTATAGCCACATCAGGAGGAAGACAACAGTCAAAGACCAGGTGATCAGATTAAGGACAGAAGGTGGAGAACTCACAAGAAATGATCAGGAGGTATGTGAGGAGCTGAACAGGAGATTTAAGGAAGTTTTCACAGTAGAGACAGGAAGGGCTGTGGGAAGACAGTACAGAAGGGAACATCAAGAGGGAATATACCAACAAGTGTTGGATGACATACGAACAACTGAGGAG
>NC_069449.1:2827591-2996835 GCF_026875155.1 Cherax quadricarinatus
AAGTTAAATTATGAAATAATTATAAAGAAAATCTAGAGCAAAACTTTCTTGGTTTAGGAAGCAGAAGTTATTCTGAGAGAGTAACTGCACTCTGCTTGTGTTGTATGTGCTAGTGTTGTATGTGCTAGTGTTGTATGTGCTAGTGTTGTATGTGCTAGTGTTGTATGTGCTAGTGTTGTATGTGCTAGTGTTGTATGTGCTAGTGTTGTATGTGCTAGTGTTGTATGTGCTAGTGTTGTATGTGCTAGTGTTGTATGTGCTAGTGTTGTATGTGCTAGTGTTGTATGTGCTAGTGTCACATGTGCTAGTGTTGTATGTGCTAGTGTTGTATGTGCTAGTGTTGTATGTGCTAGTGTCACATGTGCTAGTGTTGTATGTGCTAGTGTCACATGTGCTAATGACGTGTTAGTGTCGTATATGTTAGTGTCACATGTGCTAGTGACGTGTTAGTGTCGTATATGTTAGTGTCACATGTGCTAGTGACGTGTTAGTGTCGTATATGTTAGTGTCACATGTGCTAGTGACGTGTTAGTGTCGTATATGTCAGTGTCACATGTGCTAGTGACGTGTTAGTGACGTATATGTTAGTGTCACATGTGCTAGTGACGTGTTAGTGACGTATATGTTAGTGTCACATGTGCTAGTGACGTGTTAGTGTCGTATATGTTAGTGTCACATGTGCTAGTGACGTGTTAGTGACGTATATGTTAGTGTCACATGTGCTAGTGACGTGTTAGTGACGTATATATCAGTGTCACATGTGCTAGTGACGTGTTAGTGTCGTATATGTTAGTGTCACATGTGCTAGTGACGTGTTAGTGACGTATATGTTAGTGTCACATGTGCTAGTGACGTGTTAGTGTCGTATATGTTAGTGTCACATGTGCTAGTGACGTGTTAGTGTCGTATATGTTAGTGTCACATGTGCTAGTGACGTGTTAGTGGCGTATGTGTTACTGCTCTCTGCTAGTGTCGTATGTGCTAGTGTCACATGTGCTAGTGACGTGTTAGTGGCGTATGTGTTACTGCTCTCTGCTAGTGTCGTATGTGCTAGTGTCACATGTGCTAGTGACGTGATAATGGCGTATGTGTTACTGCACTCTACTAGTGTCGTATGTGCTAGTGTCACATGTGCTAGTGACGTGATAGTGACGTATGTGTTACTGCACTCTACTAGTGTCGTATGTGCTAGTGTCACATGTGCTAGTGACGTGTTAGTGTCGTATGTGTTACTGTCACATGTGCTAGTGACGTGTTAGTGACGTATGTGTTACTGCACTCTACTAGTGTCGTATGTGCTAGTGTCACATGTGTTAGTGACGTATGTGTTACTGCACTCTACTAGTGTCGTATGTGCTAGTGTCACATGTGCTAGTGACGTATGTGTTACTGCACTCTACTAGTGTCGTATGTGCTAGTGTCACATGTGCTAGTGACGTATGTGTTAGTGGCGTATGTGTTAGTGTATATGCTAGTGGCATATGTGCTAGTGGCGTATGTGCTAGTGTCACACATGCTAGTGACGTGTTAGTGGCGTATGTGCTAGTGTCACATATGCTAGTGACGTGTTAGTGGCGTATATGTTAGTGTATATGCTAGTGGCGTATATGCTAGTGGCGTATGTGCTAGAGGCGTATGTGCTAGTGTCATATGTGCTAGTGACGTATGTGTTACTGCACTCTATTAGTGTCGTATGTGCTAGTGTCACATGTGCTAGTGACGTATGTGTTACTGCACTCTACTAGTGTCGTATGTGCTAGTGTCACATGTGCTAGTGACGTGTTAGTGGCGTATGTGTTAGCGTATATGCTAGTGGCGTATATGCTAGTGGCGTATGTGCTAGTGGCGTATGTGCTAGTGGCATGTATGTGTTAGTGGTGTATATGCTAGTGGCATATGTGCTAGTGGCGTATGTGCTAGAGGCGTATATGTTAGTGTATACGCTAGTGGCATATGTGCTAGTGGCGTATGTGCTACAGGCGTATGTGCTAGTGGCATATGTGCTAGTGTCGTATGTGCTAGTGTCACATATGTTAGTTACGTATGTGTTAGTGGCGTATGTGTTAGTGGCGTATGTGTTAGTGTATATGCTAGTGGCGTATGTGCTAGAGGCGTATGTGCTAGTGGCGTATGTGCTAGTGGCGTATGTGCTAGTGGCATATGTGCTAGTGGCGTATGTGCTAGAGGCGTATGTGCTAGTGGCTTATGTGCTAGTGGCATGTATGTGTTAGTGGTGTATGTGCTAGTGACATATGAGCTAGTGACATATGTGCTAGTGGCATATGTGCTAGTGGCGTATGTGCTAGTGGCGTATGTACTAGAGGCTTATGTGCTAGTGGCATGTATGTGTTAGTGGTGTATATGCTAGTGACGTGACATATGTGCTAGTGGCGTATGTGCTAGTGGTGTGAAAATTATTTACTTCATTTCCTAAATGTTGAACCTGTAAATGAATATAATAATTTTGCATTAAAATGTGATGCTATTGTCCAAATAGCATCGAGTGAGGGGGGAGGGGGGGAGGGGGGGAGGGGGGGAGGGGGGAGGCAGAACAGCCGAGTAGTGACGCTGTAGGAGGGACGCCATATTGAATTTAATATGTGAGCACTGAACTGAATCGTGCAATGCAATCAGGTGTTCTCGAAGGGCAATTGGTATATATCACCGCCACAATCCGTAATGTACAAATTGCTAACATGTTCCTACTGAAGAATTTGGATAAATAACGTGGAAAACCCTTAAAATTCGGCAACCAGGACAGAAAAATATAGGACACTAATTCTTCCAGGAGCACACCTCAGCTAAGTGACACTTACCCATAATGTACAGTAGTTTTGTGTTGACCATCGTAAATTTTAGCTGCTAGTGTAAGGTTTGCTTCCATCAGCACTGTATTCCAGTAATTAAATGGTGTTAATACCAATTTCTTTTGTGTACCCAGCAATCCTAATCATATGTACTCCACATTATTTTATATTTTACCATTATTGGTATTAGTATTGTAATTATTAATTTAATGTCAGGTCTAGCTTTTTTAGAGTGGTAGGGAGTGGGCATCGAGGGACTTACAGTTCAGCGACCTACTGTGACTTAAGTCCCACTTACCTCTCCCAAATTACTTGCAGGTAATAATTCAGAAAATTCCCTACAAGCCTCGTGCAGGTGATTTGCTCACATAATAATTCACAAAAAATGGCATATGTGTTAGTGGCATATGTGTTAGTGGCATATGTGTTAGTCTACCTGGAGGGTGTTTCTGGGATCAACGCCCACGCAGCCCTGTCCAGGACCAAGCCTCGCCTGCCGAGTCATTTCTTTCGTAAGGAGTGATTTCCGTGTGTAGATTTGGGACTAGTCCCTCAAGGATTTTCCTGGTGTAAATTACGAAGTATCTTTCTCGCCTGTGTTCCAAGAAGTACAGGTCAAGGTACATAAGTAATTTAGATGCTTGACTGTACTAATGCCTATGTGCTAGTATCATGTACATTAGTACATGTGTGCTACCGGCATATGTGCTAGTGACATATGTGCTAGTGGCATATGTGCTAGTGTCAGATGTGCTAATGACATGTACTAGTGTCATCTGTGAGAGTGTCATATGTGGTACTGTCTTATGTGCTACTGTTATATGCGCTAGTGACATGTGCTAGTGTCTTATGCGGTAGTATCATGTGTGTTAGTGTCATAAGTGCTAGTGTCATGTGAGATAAACTGAATTCACTCTCTTTACAGACGTCGTCTACCATCTTATTGCCATTAGAAGGCTTAGAAGATGAGTGAATATCTAAAAAGTGAGAGAGGAGAGAGAGAGAGAGAGAGAGAGAGAGAGAGAGAGAGAGAGACAGACAGACAGACAGAGAGAGACAGACAGAGAGAGAGAGAAAGAAAGAGAGGGGGGAAGAAGGGGGAAGGGAGGGATTGAGGGGGGATTTTTTTTTCTTTCTTGCATTGTGACACGACAAACTTTGTTGATTTCCCTACTCACATCTCTGGCCCTTCCCTCGACCCGGAAGTGAGTGATCTATCGGAAAGTATAGTAACTTGCCAAGCCATTGACTATGATGGATCGTCTGACCACAAGGCTGTCTGTATGACATTGAGAATTCCAACAGGAGATAAAGGATCTACTCGCAGGATCTGGCTGTGGGAAAGAGTAAACTGCTCGGCCCTTTGCTCTGAGTTTGCCAACTCCGACTGGAATGGTCTTCTCCAGGGTGATGTTGACAACCAAGTGAATGCGTTTACTGAACATATCCTAATCTACAACGAGAACACATTCCTCACTGGGAATATGTGGCGAAGCCACATAAGGTATAAGATATAAGGTATAAGAGGCATTCCACTATCTATAACAGTAACCTGCACAGGCAAGCCTGTAGGCAAATGGAAGAAGTAAAAATAGTGGCCCATCTCTAGATGGGAGGCTGACACAAAAAGAAAGCTGGGGCCAGGTAGAGTGGGCTCCAAAACCTGGTGGTCCTTAGTTAAAGGCCGACATTGTTATTCACCTGATGAAATTATTATACCTCTAAATCGGCAGAATGGAACCATCTCTACCAGCAGTCAGGAGAGAGCTGACCCCTCTGCCGAATCCTTGGATAGCCGCAGGAACTGTATCAAAATTGTCACTTGTGATAATGTAGGATGAAGTGTATCTTCTTAAATCGCTGGACCAGGAAAAGACTGTAGGCCCATATAAGCTGGCCCGAAGATTGCCGAGTATACATGCAGACCAGCTAGCAGCACCTCTAACTTGTATCTATCGGTAAATGGCCTTCTTTAGAGGGAAATATAGTCCCTATTCACAAAAAGAGGAGCAGAGCAAAAATCACCAACTGCCGATCAGTGTCACTCTTGTCAATCACTGGCAAGATTCTTGAGACAATAATCTCACGTCAGATGACAGCGTTTTTCGACTACTAATAGCTTCTTTGTGACCGTCATATGGCTTCAGAAAAGGTCAATCTGCTGCTAATCTGCTGTTAAACTCTCCACTGGATGAATCCAAAGTCAGCTGCTGTGTAGTAGCCTTGGATATTGCTAGTGCTTTCTATGGAGTATGGTACAAGGGACTCATGGCAAAACTGCAAGCACTTCGAATCGCCGGCTCTACATTACGTCTCCTCAATGATTATCTTCAATGTAGATCTCTAAGCGTAGTTCTGAAAGGGAGAGAGGCAGCAAGTAAATGTGCCACAGGGAAATGTGATTGGGTATTTGTTATGGAATGTCTACTTCAATGGCCATCTTCATCTCATTCCAGAATCCCAATCATATGCAGACGACTGTACTCTGATATTTACTTATTAAGAGAGGAAATACCAGTTTCTCTATGTTACATTAATCACAAACTTACAGCTATATCAGCCTATAGAAAACGATGGCAGACCACATTTGCTCCTGAGAAAACACAAATGATAATGGTCTCTAGGCCCCATGATGGTAATACTGGAGCAATGGGAGAGTGGTGGCACCAGGGAATGAAGTTGATATCCTTGTGGTGAAATTTGACTCTAAACTGACTATGAAGAACCACGTTGTAAATCTAGCAAAGTAGCCAGGAAGCTTACAGCATTAGACGTATCTCCCATTTTCTTGACAGTAGAGGTTGCAAGATTCTGTACGAGCACAAGTTCATTCACTATCTTGAGTATGCTACACTTTCTTGGAGTGCCTGCTCCCCGTCTCATCTGCTACTTCTTGACAGAATAGAGGACAGAGAAAGACGGCTTATCTCTCGCCTAGACTCATCCTGGATAGATCTATCAAGAGGGATGTGGGTGGCCTTACTGTTACATATAGTGCCAATATTGTCAAAGTACCACACTTGGCTTCACTCCTAGGACAACGAGCAGTGAGCTTCTAAATAAGAAGACGAGCAGCAAACAGCATCTACAGTCTGGCTGTAGCTTACTCCAGAACATCGCTTCATCATTTTCGCACAACATAAGGACATCAATGAAATAGTCAGTTGACCAAATGACATCGCTGGTCACAGATGGCTCCAACTCCATCCTGTTCCTTACCAGAATGTCTCATAACAATAAAAAGGTTTCTAAATGTAAATAAGAGCGAGATTGTCTATTTCAATGTTCTTAATCTCATCCCAGAATCCAATGCCTATGAATGTGACTGTACTCTGACATTAACTTCTCCATGAGAGGAAACGCCAGCTGCTCGCAGGTACATTAGTCTCCAGCTTACAGTTATTTCTGCCTTGGGAAATCCATGGTAGGTTACATTTGTCTCTAAGAATATACAAATGATGATGGCCTCAAGGCACCATAATGTTAATGCTGGAGCAGTGGTAAGAATGAATGGGAAAATGTTGAAACACTGTGTTGAGGTGGATTTCCAAGGGGTGAAATTTGATTCTAAACTGATTATGAATAAACATGTGGAAAATTAGCAATAAATGAAATTGAAAAAAATAAATAAAATTGAAACAATCCAAAATAATTTTCTTATTCCAAATCTAGGGCAAAAATCACTTCCAGTTTGGGACTTATAACGTGAGGCACCGAAGTACCAATGTGACTCAATGTTTAGTGAACCGCTAATCACACTAAGGGTCGTCAACATTTTTTTTTTTTTGAGGGGGATTCAAAATTTGGTTTCCAGTTTATCTGAAATAACCCTAACACCACTTAACTATGTAAAATCAATTAAGGACATACCCATTCACTCTGCCCCAGTCCAAGACTCATGGAATTCCGTGTTCATCAAGAACTACGATAAATCCCTTTTGGTTGCCATAAATATTCTATGGAGACGGAGGCTATACACGGGGGTCATCCCACAGTCACTGGAAACAACGGTTATAGCTCAATCCACTCCAAAAAGTTACAGACAGCATCTTGAGAGAGTTGACAAAAATAAGATCACTAACCACCAAGACACTCAACAAATACACAACCCAGGACGGCAGAGGCTTAGAACAGGTCGCTTCAGTCTCTCACAACTACTGGAACACTATGACATAGCCTTGGATACCATCCACCAGCTACCTCCACCAACCATCACCTAGCTCTAGCAACCATCACCTAGCTCTAGCAACCATCACCTAGCTCTAGCAACCATCACCTAGCTCGAGCAACCATCACCTAGCTCCACCAACCATCACCCAGCTCCACCAGCCATCACCTAGCTTCACCAACCATCACCTAGCTCTAGCAACCATCACCTAGCTCTAGCAACCATCACCTAGCTCTAGCAACCATCATCACCAAGCTCCACCAACCATCACCTAGCTCTAGCAACCATCACCTAGCTCTAGCAACCATCACCTAGCTCCACCAACCATCACCCAGCTCCACCAGCCATCACCTAGCTTCACCAACCATCACCTAGCTGCACCAACTATCACCTAGCTCTAGCAAACATCACCTAGCTCTAGCAACTATCACCCAGCTCCACCAACCATCACCTAGCTCCATCAACCATCACCTAGCTCTAGCAACCATCACCTAGCTCTAGCAACCATCACCTAGCTCTAGCAACCATCATCACCAAGCTCCACCAACCATCACCTAGCTCTACCAACCATCACCTAGCTCCACCAACCATCACCTAGCTCCACCAACCATCACCTAGCTCCACCAACCATCACCTAGCTCCACCAACCATCACCTAGCTCCACCAACCATCACCTAGCTCCACCAACCATCACCTAGCTTCACCAACCATCACCTAGCTCCAACCATCACCTAGCTGCACCAACCATCACCTAGCTCTACCAACCATCACCTAGCTCCACCAACCATCACCTAGCTGCACCAACCATCACCTAGCTCCACCAACCATCACCTAGCTCCACCAACCATCACCTAGCTCACCAACCATCACCTAGCTGCACCAACCATCACCTAGCTCCCCCAACCATCACCTAGCTGCACCAACCATCACCTAGCTCCACCAACCATCACCTAGCTCCACCAACCATCACCTAGCTCCACCAACCATCACCTAGCTCCACCAACCATCACCCAGCTCCACCAGCCATCACCTAGCTTCACCAACCATCACCTAGCTGCACCAACTATCACCTAGCTCTAGCAAACATCACCTAGCTCTAGCAACTATCACCCAGCTCCACCAACCATCACCTAGCTCCATCAACCATCACCTAGCTCTAGCAACCATCACCTAGCTCTAGCAACCATAACCTAGCTCTAGCAACCATAACCTAGCTCCACCAACCATCAACCAACTCCACCAGCCATCACTTATCTTCAACCATCACCTAGCTCCACCAACCATCACCTAGCTGCACCAACCATCACCTAGCTCCACCAACAATCACCTAGCTCCACCAACCATCACCTAGCTGCACCAACCATCACCTAGCTCCGCCAACCATCACCTAGCTCCACTAACCATCACCTAGCTCCATCAACCATCACCTAGCTCCACCAACCATCACCTAGCTCCACCAACCATCACCTAGCTCTATCAACCATCACCTAGCTCCACCAACCATCACCTAGCTGCACCAACCATCACCTAGCTGCACCAACCATCACCTAGCTGCACCAGCCATCACCTAGCTCCACCAACCATAACCTAGCTCCACCAACCATCACCTAGCTCTATCAACCATCACCTAGCTCCACCAACCATCACCTAGCTCCACCAACCATCACCTAGTTGCACCAGCCATCACCTAGCTCCACCAACCATCACCTAGCTCCACCAACCATCACCTAGTTCCACCAACCATCACCTAGCTCCACCAACCATCACCTAGCTCCACCAACCATCACCTAGCTCCACCAACCATCACCTAGCTCCACCAACCATCACCTGGCTTCACCAACCATCACCTAGCTCCAACCATCACCTAGCTGCACCAACCATCACCTAGCTCCACCAACCATCACCTAGTTGCACCAGCCATCACCTAGCTCCACCAACCATCACCTAGCTGCACCAACCATCACCTAGCTGCACCAACCATCACCTAGCTGCACCAACCATCACCTAGCTCCACCAACCATCACCTAGCTCCACCATCACCTAGCTCCACCAACCATCACCTAGCTGCACCAACCATCACCTAGCTGCACCAACCATCACCCACCTCCACCAACCATCACCTAGTTGCACCAGCCATCACCTAGCTCCACCAACCATCACCTAGCTCCACCAACCATCACCTAGCTCCACCAACCATCACCTAGCTCTACCAACCATCACCTAGCTCTACCAACCATCACCTAGCTCCTCCAACCATCACCTAGCTCCACCAACCATCACCTAGCTCCACCAACCATCACCTAGCTCCACCAACCATCACCTAGCTCCACCAACCATCACCTAGCTTCACCAACCATCACCTAGCTCCAACCATCACCTAGCTGCACCAACCATCACCTAGCTCTACCAACCATCACCTAGCTCCACCAACCATCACCTAGCTGCACCAACCATCACCTAGCTCCACCAACCATCACCTAGCTGCACCAACCATCACCTAGCTCCACCAACCATCACCTAGCTGCACCAACCATCACCTAGCTCCACCAACCATCACCTAGCTGCACCAACCATCACCTAGCTCCACCAACCATCACCTAGCTCCACCAACCATCACCTAGCTCCACCAACCATCACCTAGCTTCACCAACCATCACCTAGCTGCACCAACCATCACCTAGCTCTACTGTCACCTAGCTCTACCAACCATCACCTAGCTGCACCAACCATCACCTAGCTGCACCATCACCTAGCTGCACCAACCATCACCTAGCTCCACCAACCATCACCTAGCTGCACCAACCATCACCTAGCTCCACCAACCATCACCTAGCTCCACCAACCATCACCTAGCTCCACCAACCATCACCTAGCTGAACCAACCATCACCTAGCTGCACCAACCATCACCTAGCTCCACCAACCATCACCTAGCTGCACCAACCATCACCTAGCTCCACCAACCATCACCTAGCTCCACTAACCATCACCTAGCTCCACCAACCATCACCTAGCTCTTCCAACCATCACCTAGCTGCACCAACCATCACCTAGCTCCACCAACCATCACCTAGCTCCACCAATCATCACCTAGCTCCACCAACCATCACCTAGCTCCACCAACCATCACCTAGCTCCACCAACCATCACCTAGCTGCACCAACCATCACCTAGCTCCACCAACCATCACCTAGCTCCACCAACCATCACCTAGCTCCACCAACCATCACCTAGCTCCACCAACCATCACCTAGCTGCACCAACCATCACCTAGCTCCACCAACCATCACCTAGCTCCACCATCACCTAGCTCCACCAACCATCACCTAGCTCCACCAACCATCACCTAGCTCCACCAACCATCACCTAGCTCCACCATCACCTAGCTCCACCAACCATCACCTAGCTCCACCAACCATCACTTAGCTGCACCAACCATCACTTACCTCCACACTCCAACATCTGCACCAGCTAACCCACAATATAAACTTCTATATATTCACTGTAAAGGACTGAAAAAATAACTGGTTGATGAACTGTCTCATTTATAAAAGTCCTGGATACTGCCTATGCATTTTTTCTTAGAGTTTTGTCTGTGTTAATCACTATTTGCTACCCCAGAGAGAGAAAAAATAACGGCGAGAGGGAAAGAGAGGAAGAACGAGGGGAGAGATTTTATGTTTTAATATTCCTCGTTAAAGGGATGATCAGAAATATAACATAACTTTAACTGCCTTCTCATCTCTTTCTTTTAACTAAAACTTGGTGTGTTAATATTACATAAATCGGCAATATATTTACCAGTTATCGCCCCGTTACGAGGATAATAGTGTGGCTACTCGTTCTGGTTTATACTGTCAGAAAGCTGTTTATACTTCGAGTAGTTACCATATGTCTTCGTACTTAAATCGTGTTATTTCTCGTGTGACTTACTCATATATTAGACTCATATATTAGACTAATAGAGATGGTTCTTAAAGACCTTTCTAAAATGTTTATTATATTACTAAAACACTGGCCGTTTCCCACCAAGGCAGGGTGGCCGGAAAATGAAAATCTTTCACCATCATTCACTCCATCCCTGTCTTGCCAGAGACATAATTACACTACAGTTACATAAACTGCAACATTAACATCCATCCTTCCAAATGCATCTTGCTATTGTGATAATATCTGTAATATATTATATGGATGCCACATGTTATTACCCAATTTTTAGTTAGAGTCTCTGCAGTGTTATGGATGAACTGTTCCCTCAGCGGAGGTTCCTTGACGCCGGTGAGGGGATCTTCATCTAAGGAATTGGATCTGTGCTCCAGTTCCTTGAATTAAGCTCGAATACCTTCCACATCTCCCCAAAGGCGCTGTATAATCATACGGGTTTAGTGCTTCCCCCTTGATTATAATAATAATGTGGAAGAACCGTAAGGTTACACAGTATTATAAAGAATATAGTCCAATAAGATACCTTTGCTTAATTATTTCTTAAAATGACTGATGAAGAACTTGTTTGCTCTGTAATACCACTGTAATATATCATCCAACTGTTAATCTTTTCTAATGATTCCTTACTGAAGTTTTCAGATATCACTGAAAGATTTTTCTTCCTTACAACTACATCAAACACACTACTAAATGACTGAACGATGGTACGGTCGTTTGAGGTGCGAAATATTTCTATGGTTTGTTTAAATTACTTAAAGCAGATCGTAAATCATTTCAGTATTTGGATTTTTTATTTATGGAAAATTATAAAGGATCCAGTAAGAAGCTACTGAGATGGTCACTGGCAACTCAGTTTATGTTGCACCTGAGTTGCCACTTCTAACATTTTTATTTCTCCACTATAATCTTCCTTGTCCATAATTATTATCGCATTTGCTTTGTCTGTTTCGTAAGGTGAAGTCCAGGATGGTATTATAACTTATAACGTCACGCACCCAGCAGAGATAGGTGTTTTACCGTGATCCGAGTGTTGTGTGAGATTTTCGCTCACCATGGGGCGGGCCAAATCGACATGGATTCGAATCCTCGGCTAGTCGCAGTGTTATTGATTCAGTACCACTCGTTCGTGGTTATAATATAAAATAATGCTCGTGGAGGCTGGTACACCAAATGGGGAGTAGAATGAAATTAACTCAGAGGCACCGACACCACCATAAGTCCTCAGATCAAGGTAAAACACCTACCTCTGCTGGGTGCGTGATTCTTGTAGAATTGCGTGGTCCTGTGGGTTAGAGCGTCATGTGTGATTTTCGGTCACCATGGGGCTGGCCAAAAGACATGGGTTCGAATCCTCGACTACTCACAGTGTTGTTATTGATTTAATACCATTCCTTCGTGGTAAATATATATATATGTGAATATATATATTATATATATATATATATATATATATATATATATATATATATAATATATATATATATATATAAAGAACATAAGAACATAAAGGAGGAACAATGCAGGAGGCCTATTGGCCCATACTAGGCAGGTCCTTTACAATTCATCCCACTAAAAAAACATTTGCCCAACCCAATTTTCAATGCCACCCAAGAAATAAGCTCTGATGTGAAAATCCCACTCAAATCCAACCCCTCCCACTCATGTACTTATCCAACCTAAATTTGAAACTACCCAAAGTCCCAGCCTCAATAACCCAACTAGGTAGACTGTTCCACTCGTCAACTACCCTATTTCCAAACCAATACTTTCCTATGTCCTTTCTAAATCTAAACTTATCTAATTTAAATCCATTACTGCGGGTTCTCTCTTGGAGAGACATCCTCAAGACCTTATTAATATCCCCTTTATTAATACCTATCTTCCACTTATACACTTCGATCAGGTCTCCCCTCATTCTTCGTCTAACAAGTGAATGTAACTTAAGAGTCTTCAATCTTTCTTCATAAGGAAGATTTCTAATGCTATGTATTAATTTAGTCATCCTACGCTGAATGTTTTCTAACGAATTTATGTCCATTCTGTAATATGGAGACCAGAACTGAGCTGCATAATCTAAGTGAGGCCTTACTAATGATGTATAAAGCTACAGTATGACCTCTGGATTTCTGTTGCTTACGCTTCTTGATATTAATCCCAGTAATCTATTTGCCTTATTAAGTACGCTTAGGCATTGCTGTCTTGGTTTAAGGTTGCTGCTCACCATAACCCCCAAGTCCTTTTCGCAATCTGTATGGCTAAGTTCTACATCATTTAACTTATAAGTGCTAGGGTTATGGGCACTCCCAAGCTTCAGAACCTTGCATTTATCTACATTGAACTGCATCTGCCACTTTTCTGACCAAGAATAGAGTTTGTTTAAATCCTCCTGAAGTTCCATAACATCTACGTTTGAATCAATTATCCTACCTATCTTTGTGTCATCGGCGAATTTGCTCATATCACTAGTAATTCCCTCATCAAGATCATTGATATATATTATAAACAACAACGGGCCCAAGACTGATCCCTGTGGAACGCCACTTGTTACAGATCCCCACTCGGATTTAACCCCATTTATGGACATTCTCTGCTTCCTGTCAGTGAGCCATGACTCGATCCACGAGAGCACTTTTACCCCAATGCCATGAGCTGCCACTTTCTTTAACAGTCTATGGTGCGGAACTCTATCAAAAGCCTTACTAAAATCTAAGTAAATAATATCAAATTCTTTATCGTGGTCAACAGCCTCAAAAGCCTTACTGAAGAAAGTTAATAAATTAGTTAGACAAGACCGGCCTCTTGTGAATCCATGCTGAGTATCATTAATCAAGCTATGCTTATCGAGATGGCTTCTTATAATCTCAGCTCTAATTGACTCTAGTAATTTGCCTACAATTGAGGTCAGGCTTATTGGGCTGTAATTTGACGGTAACGACTTGTCCACTGTTTTAAAAATAGGAATTACATTAGCCATCTTCCACATATCAGACACTACACCTGTTTGAAGAGATAAATTAAAAATGTTAGTAAATGGTTCACATAGTTCCATTTTGCATTCCTTAAGAACCCTTGAAAAAACCTCATCAGGACCCGGCGACTTATTTTGCTTCAGTCTGTCTATCTGCTCCACAACCATCTCACTAGTGACTGTGATGTTACATAATTTATCTTCTTCTAGCCCACTATAAAAATTAATTACTGGAATATTGTTAGTGTCTTCCTGTGTAAAAACTGAGAGAAAATAATTATTAAAAATCGAGCACATTTCATTCTCTTTGTCAGTAAGGTGCCCATAGTTATTTTTAAGGGGACCTATCTTATCTATAACTTTTGTTCAATAGACCTGGAAAAAACTTTTTGGGTTAGTTTTAGAATCCCTAGCAACTTAATTTCATAGTCCCTTTTAGCTTTTCTTATCCCCTTTTTAATGTCCCTCTTAATGTCAATATACTGATTCATAAGATGACCCTCACCTCTTTTGATACGCCTATAAATTCCTTTCTTATGCCCTAGTAGATATTTGAGCCTATTATTCATCCATTTTGGGTCATTTCTATTTGATCTAATTTCTTTATATGGGATAAACGTTCTTTGAGCAGCATGTATAGTGTTCAGAAAACTGTCATATTGATAGCTCACTTCGTTACCCCAGTCAACAGATGATAAGTGTTCACTAAGCCCATCGTAATCTGCTAAGCGAAAATCTGGGACTGTTACTGAGTTATCGCTACTATCGTACTTCCATTCAATGCTAAATGTAATTGATTTGTGGTCGCTAGCACCCAGTTCTTCTGAAATTTCTAAATTATTAACAAGGGATTCATTGTTTGCCATAACTAAGTCAATCAGGTTATTTCCCCTTGTAGGTTCTGTCACAAACTGCTTCAAAAAACAATCCTGAACTACTTCTAAGAAGTCGTATGATTCTAAATTCCCAGTCAAGAAATTCCAATCAATATGACTAAAGTTAAAGTCTCCTAGAATTACTACATTATCGTGCCTTGTGGCCTTAACAATTTCCTCCCATAGTAGTCTCCCTTGGTCCCTATCTAAGTTTGGGGGACGGTATTATATCACTCCTAAAATCAGTTTTTCATGCCCCTCTGAAAATTCTATCCAAACAGACTCTGTATGTGTTACTTCAGACTTAATACCCGTTTTTATGCAACAGTTCAAGCGATCTCGGACATACAATGCCACCCCACCCCCCTTCCCGATACTTCTATCTACTTGGAACAATTTAAAACCCTGAATATGACATTCCGCAGGCATGTCCCGACTTTTTGAATTAAACCACGTCTCAGTTAAGGCAAATACATCAATGTTACCTGCAATAGCAATTAATCTCGACTCGTCCATCTTATTCCTAGCACTACGGCAATTAGCATAATAAACATTGAAAGACTCTGCTTTCTCTTTACCCTTCCTGTTCGTTTCTGTTTTTCTACTAAACCTATTACTGTCCTTATCACCCAAAGTCCCTGGCTTTTCAATATCTACCTCGTTCTGCTAATTACTAGTTCCCCCTTGAACTCGTAATATTACTACACTGGGACTTCACTGTTTTCCTGCCAAAACCCATACCACTAACTATTCCTAGTTTAAAGTCCTAACTGCTCCCTCCACTGCAGTTGCCAGTGCTACCACCCCAGACCTAGATAAGTGAGCCCCATCCCTGGCATACATGTCATCTCTGCCATAGAAGAGGTCCCAGTTGTCAATGAATGTTACCGCATTTTCCTTACAGTATTTGTCCAGCCAGCAATTGACACCAATTGCCCTGGACAACCATTCATTTCCAACTCCTCTCCTTGGCAAAATACCACATATGATAGGGTTCTCACCCTTACTCCTAATTATTTTTATTGCTGACCTATACCTGCTAATCAGGTCTTCACTCCTACGTCTGCCAACATCGTTGCCTCCAGCACTGAGACAGATAATAGGATTGCTCCGATTACCTTTCATGATGTCATCCAGACGGCTAACAATATCCTCCATCCCAGCCCCAGGAAAGCAAACTCTCTGTCTCCTACTCCTGTCCTTCAAGCAGAACGCCCTATCCATATACCTAACTTGGCTATCCCCAACAACTATATTCTTACCTTCCTTGGTGTCGTTCGTCGTGATGTTCCCAGCAGTCGACTCACATTCGTCGGGTAGCACTGAGAATGTATTAGATGTTTCCACAACAGTTTCCACGGCAGTCTCTTTCTTCTTTATCGTTTCTACCTTTCCATTCGTCTTCTTGATCGTCAACTTCGTTCCCTGCTGTCCAGCCACTGACCAGTTTCCCTTCTTGACCTGAGGACTCAAAACAGGAGGACTACTACGAATCTTCTTGTTTTCCTCGGTCAGTCGCCGAATCTCCATCTTCGCCATCCTCAATTCTTCCTTAAGCTGTTGGTAAAGTTGCTCAATGGAGGGCATCTTGCTTCAATTCGTAGAGAGCGCGCAAACAGGTTTTCACAGAGCTAAGTACACGTCACCACATTATCTCAAGTTCAATAATTTAAAATATAGGAGCATTAAGCTAGGGGACTTGGTTAAAATAGGTCTCTCGGAAAACTGACTTTCTCATTAGTTCAATTCTTGGTAGATCGACACCATGCCCAGCCCTTCTAGGGCAGGGTAGGTGCCTGAGTCGGAGCTAGCAGCTCACAAGCCTACCATTATCATTAGTCCCCTTGGGGCGGGGATGGCAGACCAGAGAGGCCTGGCTTGTGGCTAGGCCTGGGGACAGTTGATCCCAAAGATGAGGGGGTACTTGTGCCTCCTCCCATGGGAGACTTAGGTCTCAGACACTCCCAAGACAGGGAGCCAAGGCCGGGCCACCATTTGGAAAAGGCCCGGGCCGGGAGAATACCGGCGAATCTTTAATGAATAAAATTAATAATTCTTGGTAGGAATAAGTCCTATTTAGAAGGGAAATTAATTACAAACTCAAGAAATTCAGCCATTACATGATATTGAAACTGATTACAAACGTTTTTAGCAACTGTAATACGACGGTCAGTTAACAGACATACGAGCTTTTTAGTAGTAGTGCTAGAAGTAGATGGTGGAATGACACTAGTTACCATAGCAACGGTACACGGTGGAATGACACTAGTAGTTACCATAGCAACGGTACACGGTGTAATGACACTAGTTACCATAGCAACGGTACACGGTGGAATGACACGAGTACTTACCATAGCAACGGTACACGGTGGAATGACACTAGTACTTACCATAGCAACGGTACACGGTGGAATGATACTAGTAGTTACCATAGCAACGGTACACGGTGGAATGACACTAGTTACCATAGCAACGGTACACGGTGGAATGACACGAGTACTTACCATAGCAACGGTACACGGTGGAATAACACTAATAGTTACCATAGCAACGGTACACGGTGGAATGACACTAGTTACCATAGCAACGGTACACGGTGGAATGACACTAGTAGATACCATAGCAACGGTACACGGTGGAATGAAACGAGTACTTACCATAGCAACGGTACACGGTGGAATGACACGAGTACCTACCATAGCAAAGGTACACGGTGGAATGACACGAGTACTTACCATAGCAACGGTTCAAGGTGGAATGACACTAGTAGTTACCATAGAACGGTACACGGTGGAATGACACGAGTACTTAAAATAGCAACGGTACACGGTGGAATGACACTACCATAGCAACGGTACACGGTGGAATGACACTAGTAGTTACCATAGCAACGGTACACGGTGGAATGACACTAGTTACCATAGCAACGGTACACGGTGGAATGACACTAATAGTTACCATAGCAATGGTACACGGTGGAATGACACTAGTAGTTACCATAGCAACGGTACACGGTGGAATGACACGAGTACTTACCATAGCAAAGGTACACAGTGGAATGACACGAGTACTTACCATAGCAACGATACACGGTGGAATGACACTAGTAGTTACCGTAGCAACGGTACACGGCGGAATGACACTAGTTACCATAGCAACGGTACACGGTGGAACGACACTAGTTACCATGCCATCGGTACACGGTGGAATGACACGAGTAGTTACCATAGTAACTGTACACGGTGGAATGACACGAGTAGTTACCATAGCAACTGTGCACGGTAGAATGACACGAGTAGTTACCACAGCAACGGTGCACGGTAGAATGACACTAGTTACCATAGCAACGGTACACGGTGGAATGACACTAGTTACCATAGCAACGGTACACGGTGGAATGACACTAGTAGTTACCACAGCAACGATAGACGGTGGAATGACACTAGTTACCATAGCAACGGTACACGGTGGAATGACACGAGTATTTACCATAGCAACGGTACACGGTGGAATAACACTAATAGTTACCATAGCAACGGTACACGGTGGAATGACACTAGTTACCATAGCAACGGTACACGGTGGAATGACACTAGTAGTTACCATAGCAACGGTACACGGTGGAATGACACGAGTACTTACCATAGCAAAGGTACACGGTGGAATGACACGAGTACTTACCATAGCAACGGTACACGGTGGAATGACACTAGTTACCATAGAACGGTACACGGTGCAATGACACGAGTACTTACCATAGCAACGGTACACGGTGGAATGACACTAGTTACCATAGCAACGGTACACGGTGGAATGACACTAGTTACCATAGCAACGGTACACGGTGGAATGACACTAGTACTTACCATAGCAACGGTACACGGTGGAATGACACTAGTAGTTACCATAGCAACGGTACACGGTGGAATGACACTAGTAGCTACCATAGCAACGGTACACGGTGGAATGACACTAGTTACCATACCAACGGTACACGGTGGAATGACACGAGTAGTTACCATAGCAACTGTGCACGGTGGAATAACACGAGTAGTTACCATAGCAACGGTACACGGTGGAATGACACTAGTTACCATAGCAACGGTACACGGTGGAATGACACTAGTAGTTACCATAGCAACGGTACACGGTGGAATGACACGAGTATTTACCTTAGCAACGGTACACGGTGGAATAACACTAATAGTTACCATAGCAACGGTACACGGTGGAATGACACTAGTTACCATAGCAACGGTACACGGTGGAATGACACTAGTTACCATAGCAACGGTACACGGTGGAATGACACGAGTACTTACCATAGCAACGGTACACGGTGGAATGACACTAGTAGTTACCATAGCAACGGTACACGGTGGAATGACACGAGTACTTACCATAGCAACGATACACGGTGGAATGACACTAGTAGTTACCATAGCAACGGTACACGGTGCAATGACACGAGTACTTACCATAGCAACGGTACAAGGTGGAACGACACTAGCTACAATAGCAACGGTACACGGTGGAATGACACTAGTTACCATAGCAACGGTACACGGTGGAATGACACGAGTACTTACCATAGCAACGGTACACGGTGGAATAACACTAATAGTTATCATAGCAACGGTACACGGTGGAATGACACTAGTAGTTACCATAGCAACGGTACACGGTGGAATGACACGAGTACTTACCATAGCAACGATACACGGTGGAATGACACTAGTAGTTACCATAGCAACGGTACACGGTGGAATAACATGAGTACTTACCATAGCAACGATACACGGTGGAATGACACTATTAGTTACAATAGCAACGGTACACGGTGGAATGACACTAGTTACCATAGCAACGGTACACGGAGGAATGACACTAGTTACCATAGCAACGGTACACGGTGGAATGTCACTAGTTACCATACCAACGGTACACGGTGGAATGACACTAGTTACCATAGCAACGGTACACGGTGGAATGACACTAGTTACCTTAGCAACGGTACACGGTGGAATGACACTAGTAGTTACCATAGCAACGGAGGACGGTGGAATGACACTAGTAGTTACCATAGCAACGGTACACGGTGGAATGACACTAGTAGTTACCATAGCAACGGTACACGGTGGAATGACACTAGTAGTTACCATAGCAACGGTACACGGTGGAATGACACTAGTAGTTACCATAGCAACGGTACACGGTGGAATGACACTAGTAGTTACCATAGCAACGGTACCACGGTGGAATGACACTAGTAGTTACCATAGCAACGGTACACGGTGGAATGACACTAGTAGTTACCATAGCAACGGTACACGGTGGAATGACACTAGTAGTTACATAGCAACGGTTACACGGTGGAATGACACTAGTAGTTACCATAGCAACGGTACACGGTGGAATGACACTAGTAGTTACCATAGCAACGGTACACGGTGGAATGACACTAGTAGTTACCATAGCAACGGTACACGTGAATGACACTAGTAGTTACCATAGCAACGGTACACGGTGGAATGACACTAGTAGTTACCATAGCAACGGTACACGGTGGAATGACACTAGTAGTTACCATAGCAACGGTACACGGTGGAATGACACTAGTAGTTACCATTAGCAACGGTACACGGTGGAATGACACTAGTAGTTACCATAGCAACGGTACACGGTGGAATGACACTAGTAGTTACCATAGCAACGGTACACGGTGGAATGACACTAGTAGTTACCTTAGCAACGGTACACGGTGGAATGACACGAGTACTACTATAAAAACGGTATTAATTATGCAGTAGCAGTTAGATCTTATTCCTTCTATTCACTTTCTTCACTTCGATAAATTTCACGGTGTTTCTTTCCAATATGTTATGGTTTTATTCTGTTTTATTTTCGGCAGTGGAGAGAGAGCGAAGGAGGATGATGAGAGAGCCATCTGCTTTACTAGCTTTGCCTCAAAGATCTAGATAATATACGACTCTCTGTCTTTAATGGAGATAGACATAGTTAGCTATTCCAAGAAGATAGTTACAAGGTGGACTTGGTCTTCTGCTCTCTGTTTTCATGACTCCAGTGTCTCTCTCTCTCTCTCTCTCTCTCTCTCTCTCTCTCTCTCTCTCTCTCTCTCTCTCACACACACACACACTCTCACATTTTGGTTCATTTTCCTCATTTTCTTGTCATTTCCTTCATTGTTCTTCAGGTATTATCATTCACTTGTCATCCTGCCATCAAGCTTCTCTCTCACTAAAACCTCTCAGCATACATCCATTTTTAACTCTGTTAATATGCACTTCCAAAGTTGCGAGAGATACCGGCTACGCTGCCTCCAGCACAGTTGTGAGAGGTACCGGCGACGCTGCCTCCAGCACAGTTGTGAGAGGTACCGGCGACGCTGCCTCCAGCACAGTTGTGAGAGGTACCGGCTACGCTGCCTCCAGCACAGTTGTGAGAGGTACCGGCTACGCTGCCTCCAGCACAGTTGTGAGAGGTACCGGCTACGCTGCCTCCAGCACAGTTGTGAGAGGTACCGGCTACGCTGCCTCCAGCACAGTTGTGAGAGGTACCGGCTACGCTGCCTCCAGCACAGTTGTGAGAGGTACCGGCTACGCTGCCTCCAGCACAGTTGTGAGAGGTACCGGCTACGCTGCCTCCAGCACAGTTGTAAGAGGTACCGGCTACGCTGCCTCCAGCACAGTTGTGAGAGGTACCGGCTACGCTGCCTCCAGCACAGTTGTGAGAGGTACCGGCAACGCTGCCTCCAGCACAGTTGTGAGAGGTACCGGCGACGCTGCCTCCAGCACAGTTGTGAGAGATACCGGCTACGCTGCCTCCAGCACAGTTGTGAGAGGTACCGGCGACGCTGCCTCCAGCACAGTTGTGAGAGGTACCGGGCGACGCTGCCTCCAGCACAGTTGTGAGAGGTACCGGGGGACGCTGCCTCCGCACAGTTGTGAGAGGTACCGGCGACGCTGCCTCCAGCACAGTTGTGAGAGATACCGGCTACGCTGCCTCCAGCACAGTTGTGAGAGATACCGGCTACGCTGCCTCCAGCCCCAGTTGTGAGAGGTACCGGCGACGCTGCCTCCAGCACAGTTGTGAGAGATACCGGCGACGCTGCCTCCAGCACAGTTGTGAGAGATACCGGCTACGCTGCCTCCAGCACAGTTGTGAGAGGTACCGGCGACGCTGCCTCCAGCACAGTTGTGAGAGGTACCGGCGACGCTGCCTCCAGCACAGTTGTGAGAGGTACCGGCTACGCTGCCTCCAGCACAGTTGTGAGAGGTACCGGCTACGCTGCCTCCAGCACAGTTGTGAGAGGTACCGGCTACGCTGCCTCCAGCACAGTTGTGAGAGGTACCGGCTTACGCTGCCTCCAGCACAGTTGTGAAGAGGTACCGGCTACGCTGCCTCCAGCACAGTTGTAGAGGTACCGGCTACGCTGCCTCCAGCACAGTTGTGAGAGGTACCGGCAACGCTGCCTCCAGCACAGTTGTGAGAGGTACCGGCGACGCTGCCTCCAGCACAGTTGTGAGAGTTACCGGCTACGCTGCCTCCAGCACAGTTGTGAGAGGTTTCCGGCGACGCTGCCTCCAGCACAGTTGTGAGAGGATACCGGCGACGCTGCCTCCAGCACAGGGTTGTGAGAGATACCGGCTACGCTGCCTCCAGCACAGTTGTGAGAGGTACCGGCGACGCTGCCTCCAGCACAGTTGTGAGAGGTACCGGCGACGCTGCCTCCAGCACAGTTGTGAGAGGTACCGGCGACGCTGCCTCCAGCACAGTTGTGAGAGGGTACCGGCTACGCTGCCTCCAGCACAGTTGTGAGAGTACCGGCTACGCTGCCTCCAGCACAGTTGTGAGAGGATACCGGCTACGCTGCCTCCAGCACAGTTGTGAGAGATACCGGCTACGCTGCCTCCAGCACAGTTGTGAGAGATACCGGCTACGCTGCCTCCAGCACAGTTGTGAGAGATACCGGCTACGCTGCCTCCAGCACAGTTGTGAGAGATACGGCTACGCTGCCTCCAGCACAGTTGTGAGAGATACCGGCTACGCTGCCTCCAGCACAGTTGTGAGAGATACCGGCTACGCTGCCTCCAGCACAGTTGTGAGAGATACCGGCGACGCTGCCTCCAGCACAGTTGTGAGAGATACCGGCTACGCTGCCCCAGCACAGTTGTGAGAGATACCGGCTACGCTGCCTCCAGCACAGTTGTGAGAGATACCGGCTACGCTGCCTCCAGCACAGTTGTGAGAGATACCGGCTACGCTGCCTCCAGCACAGTTGTGAGAGATTACCGGCGACGCTGCCTCCAGCACAGTTGTGAGAGATACCGGCTACGCTGCCTCCAGCCAGTTGTGAGAGATACCGGCGACGCTGCCTCCAGCACAGTTGTGAGAGATACCGGCTACGCTGCCCCCAGCACAGTTGTGAGAGATACCGGCTACGCTGCCTCCAGCACAGTTGTGAGAGGTTACCGGCGACGCTGCCTCCAGCACAGTTGTGAGAGGTACCGGCTACGCTGCTCCAGCACAGTTGTGAGAGGTACCGGCGACGCTGCCTCCAGCACAGTTGTGAGAGATACCGGCTACGCTGCCTCCAGCACAGTTGTGAGAGGTACCGGCTACGCTGCCTCCAGCACAGTTGTGAGAGGTACCGGCGACGCTGCCTCCAGCACAGTTGTGAGAGATACCGGCTACGCTGCCTCCAGCACAGTTGTGAGAGGTACCGGCTACGCTGCCTCCAGCACAGTTGTGAGAGGTACCGGCTACGCTGCCTCCAGCACAGTTGTGAGAGGTACCGGCTACGCTGCCTCCAGCACAGTTGTGAGAGGTACCGGCTACGCTGCCTCCAGCACAGTTGTGAGAGGTACCGGCGACGCTGCCTCCAGCACAGTTGTGAGAGATACCGGCTACGCTGCCTCCAGCACAGTTGTGAGAGGTACCGGCAACGCTGCCTCCAGCACAGTTGTGAGAGATACCGGCTACGCTGCCTCCAGCACAGTTGTGAGAGATACCGGCTACGCTGCCTCCAGCACAGTTGTGAGAGATACCGGCTACGCTGCCTCCAGCACAGTTGTGAGAGATACCGGCTACGCTGCCTCCAGCACAGTTGTGAGAGGTACCGGCAACGCTGCCTCCAGCACAGTTGTGAGAGATACCGGCTACGCTGCCTCCAGCACAGTTGTGAGGGGTACCGGCAACGCTGCCTCCAGTACAGTTGTGAGAGGTACCGGCAACGCTGCCTCCAGCACAGTTGTGAGAGGTACCGTCGACGCTGCCTCCAGCACAGTTGTGAGAGGTACCGGCAACGCTGCCTCCAGCACAGTTGTGAGAGGTACCGGCAACGCTGCCTCCAGCACAGTTGTGAGAGATACCGGCAACGCTGCCTCCAGCACAGTTGTGAGAGGTACCGGCAACGCTGCCTCCAGCACAGTTGTGAGAGGTACCGGCAACGCTGCCTCCAGCACAGTTGTGAGAGATACCGGCAACGCTGCCTCCAGCACAGTTGTGAGAGGTACCGGCGACGCTGCCTCCAGCACAGTTGTGAGAGGTACCGGCGACGCTGCCTCCAGCACAGTTGTGAGAGGTACCGGCGACGCTGCCTCCAGCACAGTTGTGAGAGATACCGGCAACGCTGCCTCCAGCACAGTTGTGAGAGATACCGGCAACGCTGCCTCCAGCACAGTTGTGAGAGGTACCGGCAACGCTGCCTCCAGCACAGTTGTGAGAGGTACCGGCAACGCTGCCTCCAGCAAAACATTAAGACACACACAATCTTCTGACTCACAATTATTCAAATTTTTGATTCCTTAACTGTATCAGGGAAAGTCTAAACTCAGCACAGAGTGTAAACTCAGCACAGAGTGTAAACTCAGGGCAGAGTGTAAACTCAGGGCAGAGTGTAAACTCAGGGCAGAGTGTCAACTCAGGGCAGAGTGTGAACTCAGCACACACTGTAAACTCAGCACACAGTGTAAACTCAGCACAGTGTAAACTCAGCACAGAGTGTAAACTCAGGGCAGAGCAGGAGTGACCTGACACTGAAGACTCGAGACAAACTGCCGAAAAGAAATTATAAACGTCTGAGAAAATGGTATTTTAATACCGAGATTTGAAAATAGACATTTGTGTACTGTTCACGACGTTTATTAGAGAAAACGTTCTGAACTGTACACGAGTATATGAGACCTGGTCTGAGACCGAGCCGCGGGGGCGTGTGATCCCCCGGAACCCTCTCCAGGTAAACTCCAGGTCATCACTTCACATATCACACATCAACGGGAAACAGAAATGAAATGAACCAAAAATAATTTCCTTTAAATCAACAACCAATGCTATATGTAATTCTCTTTTTAGGTTAGTAACTTTCTTGACAACATCCTCGATTTTTCCCCCTCATTCCCTTTTCAATTTCCACAATATTTAGTGTGTAGTTTGAGGAGTTGAATTTGATTAGAGTTGAAGTTTAGGTAGTGTCCTGCACCTCCCATCAATGATTCCTTATCACTGATACAATCTTAAAAAAAAAAATTATACGCATCAGTGGAATCCAGGTAAAAACTGTTTTCCTGACTTAAACTTACTTACTCGATTATTCTTTTGGGATTTTCATTGTAGTCTCCTTAAAAAATATGTTTTTTTTCTTGTTATTATCAAGGATTTTTTTTTCTGTTAGTTTCTTATTATTATATCACTTGAGAATAGTTCTCCTCAGTATTCTATAACGAAGGTAAATGTTTATGTCAATATGCATGATATACCCAAGTCTAATTGCCCGGTAATCTCGCAATTATCCTGCGGGTGTTGTCCTGCCGGTGTTATCTTGCAGGTGTTATCCTGCAGGTGTTATCCTGCAGGTGTTATCCTGCAGGTGTTATCCTGCTGGTGTTATCCTGCTGGTGTTATCCCGCTGGTGTTATACTGCTGGTGTTATCCTGCCGGTGTTATCTTGCTGGTGTTATTCTGCTGTTGTAATCCCGCTGGTGTTATCCTGCTGTTGGAATCCCGCTGGTGTTATCCTGCTGGTGATATCCTGCTCTTATCCTGCTCTTGTTATCCTGCTGGTGTTACCCCGCTGGTGTTATTCTGCTGGTGTTATTATTATAATTAAAAAGAAGCGCTAAGCCACAAGGGCTATACACCTCCGCTGGTGTTATCCTGCTGGTGTTATCCTACTGGTGTTTTCCTGGTCTTGTTATCCTGTTGGTGCTATCCTGCTGGTGTTTGCTCAGCTAATATTTCTTAAAGCTTGGATTATTATTAGCGTTAATACCTTTGAGTATATAAGAAGCCTGAGGAAAGTGCTCTTTGATAATTGCCGTTGCACTCGTCATCCTCTGTAATTAATTTACTGAAACACAAATCCTTATACATCTTGGTATATTTATGAGTTTATGGTTTAACAGTTTCAGAATACGTATATTAGAGTTTCAGGTAAAGAACGAGGTTAATATCACTGTGTATGTGCTTCTAACTAAATATTCTCTGATGAACTGTGTTGTGTTAAGATTTGTCATATTCAAAGAAAATTTAGTGTTATTCTCATCCCATTACTCTTTGATATCATTATTTCCTTGAACTTCAAGTCATTGCTCTAAACTCGCCTCATGTTCCATCGATACTAGGGGAGCAATGTGGCAGATGTTGCAAGTGTATGGAAAAGGTAAGTTACTAAAGGCTGTAAAGAGTTTGTTTTTATGAGGATAGTGAGGCTGAGGTTAAGGTGTGCAGGAAAGAGGGAGAATACTTCCCGGTAAAAACAGGTCTTAAGAGATGTGTAATGTCACCATGGTGTTGGGTGCTGGGGAAGAGGTGAGATTAAATTATTGGGAATCAAATACAAAATGGAAATTGACACTTACTTTTTGCTGATGATTCTGTGCTTACGGGGGATTCTAAATAAAAGTTGCAAAGGTTAGTGGACGAGTTTGGGAGTGTGTGTAAATGTAGAAAGTTGAAAGTGAATATTGATAAGAGTAAGGTGATGAGAGTATCAAGCGATTTAGATAAAGAAAAAATTAATATTTCATTGGAGAAAGGGAGTATGGAAGAAGTGAATGTTTTCAAATATTTGGGAGTTGACTTGTCAACAGATGGGTTTATGATGGAGGAGGTTAATCATAGAACTGATGAAGGAAAAATGGTGAATGGCTAGTTGAGCAAACGTTATCCATGGAGTCAAAGAAGGGAATGTACGAGAGTATAGCGGTACCAACACTCTTATTTGGGTGTGAAGTTTGGGTTGTAAATGCTGCAGCGAGGAGGCGGCTGGAGGCATTGGAGATGTCCTATATAAAGGCAATGTGTGGTCTAAATATTGTGCAGAGAATGTGTACTGTGGAGATATGGAGGAGATGTAGAATTGCTAAAACTATTAGTCAGAGGGTTGAGGAGGAGCTGTTGAAGTTGTTTGGTCATTTAGAGAGAATGGAACAAAGTAGAATGACTGCGAAAGCGTTCAAATCTGTAGAAGGAAGGCAGGGTAGGGGTCGTCCCTGAAAAGGTTGGAGGGAGTAAAGGAGGTTTTTGTGGGCAAAAGGTTTGAACTTCCAGCAAGCTTGCATTAGCGTCTTAGACAGGAGTAAAAGGAGAGAAGAATGTTTTTTGGTATCTAACGAACTGTTGCAGTGAGAGTGTGAGCAGGGTAATATTTTGCGATGGAATTTAGATTAGATTAGATTTTTATTTTGGCAAATTACATGGTTGTACAGAGGAATATAATAGTTGGGTGTACATGCCTAAAACCCCTCTGTATGCTGAACATTTCGGGCAAACTTAAAGATTAAAATAAGAATAGTAAGGAAATAATACATAGTTCATATGGTCATTAGATGAGTCAGACTGAGCACAGGAAACTTGATTATAACAGGTGATGCTATATAGTTCTGATAAGTCCAGTAGAGACTTTTTACACTATTGAATTAGATAATAAAGATTACAGTATTACAGTGTAATAGTTTAAACAATTTACAAAATGATGTATTACAATTTAGTACTATTTAAAAAAATGATATTGGTATTACATTGGAATTTACATTATGATGTACTGTATTACAATCTACTAATATTTGAAATACTGAAAAGAACAGACATCCTAATTTCGAAGCAGTAACTGGCTGAGCATTCATCAGCACAATATCAGTAGCTTTTGAGAAACTGGTGGTGGTTAGGTATGGTTTGTCTGGTTAATTTTGGCTGATGAGATGATTTCTTATTTGGGCCTTAAACTGATTTGCAGACAGGAAAACCGGTGAACCGGACTTGAGTCCTGGTGGTGTGAAGCACATTGTCTGCACTTTAATGGAGGGCGTCTGGGATATTGACAGTTCGGAGGGACATGTATGAATGAGGGTGAAAGTGTCACCCTGCCTCAGTGGGAAGCGGTCGACGTGTTATATATATAATATATGCAATAAGATCATAGTAAACAGGTGATTTCAGAATATGCAAAAACAACCACTGTGAAAGAATAGAGAAATTCGTGACTACTCACATTATCAAGGAAAATGTGAGTAGAGAGAGAGAAAATGTGAGTAGAGAGAAAATGTGAGTAGAGAGAGGGAAAATGTGAGTAGAGAGAGAGAGAGAGAGAGAGAGAGAGAGAGAGAGAGAGAGAGAGAAATTCCAAGTGCTTTCGTGACTACTCACATTATCAAGGAACAATAAAAGTAATGCATCAAAGGAAGGCATATAAAGGGTCTAGTCCCTTTATATGCCTTCCATTGATGCATTACATACTGCGAGTAGTCACGAAAGCGCTTGGAATTTCTCTCTCTCTCTCTCTCTCTCTCTCTCTCTCTCTCTCTCTCTCTCTCTCTCTCTCTCTCTCTCTACTCACATTTCCCTTGATAATGTGAGTAGTCACGAATTCCTCTATTCTTTCACAGTGGTTGTTTTTGCATATTCTGAAATTACCTGTTTACTATGATCTTATTTCATATATATATATATATATATATATATTATATATATATATATATATATATATATATATATATATAATAAATTAAACGGGTTTTTAATCTTTGTACACTTAGCTATTATAACGATAAAAATAACAATCATGAAAATAATAATAACTGTGATAATAATAATATTAATAATTAAAATGTACGTTTTTACCAGTACATCCGATTAGAAACATTGATCATGTTAACATGACCTCCCTCACTACACACCTCCCTCACTACACACCTCCCTCACTACACACCTCCCTCACTATTGTGGCTAGCTGGCCCAGTGGCTGACTCTCTGATCGCGGGTTCTAACCCCGCCAGTGGTATGGTTTGTTTGCAATCGTGTCATTACGATTTCCTGAGTCATTCCTTAAGAAGGATAATAAGCCCTAGCCCATGTATCTCCATATTCATAGTTTAAAGCCCTACAGCTCCCTCCAGTTTGCTATGTAACACCCTCATCCAAGTCTTACATATACGAACACCATCCCTGCCATACATAACAGTTCTGCCATAGAAATAGTTCATTAACCTTACAGTGACTGTCCAGCCACCAGTTAACATCATTTGGCCTGGAAAACCATTCATTCCAACTCCGCTTCTTGGCAAAATGCCACATATATCTGGCGCCCTCCCTTCTTCCTAACTATGCGTATTGCTGCATTACACTTACTAATCAAATCCTCACTTCTATGCTTGCCAACATCATTGACTTCAGGACTGTGGCAAGCAATAGGATTGACCCCATTATCATTCATAATGAGGTCAAGACGACTAATGACATCCATCCTCCATCCTAGCCCCAAGAAAGTAAACCTTCTGTCTCCTACTTATATCCTTCAAACCAGAAGCTCCGTCCCGTAGCTCGATTGCTAACGCACTCGGCTCGCACAATGACCCCCGTTACGGATGCAAACATTGGGACGTGTTTCCTTAAGACACCTGTTGTCCCTGTTCACTTATCAGTAAAATAGGTATCTGGGTGTTAGTCAACTGGTGTGCGTCGCATCCGCTAACTTGCGGGAAATGCTCTGCATAACAAGCGGCTTTCTATATGGTAGTAAACCTCACTCAAAGAAAAGGATTTTGGGGTGAGTATAACACCGAGCACATCTCCTGAGGCGCATATAAACCAAATAACTCCTGCATCATATGGGCGCCTGGCAAACCTAA
This sequence comes from Cherax quadricarinatus, assembly GCF_026875155.1. Classification (NCBI taxonomy): domain Eukaryota; kingdom Metazoa; phylum Arthropoda; class Malacostraca; order Decapoda; family Parastacidae; genus Cherax; species Cherax quadricarinatus. Next base: position 2,857,500 of record NC_069449.1, read on the forward strand.
GAATAGCGTTTCGACACCTTAGTAAGGAATCGTTCAAGACTCTGTACACTTACGAGGAGAGGTTAAGGGAAATCAGCCTGACGACAGTGGAGGACAGGAGGAATAGGGGGCACGTGGTAACGACATACAAAATACTGGTAGCAACTAACAAGGTGGAGAGGGACAGAATGTGTCAGAATGCGGCACAGTATCAAGAGGTCACATCTGGAAGTTGAAGACTCAAATGAGTCACAGGGATGTTAGGAAGTATTTCGTCATAGAGCTGTCAGTAATGGGAGTAATCTGGAGAGTGATGTAGTGCAGGCAGGATCCATACATAGTTTCAAGAAGTGATACGATACAGCTCAAAGAGCAGGGAGAGAGTGGATCTAGTAGCGACCAGTGACGAGGTGGGCCCAGGAGCTATGAATAGACCCCTGCAACCACAAACAGGTGAGTACACACATACTCTCACACACATTATAAATTAAAAAACTTAAGTTGTTAGGCAATTTTCTTTTATTTTCCTCCTCTTCTACCCCAAACACCTTTACTCATTTCCATCCTTCTTCCTTCCCCTCCCCTTCCCTCCTTACCAAAGATTTTAATTTTATCCCAGTTTTAAGGAATAAAGTATTGGTGCAGGTAGTATACAGGAGAACTGAGACCTTAACGAGTGTCGTGGAAGTTATTCTTCTCAGTCTTGGTAAACTAAACTTCCGAACATCAAGAACATTATAAGCCTCGCAAATGTCCTTTATTTAAAAATTCCCAAAGTTCTCTAAGTCGTGTGAGATTAGCGACAAGTTCGTGAGAAAACTTGGTGCAATTTACCATTTTCGAAGCGTATTTAGTAATTTAAAATTAATTTACAAATACATAATAAATTTAAATAGGGGCATTAAAAATAATCCATTCGTTTCTCGAAAAGGAAATTAGATTCCGAGTTAAATTTGTTGAGAAAATAATTGATATGATTGCCAGTGTGTGTTATTAGAGAGAGTTATATCTTGAGCAAATATTAGTGCAATAAAATAGACAAGATAGAATGTATTAATAACCCATCCATCCCACCACACACACACACACACACACAGGGGCCAGGAGCTCGGACTCGACCCCCGCAACATCAACTATGTGAGTACACACACACACACACACACACACACACACATATGTAGTCCTAATCTTTAAAAAAGGAGACAGACATGAAGCACTAAACTACAGACCAGTGTCACTGACATGTATAGTGTGCAAAGTCATGGAGAAGATTATCAGGAGAAGAGTGGTGGAACACCTAGAAAGGAATGATCTCATTAACAGCAGCCAACATGGTTTCAGGGACGGGAAATCCTGTGTCACAAACCTACTGGAGTTCTATGACATGGTGACAGCAGTAAGACAAGAGAGAGGTGGGTGGATTGCATTTTCTTGGACTGCAAGAAGGCGTTTGACACAGTTCCACACAAGTGATTAGTGCAAAAACTGGAGGACCAAGCAGGGATAACAGGGAAGACACTACAATGGATCAGGGAATATTTGTCAGGAACACAGCAGCGAGTCATGGTACGTGGCGAGCTGTCAGAGTGGGCACCTATGACCAGCGGGGTCCCACAGGGGTCAGTCCTAGCACCAGTGCTGTTTCTGGTATTCGTGAACGACATGACGGAAGGAATAGACTCTGAGGTGTCCCTGTTTGCAGATGACGTGAAGTTGATGAGAAGAATTCACTCGATCGAAGACCAGGCAGAACTACAAAGGGATCTGGACAGACTGCAGACCTGGTCCAGCAATTGGCTCCTGGAGTTCAATCCCACCAAGCGCAAAGTCATGAAGATTAGGGAAGGGGAAAGAAGACTGCAGACGGAGTACAGTCTAGGGGGGCCAGAGACTACAAACCTCACTCAAGGAAAAAGATCTTGGGATGAGTATAACACCAGGCACATCTCCTGAAGCGCACATCAACCAAATAACTGCTGCAGCATGTGGGCGCCTAGCAAACCTCAGAACAGCATTCCGACATCTTAATAAGGAATCGTTCAGGACCCTGTACGCTGTGTACGTTAGGCCCATATTGGAGTATGCAGCACCAGTTTGGAACCCACACCTAGCCAAGCACGTAAAGAAACTAGAGAAAGTGCAAAGGTTTGCAACAAGACTAGTTCCAGAGCTAAGAGGTATGTCCTACGAGGAGAGGTTAAGGGAAATCAACCTGACGACACTGGAGGACAGAAGAGATAGGGGGGACATGATAACGACATACAAATACTGAGAGAAATTGACAAGGTGAACAAAGACAGGATGTTCCAGAGACTGGACACAGCAACAAGGGGACACAGTTGGAAGTTGAAGACACAGATGAATCACAGGGATGTTAGGAAGTATTTCTTCAGCCACGGCAGTCAGGGAGTGGAATAGTTTGGGAAGCGATGTAGTGGAGGCAGGATCCATACATAGCTTTAAGCAGAGGTATGATAAAGCTCATGGTTCAGGGAGAGTGACCTAGTAGCGACCAGTGAAGAGGCGGGGCCAGGAGCTTGGACTCGACCCCTGCAACCTCAACTAGGCGAGTACAAAATGGTGGCTCAAAAGGGAAGTCGAAGGCTCAGAGGATAATAGTCCTGGTTGGGAAGAATGGCTAGAAAAGCAATACAAAAGGATGGAACAAGAGTGGGAGAGCAAACTAGGTGAGCTTTCTGCACACACATGGAGAAAAGGATGGAGGCAGATCTTTCTGCAAAATTGGAAAAGAGGGTGGAGGAGGAGAAGATATGGGAGTCAAAAGTCAAAGCCGCAGAAGCCAGGATAAGGCTGAAGTGAGTTATAGGGCTAGTTCCCAGAGGAGACACAGCATCGGAAGCTAGTAAACCCCCAATGAATGAGGAGTCAAACAAAAAGGAAGGAGACAAAACTTACTCTAAGGCCCTATCAGCACACCAAGTAGGGCTGAGGAATGAAGAGAGCAGTTGGGAGCAGGGATAGTAGTGGGGGAGGGGGAGAAGGTGGAGAGGGGGATAGGACACAGGCAGAGGCACGACCATGCTACCAAGAGCTACAGGAAAAAGCAAGGGAGACAATGGCCATGTACAAATGGGACCCAGAGACACAGAAGAAAAGGCAATGGGAAGAGGAGACGGAAAAGTCAGTGTTTATTCCTGGGCTTCAGGAGAGCAAGGGGATAATAAACAATGAAAGGCAGCAGAAAAAAAACAGGAGATTGAAAACATCATCAAAGTAATAGGCGAGGAGGACATGACTGAGATAGTAAATTTTCAGAGAATAGGAGGGTACTTGAAGGGGAGACATTGGCCGGTCAAGCTGATTTTCAAGAAAGAAACAGTGTGAAACAGGATCCTGCAAGAGAAACCACAGTTGAAGGAATTGTCAACATACAAGATGGTGTTCTTAGACCGAGACAGAACAAAAACAGAACGACAAAAGCTGAGGGAGAGAACACAGAGGCAAAAGGGACTAGGAAGAGAGACAAGGACAGAATCAGCAGAGGACAACCAGAGAAGGGCAGAGCAACAGGCACAAGCGCACACAAAACCACCCCCAGAACCCCACAACCAAACACACTATTCTAACACAAACCACAGTCCACACTTACATCCCCCACCCCACACTACGCTGCAGAATCCCATTGCCAGGCCCCCCACCCTTACAGAGTCCCCAGAACACAGTGTTGGAGAGGAAACTGAAGATATGGTACACCAACGTGGATGGAATAACGAATAAGTGGGAAGAGTGGCATGAAAGAGTCAAGGAGGAAACACCGGACATCATAGCTCTCACAGAAACCAAGCTCACAGGAATGATAACAGATGCCACCTTTCCAACGGGATATCAGATCCTGAGGAAAGACAAAGGGAACAGAGGGGTAGAGGAGTGGCACTGCTCATCAAAAAAATGGGATTTTGAGGAGCAGGAGAGAGGAGACAGAGGAGAAATCACCACAGAATAGCAGGAGGCCAAGATAAGAATATGATGAGAGTAACAGAGCAATGATTGACACACTGTCTGAAGTGGCCAGAAGGGCGCATATGGGCAGAGCAAAGCTGCTGGTTGTAGGTGACTTCAACCACAAAGAAATCGACTGGGAAACCTGGAGCCACATGGGAGCCCAGAAACGTAGAGAGCAAAGATGTTGGAGGTGGTACTGGAAAATCTTATATTTCATCACGTTAGGGACACTACCAGAGAAAGAGGAGAAGATGAACCAGCAAGAGTATACCTAGTATTCACCTTAAGCAGTGCAGATATAGAAAATATCACATATGAAAGGCCCCTCGGAGCTAGTGATCATGTGGTTCTGAGCTTCGAATACATAGTAGAGTTACTGGTGGAGAGGGAAGCAGGAAGGGCAGTGTGGAGGAAGCCAAACTACAAGAGAGGGGACTACACAGGCTTGAGGAACTTCCTCCTCGAGGTTCAGTGGGACAGAGAACTGGCAGGGAAACCAGTCAATGAGATGATGGAATGTGTGACAACAATATGTAAGGCAGCAGAGAAGAGATTTTACCCAAGGGCAACAGAAATAATGAGAAGGCCAGAACGAGCCCTTCGCTCACCCAGAGGTGTAGAGAGAACAAAATTAAATGCGCTAGAGAATGGAAGAAGTGTAGGAGGGAAAAGATCCAGGAGAATAAGCCGAAGAGCTAGTCGAACCGGAGAGTTTAGCCTTAAAAACAATAATTTTTTCTGTCGAATAAACTAAGTAAATATTTGAGTATACAATAAATCTGCGAAAATCAAACTGAACATAACGGAAAACAAATACTGCGAGAAGTTGTCTTGCTTCTACGAAGCAAGACAACATCTGCACTCTGGTTGTACCTCTTCAAGAATATTTGTTCTGCGATCATTCCTGAAAAGTCTCGAGTGTGAAACATGTTCGTAAGAGCATAACATCGTTAAAATAAAGTTATGTGACCAAATGAAATCACTAACCCACAGATGATTAATTTGATTCTGTTTGTATGTTTGTATGTTTCATAACAAGCAAAAGTCTTGAAAATGATGTGAGGAAGAGAACATCTGTTAGCTAGTAAACAGAAGTGGGATCTGTTAACAAAACTCTATAAAAACCTTAGTAAATAGATAAGGAGAGAGAGAGAGAGAGAGACAGACAGACAGACAGACAGACAGAGAGAAATTTCTAGTGAATGGTATGTTTTGTCACACAGTTGAGTCTTACTCATGAGTCTCTCTGAAAAACTCATTGTCTTCTCTTTTAAGAAAATCAAATATTTCCAGTGGTGCAGAATCCATGGTAAACAAAATGGCCGACTACTGGTGCTTCTCTCAACCCAAACGAAAAAATAAATTGAAATATAGATTACAATTATAATCATGGGGAGCGCTAAACCCGTAGGATTATACAGCGTACGTGGGGGGGGGGGGGAGGATGGAAGGTATTGAGATTCAATTCAGGGAACTGGAGCATAGATCCAATTCCCTAGATCAAGAGCCCCTCACCACTTTTGAGAGACAAAATAATAAGGAAAGAGGCACGAAGTGTCAATGTTTCTCAACGTAAATTAAACACTTACAACATATTATATAAACAAGTCTTAACGGACACTTTGTGTAGACTTAGGTAGACCCTGCAGGTAGACCCTGCAGGTAGACCCTGCAGGTAGACCCTGCAGGTAGACCCTCCAGGTAGACTGCAGGGACCCTCCAGGTAGACCCTCCAGGTAGACCCTGCAGGTAGACCCTCCAGGTAGACCCTCCAGGTAGACCCTGCAGGTAGACCCTGCAGGTAGACCCTGCAGGTAGACCCTGCAGGTAGACCCTCCAGGTAGACCCTGCAGGTAGACCCTGCAGGTAGACCCTCCAGGTAGACCCTGCAGGTAGACCCTGCAGGTAGACCCTGCAGGTAGACCCTCCAGGTAGACCCTCCAGGTAGACCCTCCAGGTAGACCCTGCAGGTAGACCCTCCAGGTAGACCCTCCAGGTAGACAGTCCAGGTAGCCTGCAGTGACCCTTAGTAGACCTCCAGGTAAACCCTTAGTAGACCTTCCAGGTAGAACCTGAGGTAACCCTCCGGTAGCCCTCAGGTGACTCTCAAGACCCACCGGTAGACTTCCAGGGACCCTCCGGTAGACCTCCAGGTAGACGCGTTTTGTGTTGGCTTTCTTTTAATATTCTCGTGGAAATAAATTTATTAAAAATTAAAAATTAAATATTAATGAAACTTTAAGAGAAAGATTTTATACTATTTTTTGAGGAAATAATTTAAAGAAATTGTTCGTCCTCATTCATGTATTATAACACCTGTGGTAGATAACACCTGTGGTAGATAACAACACCTGTGGTAGATAACACCTGTGGTAGATAACACCTGTGGTAGATAACACCTGTGGTAGATAACAACACCTGTGGTAGATAACACCTGTGGTAGATAACACCTGTGGTAGATAACACCTGTGGTAGATAACAACACCTGTGGTAGATAACACCTGTGGTAGATAACAACACCTGTGGTAGATAACACCTGTGGTAGATAACAACACCTGTGGTAGATAACACCTGTGGTAGATAACACCTGTGGTAGATAACACCTGTGGTAGATAACACCTGTGGTAGATAACACCTGTGGTAGATAACACCTGTGGTAGATAACAACACCTGTGGTAGATAACACCTGTGGTAGATAACACCTGTGGTAGATAACACCTGTGGTAGATAACACCTGTGGTAGATAACACCTGTGGTAGATAACAACACCTGTGGTAGATACTAACACCTGTGGTAGATACACAACACCTGTGGTAGACAACACCTGTGGTAGATAAAACACCTGTGGTAGATAACACCTGTGGTAGATAACACCTGTGGTAGATAACACCTGTGGTAGATAACAACACCTGTGGTAGATAACACCTGTGGTAGATAACACCTGTGGTAGATAACACCTGTGGTAGATAACACCTGTGGTATATAACACCTGTGGTAGATAACACCTGTGGTAGATAACACCTGTGGTAGATAACACCTGTGGTAGATAAACACCTGTGGTAGATACCAACACCTGTGGTAGATAAACACCTGTGGTAGATAACACCTGTGGATAATAACACCTGTGGTAGTAACACCTGTGTAGTAACACCTGTGGTAGATAACACCTGTGGTAGATAACACCTGTGGTAGATAACAACCTGGGTGTATATAACACCTGTGGTAGATAAACACCTGTGGAGTAAACACCTGTGGTAGATAAACACCTGTGGTAGATACCAACACCTGTGGTAGATACAACACCTGTGGTAGATACCAACACCTGTGGTAGATAACACCTGTGATAGATAACACCTTGTGGTAATAACACCTGTGGTAGATAAACACCTGTGGTGATTAAAACACCGTGGTATATACACCTGTGTATACACCTGTGGTGATTAACACCTGTGGTATATAACATCACTGTGAATAACATGTGTAGATAACACGGGTAGTTAAACCTGTGGTAGATAACACGTCGGTAAACCAACCTTGGTAGATGAGAACTCCTGTGGTAGATGACAACACCTTGGTATTACCAACACCTGGGCAGATCCAACACTTGGTAGATTCAACACTTGTAGATGACAACACCTGTGGTTACCACACCTGGGCAGATAGCCAACACCTGTGGTAGATAATGACACCTGTTGGAGTAACACTTGGAAGATACACACTGTGTAGATCAACACCTGTGGTAGATAACAACACTTGTGTTAGATTCACATTTGATTAGTGTAGTAACACCTGTGTGTAACATCCTTTGATACTAAACAACACCTGTGGAAGATACATAGAACACTTGGGTATCTTTATGAAAAACGTTTCACCACACAGTGGCTTCATCAGTCATAATAGGAGTAACAGGAGTATTTGTGGTAATCGTCCCTGCAAGCCTTGAGTCGATGTAGTCAAGGTAATCTCATTGCCTAACCCTTGCACGACTACTTCACACTGGTCAACTGTGACACCACCTACGACTGCTGCACCTCTCCTGCCTACAGTATATAAGCTACTTTCTCGCATACATGCCGTATTCTTTTCAAGACTGATGGACTGATAACATCGACTCAAGGTTGAGGGACTGATTACTTCAAACTCCTCCCGCTCTTCACCATTCTCCTTTGTATGGACTGATGAAGCCACTGTGTGGCGAAACGTTTCCTCAATAAAGATCCCCAAGTGTTGCACATGTGTCTAATTTATCAATTTGTCGGTTCTCTGAACCATTAGTCTGCAACATCTGTGGTAGATGCAACACCTGATGTAAATAACGCCTGTGGTAGATAATTTGTGCGAGATTATGACATCTGTGGTAGATACCATCTGTGGCAGATACCATCTGTGGAAGATAAAAACACCTATAGTACAAAATGAAACCTGTGATAGATACCAACACCTGTGGCAGATAATATCTGTGGTAGATACCATCACCTGTAGTTGATTACAACATATGTGGTATATACCAACACCTGCGGTAGATAACACCTGTGGTAGGTAACACCTGTGGTAGATAAAAACACCTGCGGTAGATAACACCTGTGGTAGATAAAAACACCTGTGGTAGGTAACTGTAGTAAATACTAACACCTGTTGTAGATAACACCTGTGATAGATAACACTAATGGTAGATACCAACACCTATGGTAGACAAGAACGCCTGTTGTAAATAACTGTAATAAGTAAAAAACAGCTGTGGTAATAACACCTGTGGTAGATAACTGTAATAAATAAAACAGTTGTGTACACATGTGGTAGATAACATATGTGGTAGTTACCAACACTTACGGTAGATGCCAACACCTGTGTGTTATGCTTTTTGGCTGCGTAACTTAGAAGTCCTGGCTGCTAAAGAGTAAATGACCTGCCTGTCTAGGGTTGTGTGTATTATTTAACATAGAAAAAGAATCCACTCTATGATCACCTTGTACCTTCACATTTAATGTGGAACGTTAATATGTCAATAATTTATTACAAGGACACGTAAACTCACCAATACAAAAATATAATATATTAATAGTAACGTAAATACAACCTACAATCTACTACAACGTCACCTTTACTTCCTTACATTAGCTCACTAGCACACTGCTACTAGTCAATAAAACTAAGTATATAAACATTATAAACAGACAAGCTTCATGACACCCCCTCCCCTTTCCACCGGTCTGTCTACCAACATGCAGAAACACTGTACGAGAACTCTGCCCAGACTTAAACAGTTCTCTGACACTCGGGCCTTACAGGTAAACATGAAAGAACTTAAACCAATAAACAAACCTATGGTATAAACTTACAAAAACAATCACAATCACCACAAAACAAACCGTAACGTATTGAGACATGTTATTGCAGGTGTTGCGCTCCATAGACACTCACACACCTCACTCTCCTCTCTGACTCACCAGGAATAATACCTGTCCAGTTTCAGAATAATTCCGGAAATATGGAGCATTTGTTTACAATATTTTTACTTCAGCAGACTGGTAGATAGCACCTGTATATTCCAGCACCTTCTGTATATACTGGCACTTTCTGTAGATACTGGCACCTCCTGTAGATACTGGCACCTCCTGTAGATACTGGCACCTCCTGTAGATACTGGCACCTTCTGTAGATACTGGCACCTTCTGTAGATACTGACACCTCCTGTAGATACTGGCACCTCCTGTAGATACTGGCACCTTCTGTAGATACTGACACCTCCTGTAGATACTGGCACCTCCTGTAGATACTGGCACCTCCTGTAGATACTGGCACCTCCTGTAGATACTGACACTTCTGTAGATACTCACACTTCCTGTAGATACTGGCACCTCCTGTAGATACTGGCACTCACTGTAGATACTGGCACTCACTGTAGATACTGGCACTCACTGTAGATACTGGCACCTCCGGTATTCCTAAGGTCACTCATCATACAAGTTTAAGTGACAAGATATCAAACAGCAAACATTAAGGAACACCACAACCAACACACAACTAATCAACCACAACCAACACACAACTAATCAACCACAACCAACACACAACTAATCAACCACAACCAACACACCACTAATCAACCACAACCAACACACCACTAATCAACCACAACCAACACACCACTAATCAACCACAACCAACACACCACTAATCAACCACAACCAACACACCACTAATCAACCACAACCAACACACCACTAATCAACCACAACCAACACACCACTAATCAACCACAACCAACACACCACTAATCAACCACACCAACACACCACTAATCAACCACAACCAACACACCACTAATCAACCACAACCAACACACCACTAATCAACCACAACCAACACACCACTAATCAACCACAACCAACACACCACTAATCAACCACAACCAACACACCACTAATCAACCACAACCAACACACCACTAATCAACCACAACCAAACACACAACTAATCAACCACAACACACACACTAATCAACCACAACCAACAACTAATCAACCACAACCAACACACAACTAATCAACCACAACCAACACACAACTAATCAACCAACAACCAACACACAACTAATCAACCACAACCACACACCACGAATCAACCACAACCAACACATCACTAATCAACCACAACCAACACACAACTAATCAACCACAACCAACACACCACGAATCAACCACAACCAACACACCACTAATCAACCACAACCAACACACCACTAATCAACCACAACCAACACACCACTAATCAACCACAACCAACACACCACTAATCAACCACAACCAACACACCACTAATCAACCACAACCAACACACAACTAATCAACCACAACCAACACACCACTAATCAACCACAACCAAAACACCCCCTAATCAACCACAACCAACACACCACTAATCAACCACAACCACACACCACTAATCAACCACAAACACACACCACTAACAACCACAACCAACACACCACTAATCAACCACAACCAACACACCACTAATCAACCACAACCAACACACCACTAATCAACCACAACCAACGCACCACTAATCAACCACAACCAACGCACCACTAATCAACCACAACCAACGCACCACTAATCAACCACAACAACACACCCACTAATCAACCACAACCAACACACCACTAATCAACCACAACCAACACACCACTAATCAACCACAACCAACACACCACTAATCAACCACAACCAACACACCACTAATCAAAACCCACAACCAGCACCATAACACCACAACCAACGCACCACTAATCAACCACAACCAACACACCACTAATCAACCACAACCAACGCACCATAATTAACCACAACCAACACACACTAATCAACCACAACCAACAACACCACTAATCAACCACAACCAACACACCACTAATCAACCACAACCAACACACCACTATCAACCACAACCAACGCACCACTAATCAACCACAACCAACTCACCACTAATCAACCACAACCAACACACCACTAATCAACCACAACCAACACACCACTAATCAACCACAACCAACACACCACTAATCAACCACAACCAACACACCACTAATCAACCACAACCAACACACCACTAATCAACCACAACCAACACACCACTAATCAACCACAACCAACACACCACTAATCAACCACAGCACACCACTAATCAACCACAACCAACACACCACTAATCAACCACAACCAACACACCACTAATCAACCACAACCAACACACCACTAATCAACCACAACCAACACACCACTAATCAACCACAACACACCACTAATCAACCACAACCAACACACCACTAATCAACCACAACCAACACACCACTAATCAACCACAACCAACACACCACTAATCAAACCACAACCAACACACCACTAATCAACCACAACCAACACACCACTAATCAACCACAACCAACGCACCACTAATGAACCACAACCACCAACCACGAATGAACCACATCCAACACACCACTATTCAACCACAACCAACACACCACTAATCATCCACAACCAACACACCACTAATCAACCACAACCAACACACCACTAATCAAGCACAACCAACATACCACTAATCAAGCACAACCAACACACCACTAATCAAGCACAACCAACACACCAATAATCAAGCACAACCAACACACCACTAATCAAGCACAACCAACACACCACTAATCAACCACAACCAACACACCACTAATCAACCACAACCAACACACCACTAATCAACCACAACCAACACACCACTAATCAACCACGACCAACACACCACTAATCAACCACAACCAACACAACACTAATCAACCACAACCAACACTAATCAACCACAACCAACACACCACTAATCAACCACGACCAACACACCACTAATCAACCACAACCAACACACTAATCAACCACAACCAACACACAACTAATCAACCACGACCAACACACCACTAATCAACCACAACCACACACAACACTAATCAACCACGACCAACACACCACTAATCAACCACAACCAACACACCACTAATCAACCACAACCAACACACCACTAATCAATCACAACCAACACACCACTTATCAACCACAACCAACACACCACTAATCAACCACAACCAGCACACCACTAATCAACCACAACCAACACACCACTAATCAACCACAACCAACACACCACTAATCAACCACAACCAACACACCACTAATCAACACAACCAACACCCACTAATCAACCACAACTCACCACTAATCAACCACAGCACACCACTAATCAACCACAACCAACACACCACTAATCAACCACAACCAACGCACCCTTAATCAACCACAACCAACACACCACTAATCAACCACAACCAACACACCACTAATCAACCACAACCAACACACCACTAATCAACCACAACAACACACCACTAATCAACCACGACCAACACACCACTAATCAACCACAACCAACACAACCACTAATCAACCACAACCAACACACCACTAATCAGCCACAACCAACACACCACTAATTAACCACAACCAACACACCACTAATCAACCACGACCAACACACCACTAATTAACCACAACCAACACACCACTAATCAACCACAACCAACACACCACTAATCAACCACGACCAACACACCACTAATCAACCACAACCAACACACCACTAATCAACCACAACCAACACACCACTAATCAACCACAACCAACACACCACTAATCAACCACAACCAACACACCACTAATCAACCACGACCAAGACACACCACTAATCAACCACAACCAACACATTACTAATCAACCACAACCAACACAACACTAATCAACCACAACCAACACACCACTAATCAACCACGACCAAGACACCACTAATCAACCACAACCAACACATTACTAATCAACCACAACCAACACAACACTAATCAACCACAACCAACACACCACTAATCAACCACAACCAACACACCACTAATCAACCACAACCAACACACCACTAATCAACCACGACCAAGACACACCATAATCAACCACAACCAACACATTACTAATCAACCACAACCAACACATTACTAATCAACCACAACCAACACAACACTAATCAACCACAACCAACACACCACTAATCAACCACAACCAACACACCACTAATCAACCACAACCAACACACTACTAATCAACCACAACCAACACATCACTAATCAACCACAACCAACACACACTAATCAACCACAACCAACACACCACTAATCAACCACAACCAACACACCACTAATCAACCACACCAACACACCACTAATCAACCACAACCAACACACCACTAATCAACCACAACCAACAACAACCAAAACCTAATCAACCACAACCAACACACCACTAATCAACCACAACCAACACACCACTAATCAACCACAACCAAAACACCACTAATCAACCACAACCAACACATTAACTAATCAACCACAACCACAACAAACAACACACTAATCAACCACAACCAACACACCACTAATCAACCACAACCAACACACCACAATCAACCACAACCAACACACCACTAATCAACCACGACCAACACACCACTAATCAACCACAACCAACACACCACTAATCAACCACAACCAACACACCACTAATCAACCACAACCAACACACCACTAATCAACCACACCAACACACCACTAATCAACCACAACCAACACATCACTAATCACCACAACCAACACCAACACTAATCAACCACAACCAACACACCACTAATCAAACCACAACCAACACATTACTAATCAACCACAACCAACACACACTAATCAACCACAACCAACACACCACTAATCAACCACAACCAACACACCACTAATCAACCACACCAACACACCACTAATCAACCCAACCAACACAACACTAATCAACCACAACAAACACACCACTAATCAACCACAACCAACACACCACTAATCAACCACAACCAACACACCACTAATCAACCACAACCAACACACCACTAATCAACCACAACCAACACATTACTAATCAACCACAACCAACACAACACTAATCAACCACAACCAACACACACACTAATCAACCACAACCATACACATAACTAATCAACCACAACCAACACAACACTAATCAACCACAACCAACACACCACTAATCAACCACAACCACACACCACTAATCAACCACAACCAACACACCACTAATCAACCACAACCAACACACACTAATCAACCACAACCAACACACCACTAATCAACCACAACCAACACACCACTAATCAACCACAACCAACACAACACTAATCAACCACGAACCAACACAACACTAATCAACCAACCAACACACATAATCAACCACAACCAACACAACACTAATCAACCACGAACCAACACAACACTAATCAACCACAACCAACACACCACTAATCAACCACAACCAACACAACACTAATCAACCACGACCAACACAACACTAATCAACCACGACCAACACAACACTAATCAACCACAACCAACACAACACTAATCAACCACAACCAACACAACACTAATCAACCACGACCAACACAACACTAATCAACCACGAACCAACACAACACTAATCAACCACACCAACACACACACTAATCAACCACAACCAACACACCACTAATCAACCACAACCAACACACCACTAATCAACCACAACCACACCAACACTATCAACCACAACCAACACACCACTAATCAACCACAACCAACACAACCACTAATCAACCACAAACCAACACAACACTAATCAACCACAACCACACACACTAATCAACCACAACCAACACAAAACACTAATTTAACCACAACCAAAGCACCACAATATCAAACCACAACCCAAACCATCAACTGTAATTAAACGGACAATGCTTCTGCACAACACTTCAACTACTGTACAGAAAACAGAGTCTAAGAAAACCAAACCAAAAAGATTGGTCTAACAATTTTGCAAACATTTAACAAATTGATCAACGTATTGTACTGAAAAAGTGGAGTAGATATAACGAAAGTAACCAAGAAATTTTTAATTTTCCTGTCAAAAAACAAAGTCACGACTAATAACAAAATGCCTTTGCAAAGTACCTCAAGACATCTGTTACTTTCTGATTACTCAATCTCAAAGCGGACACAAGAAATAAAAACACTCGTATTTACGTATCGCATAGGCAGGAATGTTACTTAAAAATAACTACAAATTACCGAGAGTATACAAAAAAAGCAAGAATATAAACCAAACTTCCAGTGGGTAAGAGATATTTCGCAGTGCGACAAAGGCCCACTGCTTGATATGTAATAAAGAACTCATGGAAATTATCAAAACAAGAAAATATTCGACAGGAAATTTAGAATCTTTGTGGAAAAAAGCAGCTGCCTTCTTCAAAGACACAAGGAAATTCACTAAAGACAAGAACATGGGCGTGGAAATGTCTTTCCCCTAAGAGAGTCTGGGCTCAAACAACACAGCGCAACATAGAAGGTTGCCCGTTCTGGGCTAGCTCTCGCTATCATCAAATGGGCGAGGGTCTGTTCAATTCCCAGCGAGGGTAGAAACTTGAATTTCTTTACACGGGTGTCTAGTTCCTCATCAAAAATGGACCGGCTTAGTGATATTTGGTCGCATCCTGGGACAAGATGACCTATTTAGTCAAGAAATGCTCAGCAAACATGGGCTTTCTAATAGTGTAATGAATTTATGCACTATGTCTGTAGACTGGCATGTTCTTTAAATAAATAAAAAATTAACGAGTAATGGGGAATGTGTAAAATCACTATGGTGAATGAGGGCCTCGCTCAACTCCTTCTTATACAACAAAGAATAACCAAATGGCAATTCCCACAAAAACAGTTGTTTTCAGGGAACCTTGTCTTCTTTTCTCCAACATCAGACCTCCCCTGCTTCCAATTACCAAACCCATTGCATGACAAACTAGTCTTCCTAAATCCGTAAACTGTAACCCGATTCGAAAATCACTGGATAGTACTAACAAACTTACACTAAACATTGACAAAACCTACTTCATTCAGTTTGGTAGCAGAGCTACAGATGTACCTCTTAACATAATGATAAACGCATCACCTATCACAAAGCTAACAGAGAGAAAATTCTTAGGAATCCACCTCGATAATAGACTCAAATTTCATATACATATACAACAAATTTCTAAGAAAATTTCCAAGACTGTAGGCATACTATCGAAGATACGGTACTATGTTCCACAGTCAGCCCTCCTGGCACTATATCACTCTCTTATTTACCCCTATCTCACCTATGGAATTTGTGCATGGGGCTCAACAACAACTAACCATCTCAGACCACTAATTACCCAACAAAAGGCTGCAGTTAGAAAGATAACAAATTCTCACTACAGGCAGCACACTCCACCAATATTCAAAACACTCAACCTACTCACCATACAAAACATCCATACTTATTATTGCACTTATTACATACATAGAACACTTAACTCTGATATTAACCCTCCCCTCAAACATCTCCTTGCCAACCTCAACAGAACACATGACCATAACACAAGGCACAGATCACTCTTTGATGTTCCTCGTGTCCATCTCACGCTATGCAAAAACTCAATGCACATAAAAGGCCCTAAAATCTGGAATTCATTACCTTTAAATATAAAAGAAACACTACCTGTTTATAAATTCAAGTCTCTTCTCAAAGTTCACTTACTCACCCAAAACCAAATAAATACTGAATAACTGAACCATATAAATTGTATATCCTAAATGTTACTCACAATTATATCACACAAATGTTAAACCTAACTTTGTTATTTTTTTTAAATACACTACCTAACAGAATACTCCATTCTACTGAATGAACAGCAATGCATACAACCATATGACCTGTCTTTGTAATACTCATTTGTATTTTATAGTTATCTGTTTACAATAATGTCTTATCACTGATTTCATCATTGCTTAGTTAATCTTAAGTTAATTTTAAGCCAGCCCGTAATGCTATGCATATAAGTGGCTTTGGCATGCTGCTCTTACCTGTATTTTTTGTACCTCTGTTTGTATGCTAAAATTTCTAAATAAATAAATAAATAAATAAATAAATAAATAAACCCTATGTGAAAAACTGGGGCTTCGTGGACACAATAAGAAAACATTGTATCAGTATCCGTGGGCTCAAACTGTTTAACTTGCCACCACAAGAAACCAGGAATGTTGCTGAAACAGGTAAAGAGGTTTCCAAGAAGATATTGAACAATTATCTCCAGAATGTTCCGAGTCTACCAGACTGTGATGGCTATGTGGACCAGCCCCCCCCCCCCCCGACACTGACAGCCTGGTAATCAGTCACCAGACAAGCCAGGTCCAGGACCAGCCTACGAGAGTTAGAAAGCTTTCGAAAGCCTTCAGAAGTACATCAAAGGCGAAATTATATCAAATTTATATTCACTCGGTATATATAGACATTGACGGTTGATACAGACACCTGGAATCAGTACAGTCCCCTCTGGTTGATACAGACACCTGGGATCAGTACAGTCCCCTCTGGTTGATACAGACACCTGGGATCAGTACAGTCCCCTCTGGTTGATACAGACACCTGGGATCAGTACAGTCCCCTCTGGTTGATACAGACACCTGGGATCAGTACAGTCCCCTCTGGTTGATACAGACACCTGGGATCAGTACAGTCCTCTCTGGTTGATACAGACACCTTGAGTAGATATCGATACCTCCGTCGATAACTACACACCAGGAGGATAATAAACAAAACAGATATCACACAAGGTAGATAGCGCACCTGGTAGTTAAAACACCCTATAGGTAACATTACGTAGATAACAATATCCTGAAGTTAAAACACTAATTAGATAACATATCAAGTCATAATTATAATCATGGGAAAGCGCAAAACCCGTAGGATTATACAGCGCATGTGGAAGGGGGAGAGGGGTTGGAAGGCATTCAGCCTTAGTTCAGGGAATCGGAGCACAAATCCAATTCCCTTGATCAAGAGCCCCTCACCAGCGTCAAGGAACCTCCCTGGAGAGGTACATACCAAATAGATAACATATCTTCAAGTTAACAATAGAACAGTTAAATAGCACAAAAGCTTAATGAAAACACACTAGGCAGATTGAAACAAGGCAGATGGCGACAGTCTGTTAGATAACACATCCCAAAGATAACAATACACCAGGTACATAACATCAGGTAGATAACGACTTATTGTGTAGTTAGCAACATTTAAGGTGTATAGCAGTGCGACAGGCAGATAACACAAAGCCAGATAACACATCACGTAGATAACAAGATTCCGGATACATAAAAATACGCCAGGTAGATAATACACAAGGTTTAAAACATATTGGGAGATAACGGCGCCACAGGTTGATAACACATCGTGCAGATAACAGCCTATCAGATTACAGGAATTTAACAACACATCAGTAAGACAGGAGCATAGAAGGAAGATAACACATCAGGTTGATAACATAACTAGTACATAATAGCACCGATAGACAACTTCACGTATATAAAACACCCCAGATAGATAACACATACATTAGATAACATGTCAGAAAGATAAAGCAATTTGACTTTTACTGTCAACGTCATTCCACATTCTTAATTTCTACTTGGTTGGTTTGACTTCATCCAGTTAATAAAAGGTGCTGTTGAGAAGCCTCATGTGATACACGATACCTGGACTGGACTTACAAATAACAACCTGCTACAAACCCAGGTACAACTAGTTGCTAGAGGACCAATAACTGGACCTTCTTCTATTCCCTGGTGATATCTATGAAAATAAATGTTGCATTTTGTAACAGCAGATGTATAAGTGTTTATAAATGTGTATAAATGCATATGTCATATAGATTACAGTAGCAGCCCATTCCTGATGTAATATGTATCGCTTTTTTAATTAAAAAAATATGAAAATCATAGCTAATTCTTTTATAAATTCTTAGTTTCATAATAATATGGAACTTTTATCTCGAAATGAATATAAATGTAATCAGATATCTGCGTCGTCCATGTTTATATTCCCCTCCCACTACTTTTTCTGTCTCCTCTGTATAATTTATTTTGCCCCTGGTGACGGGGTGATAGCGATATCTTCATAAAAATTCCATTTCTCATGTGACTGGGATAAGTTATCCTGAGAGATGGGAATTCCCAAGT
Organism: Cherax quadricarinatus; assembly: GCF_026875155.1. Classification (NCBI taxonomy): domain Eukaryota; kingdom Metazoa; phylum Arthropoda; class Malacostraca; order Decapoda; family Parastacidae; genus Cherax; species Cherax quadricarinatus. Next base: position 2,877,160 of record NC_069449.1, read on the forward strand.
ATTGGTAACTCCAGCTATGATGGAGCGGAATCTCTGAAGCTCCCTCAGCTAAAACCTTGCTGGAATACTTGACATCCTCACTGCCCTGCTGAAGCCTCACAGCTCAGGATGACAGATTTCAGCAACATATTTGAGCCCCATCCCGCGTAATGGAATATTACTGCAAAAACATTGTTTGCTTTATTCCCAGTGTGCAACTGTCCTAAAGAAAATGATAGCAGCACAATATTGATGCACCCAATTATTAATTAATAAAAGAAATCCTTGGCAAGTGTGACAGTTTAACTTATACGTATATACAGGTCTTGAAAATGTGAGAAATTGCGAAATTGTTTGGAAGTTCACTATTATCTCTTTCTCTCAAATATATATATATATATATATATATATATATATATATATATATATATATATATATATATATATATATATATATATATATATATATATATATATTATATATATTTATATATTATGGTTGCAGGGGTCGAGACTCAGCTCCTGGCTCCGCTTCTTCACTGATCGCTGCTAGATCCTCTCTCCCCCTGCTCCATGAGCTTTATCATACCTCGTCATAAAGCTATGTATGGTTCCTTCCACCACTACATCACTTGCTAGACTATTACACTTCCTGACAACTCTATGACTGAAGAAATACTTCCTAACATCCCTGTAGTGCATTACTGTTTTCAACTTCCAGCTGAGCCATCATATTTTTGGTTACCTTTTAGGTGCCAGACCAGCCCTCGTTGCAAATCTCTGCCCAGTTTCTTGAATTGCTTTATCAGCTGAGGATTTCATACTGGTGCTGCTGCATATTCCGATGACATATGAAGTGCCGAGAAAACTCCTAGAATAGCAGCCTCAAAACTAATCTTAGATTAGCTTACAGGAATCTATGCATATTTTACTGCAATAACTACCTGTGCACACTTCATCCTGATAACTACTGCAGCAGGTGTTCGTATAACATGTGCCTCAGGAGAAATGCTCAGCGCAATGTTTTCCCTAAGGCCTTTCTCCTTAAGTAATATTGCATCTCTTGCTCTTTTCTCACCCCTGATCCATCTTTATAAGTTCGTACATGATGGAGTACAATTGTAGTAGCCATTTGTCAGACAAGACTTCAGTCTATCCATGTGTATTTGTCAGGTAGGACTTCAGTCTATCCAGGTGTATTTGTCAGACAAGACTTCAGTCTATCCAGGTGTATTTGTCGTCTTTCCTGATCCTCATCTGTTTGTGTTCTCCACACTAGTTTTATGTCACTGCGAACATGGATACCTCTGACTTTGTATGTATGTATGTATGTATGTATGTATGGTATGTGTATATGTATGCATGAATGCATGTTTGCATTGGAAGTACGTACTTGTGAATGTATGTAAATATCTATGTATGTATTTTTCTATGTATGCATGCATGCGTGGAAGTACGTCAGAACGCATTGAGTATGTATATGTAAGTTTGTGTGTATATATATGTATAAATGCATGTATGCTTGTACCTATGTATGTATATATGAATGGATTTGCAATGAGATCTTACCATAAAATATTCAAGTGTACAAAAAACTACCTCCAGGAAGGTTCCTTGATGACGGTGAGGGGGGGGGGGTTAAAGGGCTCTTGATCTTGAGGAACTGAGCCTGTCTTTTCTTTCATTTGAATGAACATAAATACCATCCATTTCCCCCAAGTACTACGGGGGTTATGTAGCTGAATTTAAAAATCTCCCATAAAGAACTCGATAATATCAGACTGAGAGTGTAGAAGTTATGTTGAGAAAGTCTATCAGTCTGGATGTTAGTATGAGAATGAACAGCATAAAAACTAGACATGACAGTGTACTGTGTTGATCTCGTGTCTTCTCGGCGATAGTCGTTAATTATCGATGAAGTTATTAATTCTTACCGAGTTAAAGCCTTAGTGGACGAAATATTAGGTACTACTAACTTAAATTCCTGAATATTTAATGAGAAAAAACCAGCGAATTCTTAACTTACAGTGAAATACAATTAGACTTTCTGCAAAGATAACATTAAACTCTCATCTCTTCAACACTACGTATACAAGTAAGGGGTTTAAATACACATGCTCAGTTACATATACAATTACATACATATACAATTACATACATACACACGTACATGGTAATGACTCCTCGAACACGTGGTTTTAAGCAATTAACAATACCGTGACTAGCTGGGGATCGAACCCATGAAATTTTAGCTCGCCTCGTGGGAAGCCACTCAAAACCCAGACGCTCTAACCACAGAACCATCAATGCTACAAACATCAGTCCCCCAGTACCCAGTAACTTGCATACATATATACACATACAGTCATACATACATATATACGTACATACATACATGTATACATACATTCGTTCTACAATATATGCAAATTCACGTACACATTTATATATACACACATACATATACATATGTATACACGTACACATAGCAATGTATATATTAGCTCGTTTGCACACACATACAATACATACACATATGTATATATGCTCATACATATACATATGCAGAGACTTAACTACGCAAGTGTATAAACATACATGTATATACATGCGTGAAAACCAACAAATTGGTGAATCCAGGCAGGTGAACACACACGTCAGCACACGCTCAGATATGCACAAGCACAAATATACACAGAATTTAAACAAATATATATACTTGATTTTTCCTCTACTAAATCACATATGTCAAAAAAAATCATTCTTATAAATATACTCACATACATGCGCGCATACAAGCCTCCACGTATATATTTTTTTTTTCAAAAATTTTGGCTCAATATACTCTGTACAGTTCCTCATGCATGTTTTGAGGTAGAAGGGGTTGAGCTTACAATATACGGGGATATATTTCACGAATCGTGAAGCAACCAAAATACATCTTTTAACAAGTTAGTTGTTATAATATATAGCGTATATTACATAAGTGTTATAAAGATTTTTTGCACGAGCAGTATTAGTTTTTTGTGAGAATCAACAATGTTGCTGATCTGTTTGAGGTCCGGCACTACTGGACCTCCAGACCCTCAGAAGGTATCTGAATGGACCAGTTCTCCTTATGAAGAGGAAATACAGAATAAATTAAAATAGAAGAAAAACGTTTTATTGAAAATATGCAAAACTATAATTATTAAGTTAAGACAAACACGAAAATTTTTCAGATCGAAGCAAATAATGGAAAATGAAATGCTTAATTTAATCTCGTAAGGCAAAGCTAATATATATAACGAAGAGATGGAATTCGGATCCGTCCACACACAGTGTGGACGAGAAGCCTTTGTGAGAGAAGGTAGTCACTTCTGGACGTGACTGGTGTAAACTTCAGCCAGAGACAGTACAGACCAAAATATTTGTTACAATATGGAAAATACTGGTTTGGTGTAGTCGATGGAGTACATTAAGCCAGCATGTCTCTGAAGACAACAGATGATCAATTACAAATGGTGAAGCAACACTGCTGTGTTAAGTAAAAGATGAAGTAGAGTTTCTGATCTAGCACATAGATCAAGCTGTCCACCTTGACTCTCAGGTGTCCAGTGACCCAGTTCGATCAACAAGACTTTAAAACAGACAAAATAACAAAAAGTTAAAACCCTGACAAACATTCACATACACATGACTGGCAGAAGACCAATAAAAGAAATGGTGAGGACTAAGAAGTATGACGTAAGTCAAATCAGTTCCGGTTATATGAACAAAAACAAGAATACATAATATAAAAAGGAACAAGAGTGGAACACCATACAGACACAGTGGGAGCAGGAAGGCAAGTAATGTGAGTCGCCAGGAGGGTCCCATGTTAACTTCCACTGGGTGGAAAATAAAGGGAGGTAGAAGTAACGATGAGCGTCCATTGCCCAACAAACATTCAACCAATTATCCTCCCACCACAACTCGTTCATGCTTCCACACTTATCCAACAAACTTTTCCCTCACAGGAACTAATTAGGATGCCTGGTGCTGTTCTGTGATGTTTGGCACTGTTGAGTTACGGCTGACAATACTGAGTTGCATGAAGCACTAATAGTTGATGTCTGCCTGTGCTGAATGAAGTCTGGCGCCGGTGAGTGATGTTTGATGCTTGTGAGTGAATATTGGTGCTGGTGAATGATGTCAATCACAGCTGAGTGATGTCTAGTGCTGGTGAGTAATATTTGGCGTTGTGATTGATATTTGATGCTATTGAGTGATGACTGATGTGAATGATGTTAGGTGCTGAGTGAATTTTGGTGCAGCTGAGTGATGTTTCATCATGTTGAGTGATGTCTTGAACTGGTAAATGATGTTCGGTGCTGGTGAGTGATATTTGGTGCTGGTGAGTGATGTTTAGTGCTATTGAGTGATGTTTGGTGCTGGTGAATGATGTTTGGTGCAGTTGAGTGATGTTTTCTGCTGTTGAATGTCTGGCAAGGCTGAATAATGTCCGATACTGCTGAGTGATGTGTGACACGGATTGAGTTGTGTCCCCTGCTGCTGAGTTATGTCTGACACTGGTAAGTTATGTCTGATACACCTGAGTGATGATTCTCCTGCTGAGTGAAGTTCAGCAGAGGTCACTTCATCGCTGGTATAACTAAACAGTGGTCCTTATTAAGATGGAAGTTGTCTTCCTCACTGGTGGTGGTACAGTAACTGGTGCCTGGAAGTTGTCTTGTTCACTGGTGGTGGAACAGTAACTGGAGCCTGGAAGTTGTCTTGCTCACTGGTGGTGGTACAGTAACTGGTGCCTGGAAGTTGTCTTGTTCACTGGTGGTGGAACAGTAACTGGAGCCTGGAAGTTGTCTTGCTCACTGGTGGTGGTACAGTAACTGGTGCCTGGAAGTTGTCTTGTTCACTGGTGGTAGTACAGTAACTGGAGCCTGGAAGTTATCTTGCACACTAGTGGTGGTACAGTAACTGGAGCGTGAAGTTTTGTTCACTGGTTGTGGTACAGTAACTGGTGCCTGAAAGTTGTCCTGTTCACTTGTGGTGGTACAGTAACTGGAGCCGGGAAGTTGTTGTGCTCACTGGTGGTGGTACAGTAACTAGTGCCTGAAAGTTGTCTTGTTCACTGATGGTGGTACAGTAACTGGTGCCTGGAAGTTGTCTTGTTCACTAGTGGTGGTACAGTAACTGGAGACTGGAAGTTGTCTTTCTCAATGGTGGTGGTACAGTAACTGGAGCCTGGAAGTTGTCTTGTTCACTGGAGGTGGTACAGTAACTGGAGCCTGGAAGTTGTCTTGCTCACTGGTGGTGGAACAGTAACTGGAGCCTGGAAGTTGTCTTGTTCACTGGTGGAGGTACAGTAACTGGAGCGTGGAAGTTGTCTTGTTCACTGGTGGTGGTACAGGAACTGGAGCCTGGAAGTTGTGTTGTTCACTGGAGGTGGTACAGTAACTGGAGCCTGGAAGTTGCCTTGTTCACTGGTGGTGGTACAGTAACTGGTGCCTGGAAGTTGTGTTGTTCACTGGTGGTGGTACAGTAACTGGAGCCTGGAAGTTGTGTTGTTCACTGGTAGTGGTACTGTACCTGGAGCCTGGAAGTTGTCTTGTTCACTGGTGGTGGTACAGTAACTGGAGCCTGGAAGTAGTCTTGTTCACTGGTGGTGGTACAGTAACTGGAGCCTGGAAGTTGTCTTTCTCACTGGTGGTGGTACAGTAGCTGGTGCCTGGAAGTTGTCTTGCTCACTGGTGGTGGTACAGTAACTGGTGAATGGAAGTTGTCTTGTTCACTGGTGGTGGTGCAGGAACTGGTGCCTGGAAGTTGTCTTGCTCACTGGTGGTGGTACAGTAACTGGTGCCTGGAAGTTGTCTTGCTCACTGGCAGTGGCACAGTAACTGGTGCATGGAAGTTGTCTTGCTCACTGGTGGTGGTACAGTAACTGGTGCCTGGAAGTTGTCTTGCTCACTGGTGGTGGTACAGTAACTGGTGCCTGGAAGATGTCTTGCTCACTGGTTTTGGTACAGTAACTGGTGCCTGGAAGTTGTCTTGTTCACTGGTGGTGGTGCAGTAACTGGTGCCTGGAAGTTGTCTTGCTCACAGGTGGTGGTACAGTAACTGGTGCCTGGAAGTTGTCTTGCTCACTGGCAGTGGCACAGTAACTTGTGCCTGGAAGTTGTCTTGCTCACTGGTGGTGGTACAGTAACTGGTGCCTGGAAGTTGTCTTGCTCACTGGTGGTGGTACAGTAACTGGTGCCTGGAAGATGTCTTGCTCACTGGTTGTGGTACAGTAACTGGTGCCTGGAAGTTGTCTTGTTCACTGGTGGTGGTACAGTAACTGGTGCCTGGAAGTTGTCTTGTTCACTGGTGGTGGTACAGTAACTGGAGCCTGGAAGTTGTCTTGGCCACTGGTGGTGGTACGATAATTGGAGCCTGGAAGTTTTGTTCACTGGTGGTGGTACAGTAACTGGAGCCTGGAAGTAGTCTTGCTCACTGGTGGTGGTACAGTGGCTAGTGCCTGGAAGTTGTCTTGCTCACTGCTAGTGGTACAGTAACTGGTGCCTGGAAGTTGTCTTGCTCACTGGTGGTGATACAGTAACTGGAGCCTGGAAGTTGTCTTGTTCACTGGTGGTGGTACAGTAACTGGAGCCTGGAAGTTGTCTTGTTCACTGGTGGTGGTACAGTAACTGGAGCCTGGAAGTTGTCTTGTTCACTTGTGGTGGTACAGTAACTGGTGCCTGGAAGTTTTCTTGTTCACTGGTGGTGGTACAGTAACTGGCGCCTGGAAGTTGTCTTGTTCACTGGTGGTGGTACAGTAACTGGAGCCTGGAAGTTGTCTTTCTCACTGGAATTGGTACAGTAACTGGAGCCTGTAAGTTGTTTTGTTCACTGGTGGTGGTACAGTAACTGGAGCCTGGAAGTTGTCTTGCTCACTGGAGGTGGTACAGTAACTGGAGCCTGGAAGTTGTCTTGTTCACTGGTGGTGGTACAGTAACTGGAGCCTGGAAGTTGTCTTGCTCACTGGTGGTGGTACAGTAGCTGGTGCCTGGAAGTTGTCTTGCTCACTGGTGGTGGTACAGTAACTGGAGCCAGGAAGTTGTCTTGTTCACTGGTGGTGGTACAGTAACTGGTGCCTGGAGGTTGTCTTGTTCATTGGTGGTGGTACAGTAACTGGTGCCTGGAAGTTGTCTTGTTCACTGGTGGTGGAACAGTAACTGGAGCCTGGAAGTTGTCTTGTTCACTGGTGGTGGTACAGTAGCTGGTGCCTGGAAGTTGTCTTGCTCACTGGTGGTGGTACAGTAAATGGTGCTTGGAAGTTGTCTTGTTCACTGGTGGTGGCACAGTGACTGGTGCCTGGAAGTTATCTTGCTCACGGGTGGTGGTACAGTAACTGGTGCCTGGAAGTTGTCTTGTTCACTAGTGGTGGTGCAGTAACTGGTGCTTGGAAGTTGTCTTGCTCACTGGTGGTGGTACAGTAACTGGTGCCTTGTGATGAATGGTTTGAAAAATCGACAAGTTGAAGATTGAGACACTTATGCAGCATATGGGAATCTTTATTCAATAAACGTTTCGCCACACAGTGGCTTCATCAGTCCAATACAAAGAGGAAGGCGTAAGGAGAGGAGGAGTATGAGGTAATCAGTCCCTCAACCTGGAGTCGATGTGTTCAGTCCATCAATCTTGTAGAATGTACAGCATAGGGCCGTAGACGTGGCTTATATACTGTAGTGAGGAGAGGTGAAGCAGGCGGAGGCGGGGTCATAGTGGTACCATCCACTAGTCGAAGTAGAATAAAGATTCCCATATGCTGCATAAGTGTCTCAATCTTCAACTTGTCGGTTTTTCAAACCATTCATCACAGCTGTCAGACACTGCAGCATCATGGGATCTTGTTACAAAGAATTTTTCAACACTTGTTCAACCTTTGGACGAAGACCTACTTCGACTAGTGGATGGTACCACTATGACCCCGCCTCCGCCTGCTTCACCTCACCTCACTACAGTATATAAAACACGTCTACGTCCCTATGCTGTACATTCTACAAGATTGATGGACTGAACACATCGACTCCAGGTTGAGGGACTCATTACCTCATACTCCTCCTCTCCTTACGCCTTCCTCTTTGTATTGGACTGATGAAGCCACTGTGTGGCGAAACGTTTCCAGAATAAAGATTCCCATATGCTGCGTAAGTGTCTCAATCTTCAACTGGTGCCTTGAAGTTGTCTTGTTCACTGGTGGTGGTACAGTAACTGGTGCCTGGAAGTTATCTTGCTCACTGGTGGTGGTACAGTAACTGGTGCCTGGAGTTGTCTTGTTCACTGGTGGTGTGCAGTACTGGAGCCTGAAGCTGTCTTGTTCAATGTGGTGGTACAGTAACTGGGGCCTGGAAGTTGTCCCTTGCTCACTGTGGTGGTACTGATAAACGGAGCCTGGAAGTTGTCTTTCTCACTGGTGGTGGTACAGTAGCCGGTGCCTGGAAGTTGTCTTGCTCACTGGTGGTGGTACAGTAACTGGTGCCTGGAAGATGTCTTGTTCACTGGTGGTGCAGTAACTGGTGCCTGGAAGTTGTCTTGCTCACTGGTGGTGGCACAGTAACTGGTGCCTGGAAGTTGTCTTGGTCACTGGTGGTGGTACAGTAACTGGAGCCTGGAAGTTTTGTTCACTGGTGGTGGTACAGTAACTGGAGCCTGGAAGTTGTCTTGCTCACTGGCAGTTGCACAGTAACTGGTGCCTGGAAGTTGTCTTGCTCACTGGTGGTGGTACAGTAACTGGTGCCTGGAAGTTGTCTTGCTCACTGGTGGTGGTACAGTAACTGGTGCCTGGAAGATGTCTTGCTCACTGGTGGTGGTACAGTAACTGGTGCCTGGAAGTTGTCTTGTTCACTGGTGGTGGTACAGTAAGTGGAGCCTGGAAGTTGTCTTGATCACTGGTGGTGGTAGAGTAACTGGAGCCTGGAAGTTGTCTTTCTCACTGGAATTGGTACAGTAACTGGAGCCTGTAAGTTTTTTTGCTCACTGGTGGTGGTACAGTAACTGGAGCCTGGAAGTTGTCTTGCTCACTGGAGGTGGTACAGTAACTGGAGCCTGGAAGTTGTCTTGCTCACTGGTGGTGGTACAGTAACTGGAGCCTGGAAGTTGTCTTGCTCACTGGTGGTGGTGCGATAACTGGAGCCTGGAAGTTTTGTTCACTAGTGATGGTACAGTAACTATAGCCTGGAAGTAGTCTTGCTCACTGGTGGTGGTACAGTAGCTAGTGCCTGGAAGTTGTCTTGCTCACTGCTAGTGGTACAGTAACTTGTGCCTGGAAGTTGTCTTGCTCACTGGTGGTGGTACAGTAACTGGAGCCTGGAAGTTGTCTTGTTCACTGGTGGTGGTACAGTAAGTGGAGCCTGGAAGTTGTCTTGATCACTGGTGGTGGTAGAGTAACTGGAGCCTGGAAGTTGTCTTTCTCACTGGAATTGGTACAGTAACTGGAGCCTGTAAGTTGTTTTGCTCACTGGTGGTGGTACAGTAACTGGAGCCTGGAAGTTGTCTTGCTCACTGGAGGTGGTACAGTAACTGGAGCCTGGAAGTTGTCTTGCTCACTGGTGGTGGTACAGTAACTGGAGCCTGGAAGTTGTCTTGCTCACTGGTGGTGGTGCGATAACTGGAGCCTGGAAGTTTTGTTCACTAGTGATGGTACAGTAACTATAGCCTGGAAGTAGTCTTGCTCACTGGTGGTGGTACAGTAGCTAGTGCCTGGAAGTTGTCTTGCTCACTGCTAGTGGTACAGTAACTTGTGCCTGGAAGTTGTCTTGCTCACTGGTGGTGGTACAGTAACTGGAGCCTGGAAGTTGTCTTGTTCACTTGTGGTGGTACAGTAACTGGTGCCTGGAAGTTGTCTTGTTCACTGGTGGTGGTACAGTTACTGGAGCCTGGAAGTTGTCTTTCTCACTGGAATTGGTACAGTAACTGGAGCCTGGAAGTTGTTTTGCTCACTGGTGGTGGTACAGTAACTGGAGCCTGGAAGTTGTCTTGCTCACTGGAGGTGGTACAGTAACTGGAGCCTGGAAGTTGTCTTGCTCACTGGTGGTGGTACAGTAACTGGAGCCTGGAAGTTGTCTTGCCCACTGGTGGTGGTACAGTAGCTGGTGCCTGGAAGTTGTCTTGCTCACTGCTGTTGGTACAGTAACTGATGCCTATAAGTTGTCTTGCTCACTGGTGGTGGTACAGTAACTGGAGCCTGGAAGTTGTCTTGTTCACTGGTGGTGGTACAGTAACTGGTGCCTGGAAGTTGTTTTGTTCAATGGTGGTGGCACAGTAACTGGTGCCTGGAAGTTGTCTTGCTCACTGGTGGTGGCATAGTAACTGGTGCCTGAAAGTTGTCTTCCTCACTGGTGGTGGTACAGTAACTGGTGCCTTCAAATTGTCTTGCTCACTTGTGGTGGTACAGTAACTGGTGCCTGGAAGTTGTCTTGCTCACTGGTGGTGGTACAGTAACTGGAGCCTGGAAGTTGTCTTGTTCACTGGTGGTGGTACAGTAACTGGTGCCTGGAAGTTGTCTTGCTCACTGGTGGTGGTACAGTAACTGGTGCCTGGAAGTTGTCTTGTTCACTGGTGGTGGTACAGTAACTGGTGCCTCGGAGTTGTCTTGTTTACTGGTGGTGGTACGGTAACTGGAGCCTGGAAGTTGTCTTGTTCACTGGTGGTGGTGCAGTAACTGTTGCCTGGAAGTTGTCTTGTTCACTGGTGGTGGTACAGTAACTGGTGCCTGGAAGTTGTCTTGCTCACTGGTGGTGGTAGAGTAACTGGTGCCTGGAAGTTGTCTTGCTGACTGGTGGTGGTACAGTAAGTGGTGCCTGGAAGATGTCTTGCTCAATGGTGGTCGTACAGTAACTGGTGCCTTGAAGTTGTCTTGTTCACTGGTGGTGGTACAGTAACTGGTGCCTGGAAGTTGTCTTGCTCACTGGTGGTGGTACAGTAACTGGAGCCTGGAAGTTGTCTTGTTCACTGGTAGTGGTACAGTAACTGGAGCCTGGAAGTTGTCTTGTTCACTGGTAGTGGTACAGTAACTGGAGCCTGGAAGTTGTCTTGTTCACTGGTGGTGGTGCAGTAACTGGAGCCTGGAAGTTGTCTTGCTCACTGGTGGTGGTACAGTAACTGGAGCCTGGAAGTTGTCTTGCTCACTGGTGGTGGTACAGTAACTGGAGCCTGGAAGTTGTCTTGTTCACTGGTGGTGGTGCAGTAACTGGTGCCTGGGAGTTGTCTTGCTCACTGGTGGTGGTGCAGTAACTGGTGCCTGGGAGTTGTCTTGTTCACTGGTGGTGGTACAGTAACTGGTGCCTGGCAACGCAGTGTGGAAGGAGATGTAAAATGACCACATGGTGTGCCACGGTAGCAGTGATCACTGGCAGGACACGACAGCAGTTATCGCTTGCAGGTCACGACAGCACTGATCACTGGCGGGTCACGATAGCAGTGATCACTAGCGGGCCGTGACAGTTGTGATCACTTGCAGGCCAAGACGGCAGTGATCACTGGTGGGCAACGACAACAGCGGTCACTGGCGGTCGACACCAGCAATCACTGGCAGTTCACGACAGCAGTGGTCATTGGCGACCCACGACAGCAGTGAGCACTGGCTAGGAGTGACAAAAGTATGAATCAATTACAAGGCAAGAGAGGAGAGTAATACCATTACATATTAGTATGCAGCACCGACCAATGGAGGAATTATACACATGCGCATGAGTTACTTTGTTTGGCGACGTTTCGCTAACTAATGGCTTTATCAATGTAATACTGAGGTAATTTGAAGATGCCGAAACTGGAGATAGTAAATGAGGTTATCAGTCTCTCATTCTTGCAGATAGAAGACAGAAAAAAAACTAAGTTATCAGTCTTTCAGCCTTGCAGATCTCTGAGCAGTCGACAGTGGAATATAAGGAAATCAGGCCCTCATCCTGTTAGCAGGGTCAGGACCTTAAACTGATATATATTGGTAGTTATAAAACTGACAGGTAAAAGAATTAAACACATATTCAACATTCGGGCACCTGTATTATGGAACAGTTGTAGTCTGAGAGGATCAATTCGTAAGCCTTGAGATGTAATCACTTCTCAAGTCTTCATGAATCTGAAGCATAGGCAGGAAGTCGGATTCTTATTTACAAGGAAAATATGAGATGTTGCAGGTGAAGTCACGTCACAGGTCACCATGACCCGCCTAGTGGAAGTAGGTCATTTCTATGTTGCAGGCGAAGTCACGTCACAGGTGACCGTGATCCGCCTAGTGGAAGTAGGTCATTCCTATGTTGCAGCTGAAGTCACGTCACAGGTGACCGTGACCCGTCCAGTGGAAGTGGGTCATTCCTATGTTGCAGCTGAAGTCACGTAACAGGTGACCGTGACCCGCCTAGTGGAAGTAGGTCATTCCTATGTTGCAGCTGAAGTCACGTCACAGGTGACCGTGACCCGTCCAGTGGAAGTGGGTCATTCCTATGTTGCAGGTGAAGTCACGTCACAGGTGACCGTGACCCGCCCAGTGGAAGTAGGTCATTTCTATGTTGCAGGTGAAGTCACGTCACAGTGACCGTGACCCCGCCAGTGGAAGTAGGTCATTCTATGTTGCAGGTGAGTCACGTCACAGGTGACCGTGACCCGCCTAGTGGAAGTAGGTCATTTCTATGTTGCAGGTGAAGTCACGTTACAGGTGACCGTGACCCGCCCAGTGGAAGTAGGTCATTTCTATGTTGCAGGTGAAATCACGTCACAGGTGACCGTGACCCGCCTAGTGGAAGTAGGTCATTTCTATGTTGCAGGCGAAGTCACGTCACAGGTGACCGTGACCCGCCCAGTGGAAGTAGGTCATTCCTATGTTGCAGCTTGAAGTCACGTCACAGGGTGACCGTGACCGACCAGTGGAAGTAGGTCATTCCTATGTTGGCAGCTGAAGTCACGTCACAGGGACCGTGACCGTCCAGTGGAAGTGGGTCATTCCTATGTTGCAGGTGAAGTCACGTCACAGGTGACCGTGACCCGCCCAGTGGAAGTAGGTCATTCCTATGTTGCAGGTGAAGTCACGTCACAGGTGACCGTGACCCGCCAGTGGAAGTAGGTCATTCCTTGTTGCAGGTGAAGTCACGTCACAGGTGACCGTGACCCGCCCAGTGGAAGTAGGTCATTCCTATGTTGCAGCTGAAGTCACGTCACAGGTGACCGTGACCCGCCCAGTGGAAGTGGGTCATTCCTATGTTGCAGGTGAAGTCACGTCACAGGTGACCGTGACCCGCCCAGTGGAAGTAGGTCATTCCTATGTTGCAGGTGAAGTCACGTCACAGGTGACCGTGACCCGCCCAGTGGAAGTAGGTCATTCCTATGTTGCAGCTGAAGTCACGTCACAGGTGACCGTGTCCCGCCCAGTGGAAGTAGGTCATTCCTATCAGTTGCTGCAGAGGTTAATAAGTATGTGATTGTAGGAGATATTCTCTGTACTAAAATTCCATTATATTGCTTTGACTTACAAAAATTATTACAATAATGGTACACAACCCGGACAAGATGAGGAATTAAACCCACATGCAACACTGTGAGGGAAAAGTTCAATAGATAGGAGTAGCGAGGGAGTATATAGTAACAACAGTTTCATTGCCGACTACTTGTTAAGGTAGGGTAAGTCAAGCTCCCGCTATTCCCGCCTTTTTTTCCCCCACCCCTACAGTGATAGTTTGACTGCCGGCTGCTTGTTAAGGTAGGGTCAGTCTAGCTCCCACTATCCCTTCCCCTCCTTCTTCCCCCCCCCCCCCCGAAAGGTGACGTGTGGGGCTCCGGTCCAAACAGTAATCACTAGACTCACAGCTCCCAGCACTACTGTAAGTACATGCCTGCCTTGTATTCTAGTGGATTTATTGGTTGAAAACTTCACTTTTGACCAATAATAAACTTAGTCCTTTCAGTCTTGCTCTAAGTTGACTGTTGTAATAATCACCACATCTTTCTGGTATTGTACTTATCATGGTGAGTGATTTCTTAAGCAGTGGGTAACCTGTCTATCTTTCCAGCTTGGATGACAGAGAGGGTCACCTGTCAATCAATGAGAAGAACTGGAGATGGACTAACGTCCTGAGACTTCCCCTTTTTGGATTTAATTACCTGTGCATCTGTATGAAATTGCAGGACGTAACCCCTCATCATTGCAGCGGTAAAGAACCTGCTTTCCTGTCATCGGGACATAATACTCAAGGCTATACTGTGAACAACTAGCCAGTGGGTCGTAACCAACACCTGCGACCCCCCCCCCCCATCATCAGCAACGGCTACGATTTCAGCAACACACAGTGTCACCAACAGCAGACACCCCTATATATATTAGCGTTGAATTCAGTTATCATTTATATTTTTCATTTTTCATTTTCTTTAATGTAGGATTAATATTTCATATTTAAGAGTTTTATATTTTCTATATAATAAAGTGTTTATGTTTGTCTGTTATTATTTCTTTTTCTATTCATTAATTTTCCTTAGGAGGATCCAGCCTTGGTAATACTGTCTGAAGTTGTTACAGGGCTGAGTAAGCCTTCACAAGTGGTGACCTTGCCAGGATCAACTCTACTGAATCAAGATTCAACTCCATCTCGAATCTACCATTGGAACTTCAACGCCGCATACCACAGACGGTTACCACCAGCCATGAGTAATCATTCTCTATGGTAGGACTACAGTACAGGTATATAAAAGATTTGGTGATTGTTATAGTCTCAATTTATTGTAAGTCAAGTCAGGCAGGATATAATATTTAATTCTGCCACCTGTTTTTGTGTGAGCTTGAAACACTTTGGAGGATTAGACTCTAGGGACCCGAGATTTTCCAGTGACAATTTGTTTCATTGAGCTCTTTATTTTATCAAGGGAACTGTCATAGGACACTCTTGATTTGTTGGTGAGAAGACTGGATGGTCAAGTGACCCCATTCTACTTACTGTTTGCTCGGAGCCGGCATAGAACCCTTCGTTTTAATTAATACATATTGTTTAACTGAAGTAGGGATCGAGCCCTCTGATTTATTTACAGTTTGAGATGAGCAGGAATTAAACCCTCCGTTTTGGTTAATACCTGTTTCATTTTCCCTGGTAGTTTAAGTTATTCTGAAAATTTTGGAGGAATACCAGTTTGGATGAACGTGGAAGTAAGTTAGAATAACAGGAAAAATTTAGAATCTTTCATTAGGCTAAAATCCAGGAAAGAATTAAAAGAGAAAATTGAGAGAGAAGAAAGACATTAGAAAGGGAAAGAAGAGAAAAGGGAGGAGAGAGAATTGAAAGAGAAAGCAAGGAAAGAAAAGTTAGAAAGAGAGTGAGAAGACCAAAAAGAGCGAGATAGCTTAAATCGTGAAGAAAGAGCTAGGGAATTTTGAGGAAAGGCTAAAATACGTGGGAACGGGCTAAAATAAAGAACTTGATAAAGAGCAATGGATAGAGAATAATGAGTTAAGGGAAGGAAAAGGATCACGGACTTCAAACAACTCGCCTTGAATTAGAGAATAAAAAGTTAACTTTCTCACAAAAGCAAAACTAAAGGGAAATAATGGAACAACGTGCAGCTAGTGCACATATTCCAACACCTAATTAAACCTCCCGTCACAGAGGGGAAGACATAACTTCATACATTATCAGGTTTGAAAATACCCCCCCTGTAGGGCCCCCTCGACCCTGGGCTACTAGTAGAATGATTTTCTGGTACCGCCCTTAAATATCTATGCAACTTTGTCGCAGATACACATGTAAATAACTACGAAAAGGCAATCCTTAAAGCAATCAAAAAACCAAAAAATTCTTACAGAAAGATTTCAGGTCCACCTTACAGCCGGGCCAAACTTTCAGCAGTTACAGGTAACACTCTTTCGTTTGTTCGACTTTTGGATAGGAGTTCAGGAATTGATCACAGTTTATAAATCTCTTAGAGACTTCATGCTTGCTGACCAGTTCCTGACAGCTCTTCCTCACCAGATACGAACATTCATTAGAGAACGTAACCTGATTAAACCTGAGGAAGTTGCTGAGGCTGCTGACCTGTATGCTGAGACTCAATTC
This sequence comes from Cherax quadricarinatus, assembly GCF_026875155.1. Classification (NCBI taxonomy): domain Eukaryota; kingdom Metazoa; phylum Arthropoda; class Malacostraca; order Decapoda; family Parastacidae; genus Cherax; species Cherax quadricarinatus. Next base: position 2,893,188 of record NC_069449.1, read on the forward strand.
CTATAAAGACCTAAAGGGATCGAACCCTAAGGGCAAGGGTTCATCAGACCTTAAGAAATCAAAGCCTCTAGTGGAAAGTAAAATGACTTCTTTTATTCCTGTTTGTCATTTGTGTGGTGTTAAGGGACAAACGTCCAGATTGTCCTTCTATGAAGGTCCAAAATGTTGGAAGATGTTTTAAAGACTGTAATGACCAAGCACCCTTCTGTTCAGGAACAGTTAATGGACTTAATGTATCTACCATTTTACGAGACACTGGATGCACATGTATAGTCATTTCTGATAAGCTATTCCGTAACCTTAAAGAAACTCATTCCTCTGCTATACTTTCAGACTATTTGGGCCATACGGACACTTTTCCTACCACCCGTTGTTACATTAGGTCTAAATGGTTCACAGGTTGGTCTGAAGCCATACTAGCTCCATCACTTCTTGCTCCGTACTAATAGGTAATGTAAAAGGTGCCATTCTTCCTTCTGAGGTTGACCTTTCATCACCAAAGATGGACATAAGTGTTTCAGATCCTCTTCCTGTAGAGTCAGAGAAGCCCCTCGAAAGTTCAGATGAGACAATGTCTCGTGAGATTCATGTGTGATTAAAAACCATTGATGCTACTCTCGAAAGCGAGGTAGAAGGATCACCGGTTCACTTGTTAGATGAAAGTGAAGATATCACCTCCGATACCATGTCTTGACTAGGGCTCAGACCAAAGCCCAGGCTTCTCCTACTGTCCATCCTTTAATTTTCCCTGACTTTAAGCCTTTAGATATATCGAAGGACTCCTTTGTAAATTTACAACGTAATTGCCCTTCTCTTCAGAATTGCCATAATGCCGCTAAACAAAATCAAGTTATCCAAAGGAAAAACTTTTCATATAAATTTGAATATATAAAAGGTATCTTGTACAAGTCAGTATTCAAATTAAATTCAGATGAGATAGACTATTCCATCTTAGTTGTTCCAAGCCAATGCAGAGGGGACTGTTCTTAAAAGGCCATGACCTGCCAGTGGCCCGGGCATTTCTCGCATCGTAAAGCCTTAAATAAAATTAGGAAAACCTATTTTTGGCCAAAAATGTCCTCAGATGTCACTACCAAATTGTAGATCTTGTAAAGTTTGGGCCAACTGTCATCCCTCCCGAGGTACCCGGCAAGTACCATATGGTCAAAATCCCAGTCTTTACGGTACCTTTTAAAGAGTACTATGACATCGTTGGTCCTTTATCTCCACTTTCATCTGGGGACATAGATATATATTAACATTAGTTGATTATGCTTCGAGTTTTCCCTGAAGCCGTTCCCTTAAAAACCATTACTACAGAGGGGGCTGAAGCCCTTTTGTCCATCTTCTCCAGACTGGGCATCCCTAGAGAAATTTTTCTGACCGTGGGACACAATTCACATCGGACTTAATGCAACATCTATACCAACTTCTGGAAGTGAAGCCTCTTCACCAAAACCCATCATCCCAGCTGTATGGGGAGATTTAGCGCCAGCATTCGATTCTAAAGTCAATTTTAAGGAAACTTTGCTCCCTTAAACCTAAGGAGTGGCATCGTTACCTTCCCTGTGGTTTGTTTGCCATGAGGGAAGTTCCCAGTGACTCTTTGGGGTTTTCACCTTTTGAACTTCTCTATGGTAGACAGGCCAGAGGCCCATTCTCCATCCTTCATGACTTATGGACTAATGAGGGGGTAAAAGCGGGGGTTCAGTCTTCTTACCCTTTCTCCTTGACCTTAGATCCAAACTTGAGGAGACCTCTGACATAGTTTCGAAAAGCTTACACTTGTCAATGGACCAGTACAAAACCTATTTTGACTCCAAAAGTTGTACTTTTGCCGATCAAGTCAAATAAATTATTAGTAGCATGGAAAGGTCCATATAAAGTATTAAAAATTTGTGGGAAAGTTGACTACCTCATAGAAGTCAAGGGGAAACCTAAGGTTTATCATATCAACATCCTTAAGAAATATTACCGAATTCGGTTAACTGCCTTAATAACTTTGAATTAGTTTTTCCACACGAACTTGATAAAATAACTGAAGAATGTAAGGTGTGCGTAATTGACACCTCTAACTTAGACTATGATGAAGAACTACATGACTTGGTGACTCTTGACCACTCGGACGCAACCAACATTAATATTAATGAATCTTTGGATGACCATAAGAGACATGAACTACTTCAATGTGTGAGTAACTTTTCAGACGTCTTTACTGATATTCCAGGTGTTACCTCCACGGTAGTCCATAAGATTGACTTAGTGACGGACAATCCTATCAAACGAAAATTATAACCAGTTCCAGTTCACCTTAGGGATGCATTTGACAGAGAGGTAGACAAATTATTAAAACTAAAGATCACTGAACCTTCAGTATCTTCATATTGTTCACCAGTAGTCATGGTTAAGAAGGAGGATAATTCATATAGACATGCATTGACTTCAGAGGCCTTAATGCTATAACTCGGTGGGATGCTGAGCCTATGGGCCCCTTAACAGATAGCGATCTACACAAAATTTTATGACGCCTTCCTTCTTTTCAGAGAAATTTATATTGCGCAGGGATATCATCATGTTAGATCCTTCTTCTAAGCAGTACCCAAACCCCTTTTCCTACACACCAAGGACTGATGCAATATAGAACTATGGGCCCCTTCGGTTTGGTAACTGCCTGTGCTTACCTACGGGGAGACTGATGAGAAAGGTCTTGGTAATATGCCAAATGTTTCAGTTATTTTTGATAACATTACGTAATGACAGCTACGTGGGGCGAACATATCCAAACATTAACACAGGTTTGGGGTAGGGTTACGCTCACATGGCCTCACTGCCAAGCCGAAGAAATGCTTCCTTGGGTATAACAAGATTAGATACTTGGACTGATACTTTCTAATAACTTTCTGCCAGCCTCTCCCCAGTAAGATCAAAGCTTTATTAGAATTTAAATTCCCCAAAACCAAGAAGCTCAAGCATAGCTTTCTTTGGGTTTTGTAAATTTTTATGCACGGTTTATCCCAAACCCCTTTCTGATCTTACGGCATCTTATCCCGACTTGCTTAAAAGTCTGTGAAGGAACCTCTTGAACTTTCCGTCGTAGCTCGGGAAAAGTTTAATGGGGATTAAAAGTATGTTTTCGAAAGACCCTATACTTAAGATTCCAGATATTAATAAAACATTTTGTTTAAGAACTGATGCCTCCAATACTGGCTTTGGTGGGAGTGTTTTCTACAATACCATCAGGGTACTCCCTTCCCTGTATGCTTCCAAAGCCGGAAACTCCTTCCCGCAAAAACGAGATACTCCACCATAGAAAAGGAATGTTTGGCCCTTGTGTGGGGTATCTCCAAACTTAAATTTTATTTGCTGGAAAAGAAATTCAATTTTAGAAACGTGACCACAAACCTTTGATATACCTAGAAACTTTTAAGGGGAAACCCAAAATCGCCTCTTGAGGTGGACATTGGCACTCCAGGCTTTTAAGTTCCATATTGTGTATATCAATGGTTCATCCAATTATTTCTCTGACTGGTTTAGTCGTGTCAGTCAGAAGATTTCTTGCCTTACGCGACTTCCACATGTTAGAACTTTTTCCTCGCCTATTCTTCATATACTCCTTGACTATAAGTCTTGGTATGGGGGAGTGTGAGGGAAAAGTTCAATAGATAGGAGTAGCGAGGGAGTATATAGTAACAACAGTTTCATTGCCGGCTACTTAAGGTAGGGTAAGTCACGCTCCCGCTATTCCCGCCTTTTTTTCCCCACCCCTACAGTGATAGTTTGACTGCCGGCTGCTTGTTAAGGTAGGGTCAGTCTAGCTCCCACTATCCCTTCCCCTCCTTCTCCCCCCCCCCGAAAGGTGACGTGTGGGGCTCCGGTCCAAACAGTAATCACTAGACTCACAGCTCCCAGCACTACTGTAAGTACATGCCTGCCTTGTATTCTAGTGGATTTATTAGTTGAAAGCTTCACTTTTGACCAATAATAAACTTAGTCCTTTCAGTCTTGCTCTAAGTTGACAGTTGTAATAATCACCACATCTTTAGGGATGTACTTTTCATGGAGAGTGAATTTCTTAAAACAGTGGGTAACCTGTCTATCTTTCCAGCTTGGATGACAGAGAGGGTCACCTGTCAATCAACGAGCAGAACTGATGGAGATGGACTAACGTCCTGAGACTTTTTGGATTTAATTACCTGTGCACCTGTACGAAATTGCAGGACGTAACCCCACATCATTGCAGTGGTAAAGAACCTGCTTTCCTGTCATCGGGATATAATACTCACGGCTATATTGTGAAGAACTAGCCAGTGGGTCGTAACCAACACCTGCGACCCCCCCCCATCATCAGCAACGGCTACGATTTCAACAACACGCAGTGTCACCAACACCAGACACCCAAGTGTTAAATTAGCGTTGAATTCAGTTATCATTTATATTTTTCATTTTTCATTTTCTTTAATGTAGGATTAATATTTCATATTTAAGTGTTTTATATTTTATATTTTCTACATAATAAAGTGTTTATGTTTGTCTGTTATTATTTCTTTTTCTATTCACTAATTTTCCTGAGGAGGAGCCAGCCTGGGTAATACTGTCTGAAGTTGTCACAGGGCTGAGTAAGCCTTCACAAGCACCCACATGCTAAAGCTCTCGTTTCACACGGCAAGGGTCCGGGTTCGATTCCCGGCTAGAGTAGAAACATTTTAAACCGGTTGTCTATGTTCCCCATCCTTGGCGCTTCTTTTTGATTATAATAATAATATGTTCCCCATCGGTAAAATAGGTACCTGGGTGTTAGCCGACTGGTGTGGGTCGCATCGTGGGACAAAATTGACCTAATTTAACCGAAATTCTCTGCATAACAAGCGGCTTTCTATATGGTAGTATGTCATTGATATCAGCTATGGTCTGTACACCTTGTACATGTACTTGTAGAAAAAAGTCCCACAAAGTCCCGTCGCCTGGGATCCAGCTCCAGGATATCCAGCGTCACTGTGGATGACCACGCCAGCAGCGCAGCTGGAAGTGAAAAAGAAGCAATACTGGTTCCAAGATGAGGAAAGACGAAAGGTAGTAAATGTTCTCCCAAACCATTACTGGTAACCAGACTAAATACATAAAATATTTACACAATATTCCTGGTAGGTCACCTTACCTGATCAGGATTATTATAATTAAGGGGAAAGCGCTAAACCCGTCGTATTATACAGCGCCTGTGGGGGATGTGGAAGGTATTCAGGTTTAATGCAGGGAACTGGAGCACAGATCCAATTCCTTAGATCAAGAGCCCCTCACCAGCATCAGCATCACCCTGATCAGGAGAAGAATGAAGGTGAAATGATTCCCTAAACTCCCACTCAAACCAAGTAAGGTTAATACTGGAGTAGAATCTAAAACAATTCAGACCCGATCAAATCTGGGGTTCTCAGCGGGTCACTAGATAACAGTTTACCTGGAGTTTACCTGGAGAGAGTTTCGGGGGTCAACGCCCCCGCGGCCCGGTCTGTGACCAGGCCTGTGACCAGGTCTGTGACAGTGCGGGCGGATATATACTGTAACAGTCTCTCCGGAGTCTGAAATATTGTAAGCCCCATTTACCGACTTTTCCCTCACATAATCTTTTGTCTTCAATGTCATCTCCTTCAGTTTACCAGTGCATTGAATTGTTGAAGTCAGTGGTTGGCTAAAAGTCTTCATAAAGATACTCAATGTTGTGAGTGTGTTTAATTCCTCATAAATGTGAGACGGTAAGTCTCTTAACACCTTGTTCAACTAGGTCACATCTTAGTGGGTAATAATATAGCTTACCGTTGATATAGCTGGGCTTTGAATTAAGCTATGATAAGGTAACAACACTATGCCAGCAAAAAAATAAATAAATGAAAATTTTGCCACACGGGGAGCATTGTATTACTGGAATACCAATAGATAATTCCGGCCAGGGAAGTGTTACCAATATCCGTGATAATAGAACTCGAGGCAAGCGCAATAATACGACCTGTAACTCAGCTTGTATAATTGCTTTGTGAAACGTAATGTTGCCTCCTGCCTTGCTTGCAGTTGGCAATACTTGGCTATCAGTGTGGAATATTGTGATATGAAGCTCGGCATTGTGATGTAATGGTTTAGAAAACTGGCAAGTTGAAGCATGAGACGCTTGTGCAACATTTGGTAAGCTTTACTAAGGAAACATTTCACCAGCCAATGGCTTCTTCAGTCCAATACAGAGAAAATCGCTGAGAGATGAGGAGAATGAGGAAAACAGTCCTTCAGCCTGGAGTCAGTGTATTCAGTCCATCAATCTTGAGAAAAATACAGCATATCCTGGGAGAAGTGGCTTATATACTGCACTCAGGTGAGTAGAAACAGTGTACCTGATTACAACTTTGAGTTTGAAGGGAAATATTACGCTCAAAGGCGTAATATTAAGAAATCTGTATATGGACTTTTTCGAGGTTAAGCTGTTCAATATTATCCTGCCCTGTAAAACTAAGTGGTTCTGATATGTGGATGACACTTTGAATCTTTGGCCGAATGATTTGGACCTGGATACACTTTTTACCGAAACTTAAAGCTCTGGTTCCTTCTATTAAATTCATCGTGGAGAAAGAAGTGGAATCTTAACTTCCATTTTTAGATGTGTTGATACACTGAGTTGGTAGAAAGTTTAATTTTACAGTATATAGGAAGGCTACTAATGTTTGTTCATATATTCACTGTTATTACAACAATGAAACAATAGTAAAAAGGAGCATCTTTCTCGCTGTATTTCTGAGAGATTACCAATGAAGATATTAGGGAAACATTTGATATTGCCAGGAAACTATGGTGCCCTGAGGAGTTTCTAGAAATAGCATTGCTGGCAGCTCGGTCAAGAATGTGCTGGTTCTCCCATACAATGAGAATTTATCTGTCCTGTCAAATTCCCTGAAAAAGACTCAACATGCAAGTAGCTTCAAAGAATTCACTGAGTGTTAGAAGCACTTTGATAAAGAATTCTCCTCAATACTGTGTTGGCAGTGTTTACAGGATCAGTTATAATGTCTGCAACTTGTTTTAAATGGGATAAACTGGCACAACTCTATATCTTAGGTTAAAGCAACACCAATATTCGATACGAACTGCACTGGAATGAAATGCGACTTTCAGTCACACTAGAGCTTGCAATAATTCTGTAAATTAATCAAGAACTGGAGACCTGGTTTCTTGCATCTCTTGGCGGGAAAGAAATATTTTAAGTGGCAATTTTAAATCATGATACACATTCATTACTTAATAATAGTTGTTTTAAAACTCGAATCTTTTATAATTGAAGGCGCAGTACACGATCTGAAGCCGGATTCCTGTCTCAACTTGTTGGTCTGTAGCAAATTTAGTTCTACACTGGTGAGAGGTCTACAACCATGAAAGGTCTACAGCTATCATTCAAGTTCGATATTATTGAATATATATATGTCGTGCCGAATATGTAAAACTGGTCAATTAGCAAGAACTCATTTAAAATGAAGTCCTTTCAAAAATTTTCTCTTATACGTTTAAAGATATATTTTTTTCATTAATGTTAATGTAAAAATTTTTAATTTTGCACCAAAAGAATCTTAGAAAACTTACCTAACCTTATTTTAACAAGAGCAATTTATTTTAGCCTAACCCAACTAAATATGTATTTAGATTTGTTTACAGTAATTTAATACCAAACTAACACAGTGAAATATATTTTTTTTCGTTAGATTCAGAATGATTTTGGCGAAATAGTTGCATACACAAATTTTCACTCGTCTTATATGGCAAGATGAGCGTTGCTATTTAAGCCAAGATCGCAAGTTCTGCCTATTCGGCACGACATATATATATATATATATATATATATATATATATATATATATATATATATATATGTGTGTGTGTGTGTGTGTGTGTACTCACCTAATTGTACTCACTAATTGTGGTTGCAGGGGTCGAGACTCAGCTCCTGGCCCCGCCTCTTCACTGATCGCTACTAGGTCCTCTCCCTTTCTGCTTCCTGAGCTTTGTCGTACCTCTTCTTAAAACTATGTATGGTTCCTGCCTCCACTACATCACTTGCTAGGCTATTCCACTTCCTGACAACTCTATAACTGAAGAAATACTTCCTAACGTCCCTGTGACTCGTCTGAGTCTTCAGCTTCCAATTGTGACCCCTTGTTTCTGTGTCCCCTCTCTGGAACATCCTATCTCTGTCCACCTTGTCTTTTCCCAGTAGTATCTTGTATGTCGTTATCATGTCTCCCCTGACTCTGTCCTCCAGTGTCGTCAGTCCGATTTCCCTCAACCTTTCCTCGTACGACATTCCCCTGAGCTCTGGAACTAGCCTTGTTGCAAACCTTTGTACTTTCTCTAAATTCTTGACGTGCTTGACCAGGTGTGGGTTCCAGACTGGTGCTGCATACTCCAGTATGGGCCTAACATACACAGTGTACAGTGTCTTGAACGATTCCTTATTAAGGTATCGGAACGCTATTCTCAGGTTTGCCAGGCGCCCGTATGCTGCAGCAGTTATTTGGTTGTGTGCCTCCGGTGACGTGCTCGGTGTTATGGTCACCCCATGATCTTTCTCCCTGAGTGAGGTCTATAGTCTTTGTCCACCTAGCCTATACTCTGTCTGCGGTCTTCTTTGCCCTTCCCCAATCTTCATGAATTTGCATTGGTAGGTGAATTCTAAACAGTTTCTGGACCACGTGTCCAGCCTGTCCAGGTCTCTTTGCAGTCCTGCCTCATCCTCATCCGATTTAATTCTTCTCATCAGCTTCACATCATCTGCGAACAGGGACACTTCAGAGTCTATTCCTTCCATCATGTCGTTTGCATATATCAAAAATAGCACTGGTCCTCGAACTGACCCCTGTGGGACCCCGCTCGTCACAGGCGCCCACTGTGATACCTCTTCACGTACCATGACTCGTTATTGCCTCCCTGTCAGGCATTCCCTGATCCATTGCAGTGCACTCCCTGTTATATGCGCCTGATCCTCCAGCTTTTGCACTAATCTCTTGTGAGGAACTGTATCAAAGGCCTTCCTGCAGTCCAGGAAAATGCAATCAACCCACCCCTCTCTCTCGTGTCTTACTTCTGTTACCTTGTTATAAAACTCCAGAAGGTTTGTGACACAGGATTTGCCTTCCATGAATCCATGCTGGTTTTCATTTATAATCTTGTTCCGTTCCAGGTGTTCCACCACTCTCCTCCTGATAATCTTCTCCATGACTTTGCATACTATACATGTCAGGTAGTTGCCCAGTTTCAAGGGATGTGTTGAAGACTGGTTAGGGGCATGCACAGCATCTCTGCTCCTTCTCTAAGGACCCACGGGGAGATGTTAACCGGTCCCTTCGCCTTTGAGGTATCAAGGTCACTTAGCAGCTTCTGCACTCCCTCCTCGGTTGTTCGTATGTCATCCAACACTTGTTGGTATATTCCCTCTTGATGTTCCCTTCTGTGCTGTCTTCCCACAGCCCTTCCTGTCTCTACTGTAAAAACTTCCTTAAATCTCCCTTTTAGCTCCTCACATACCTCCTGATCATTTCTTGTGAGTTCTCCACCTTCTGTCCTCAGTCTGATCACCAGGTCTTTGACTGTTGTCTTCCTCCTGATGTGGCTATGCAACAGTTTTGGGTCAGTCTTGACTTTCGATGCTATGTTATTTTCATACTGTCCCTGGGCCTCCCTCCTTACCTGTGCATACTCATTCCTGGCTCTGCGACTGATCTCCCTATTTTCATGTGTTCTCTGCCTTCTGTACTTTTTCCATTCTCTATTGCACTTTGTTTTTGCCTCCTTACACCGTCGGGTAAACCAGGGGCTCGTTCTGGTCTTCCCGTTTTTACTGTTGCCCTTGGGAATAAACCTTTCCACTGCCTCCTTGCATTTTGTTGTTACAAATTCCATCATTTCATTTACTGGCTTTCCTGCCAGTTCTCCTGCAGGAAGTTCCTCAAACTTATGTAGTCCCCTCTTTTATAGTCTGGCTTTTCCCATTCAACTCCTGTTACTCTCTCCACTTGCAACTCTATGTATTCAAAGCACAGAACCATGTGGTCACTAGCTTCACTGTCACTGTCACTGTCCTCAGTGTCTGAACTGCCCAGGGTGAACACAAGGTCCAATCTCGCTGGTTCGTGTGTGTGTGTGTGTGTGTGTGTGTGTGTGTGTGTGTGTGTGTGTGTGTGTGTGTGTGTGTGTGTGAGCGCGCGCGCGCAAGACAAGCCACAGGGGGTGGAAATCTTTAGCTCAAGTACTTTCACACTTCTCAGTGCATCATCAGGAGCTGTGCAATGTTGCAAAGGCAGCAGCAGGAGAAGTAGGGTAAGTTTTCAGAGTATGGTAATGCGATGGCACCGGCCAATCTCAGAGAGGCCAGCGGAATGCCAAGCACACACTGGTCCCCCCACACCCCACCCCGTACTGGGTCGGGTGGAGGGGCCTCACAGATACGACAGCTTATCTGGACGATATAATATTAGTTTCCGATATATAGAATCAACATGTTTCTCGATTAAATCTCTCTCTGAGAAGTTCTGAAACTTTTAGTTAATTATGGAAGTCATCCTTTGGCCAGTCTACTATTACTTTCTTGGGGCATGAAGTGGGTAGTGGTAAAGGAGCCCTTAAAGGAGCCCTTAAAGGAGCCCTGTAGCATTTTGAGCCGCTCACCTAATGTGGTCACCGTCTATAGTGATCACCCTCTAATCTACCTCAACACCATAAAAAATCATAATACAAGATTGATGAGGTGGTCTCAAGCTGCGTCCATACAACATATCAGTTCTTCTCTGGAAAGCATTATCTGTTAGCGGACGCATTATCTCGTAAATACGTTAGTATGTGGGTAGTTCTAGAATTTCCCTTGTATAAAAATGTTTATTCTGACCACAGGGTTATTTTTAATGAGACACTTGCTACCATCCGCAGCTGTCTTGAACTAACACTGTCCCTACAGTCAGCAGCCTTGCTCTAGGGTAGAGCTTGGCTGAAAGTTACTTGCAAGTTGAACACTATCTAATGAGCTGGATGGTTGAGAGAAAAGGCAGTTTCATTATTCAGTGCCATGGCGGCACACTACTCATGGAGGGAAGGTCCAGCTGTTAGAGCCCTTTTGGGGTGGGTATGTGACATGCTATGAGTATGTTACATTTTATTCTATGTATTATACACTCCCATATAGGCTTCTTCCCAACCAACGAACCAGGTGCTAAGGATTTAACGATCAATTGGGTACTCGTCGCTATATCAGTACCTCGGTGTATTGACCAGTCAGACAAGCCTGCCAAAGCTGTGAAGTAATTTATTTCACTTGTGACATGTGAACTGACAGACTTGTCTGGGCTGCTGGTCGTACACAGTGCATTCTCTGGCTCTTGCTTTTGCCTCCTGGTTCACCATATTGTACACTTAATGTTACATTACTGTACATATTGTACATAGTGTACATAATTGTAAATACCAGCCTGTTTATATTTGGTGAAACAAAATACAAGTCATATACTGTTGTCGAGTTTTGATAGCTCCACCTTGATAGCATGACGACCATGTACACAGGCCATACTACACCTGTGTCCATAATTGTCTCGAAGCATGGCTTCTACGTTTGTCATTCCCAACGCTGTGGCTATCCGGTAGTGTTGGGCCTACCACTCGCATGTACCACGTGTCCACACCTTGTCCATCTTACTGTCTATTAGTCGACAGTGGTCCATTACGAAGTTCATCGCACTAGTGGAACTATACCGAAAACTATACCTGGAACTATACCTGGTACCAAAAGAAATTAAACAGTTTTTCTCCAGTGCTTCACCTCAAGTGCCTTGAATAAGAAAGACAGTGGGAACGTTGATCATCGTTGCTAACTCCCTCCTGCCTCTCGTTGTCAAAGCGGAACTCAGAAATATTCGCACATACGCTGCCAACTTGACTGTCTTAGTAACTTGCCTTAGGGATCTCTTAAGGCAGTTAGAGCAGTGGCTCAAGCAGGTCAATATCTGGTGCTCCAGGTAAATATCAGGTGCTCCAGGTGGTCATCAGAGGCTCCAGGTAACGAGGTGCTCCAGGTAAACATTTGGTGCTCTAGATGATCATCTTGTGCCCCAGGTAAACATCTGGTGCTCCAGGTAATCTCTGGTGCTTCAGGTAATATCAGATGCTTTTTGGAATATCAGGGCTCCAGGTAAACATCAGGTGCTCCAAGTAAACTTCTGGTGCTCTAGGTAATATCAGGTGCTCCAGGTGATCATCAGGTGCTCCAGGTGATCATCTGGTGCTCCTGGTAATATCAGGTGATCATGTTGTGCTCCAGAAAAATTTCAGGTATTCCAGGTGATCATCAGATGAGGTGAACCTCAAGTAAAACAAGTGAACCTCATATTCTTGAGGTGAACATTAGCGGCAGCAAATCAGGTGCACTCTGATGGTAGTGATCATCATCAGGTGCACTATTATTCCCTGATGGTAGTGCACATAGTCTCAGACAGCGGCAGTAATCTCCGGGGCGGTGATGCTGCTGCGCCTCAGCAATTGGTGCTTCGTTAACTGCTCAGTTTCTAATCATTCCTCATTTCCAGTGTCTGTCCTTCATTAGCAAGGAAGGATTGTGTTTGTTATCGCTAAATCAGCAGAAATTTGTAGAAGCCGGGATAGTGACCGTGTGGGACAAGCCGGGATGGTGACCTTGTGGGAGAAACCGGGATGGTGATCGTGTGGGAGAAGCCAGGATGGTGACCTTATGGTGAATTTTTACTGACTTGTTTAACTAACGTTTTTTTTATATGTTTATAGTACTTCCTTCATATTCTACTGGATTTATTCAGGTTAAACAACATACATATATGTCAGTTTGTCTCTCTTTGAATTGTTGATTACTGTAACTGTCTTGGAAAGTGTTCACATTGTTTCAGCGCATTCAGAGGAGACTGAATCATCCGTGTTTGACTTATTGATTACGTGAAGCAGACAGAGAACCAAAGATGACATGTTTAACGCACGGAAACTACAATTGATCAAAGAAGAACATTCTGTGAACCCCACAGCCTCTGTGGCATATACAAGACAGGCAAACTTAATGACTGCCTTTAGGGGTATTAACAGGAAACTTAAGAACATTACATAACATCTTCCTGGCCTTTCATAGATTATGTAAGACCAACAATGAGCCTGGAAAAGATCAAACATTTTTTTGAAATTCGAGAAATTTAAGAGCTTTTCATCTGGACTTGGTTATAAACTCTGAAGTTTGAACAACGAGAAGAAACAAAAGAAAATAATTCATGTACGAGAAATATTAGTTGTAATTGCAGTACACAGTAGCAAGGAGGAACATATGTTTGCTAAGTAAAGAGATGAGCTAGAGAGATGTTTTTATTCTTAAACTGATAAGGAATTTGACGAACAGGATAAATTCGTGGAGGAAAGGTTCATACATAGTTTCAAGATAGATTGCATGAGACAAAAGTCTCGACTCCCTGTTAATACAGCTGGATAAGTAAACACAAATATATATCACACCTTCATGACTCTCACTAGTTCAATGGGCGTCCCAGGAGATCATTTTACCTTGCTATGCACATGTTGGTCACGTATCAGGAACCAGGAATGGCTGGGAATATTCCAAATTACGCTTATATGTCCGGAATACTAAAATACCTGAGTTGATTATATGGTTTTACAGGTTTCCCAAATATTACATATTTTATTTAGGATTGTTGGCGATTTAAAATCAAGGATGGCTGTTAACGAGAGATGATTCTAAAAGAGAATTTGGAATGGGTGAAGGCAGGGAAAAAGGAGTTACTTGGAATGGTGGTGGCTTGGATTGAATAGTGGTTGAGATTGTCTGAAGGTTGGGATTAGGTTGTGGTATAGAATGGGTTACAGTGAAAATAGGCAGTATCTGAGAATAGGTGGCGGCTTCCATAAGATGAAAGGGGGAAAAGTGTAGTGATTGGGGATGTGTGGCCAATGAATTTTGACTTACGAGAAGTGGGTATGAATGGCTGACGACTGAAATACGTAAGGCTGATACTGAATTATGATGTAAAATAACAGAATTGTAATTGGTAGTGGCTGGTCATGGGTGACAGCTGAAAATGGTTCTGATTTGCAATGATCACTGAGTACATTTACTCTGAAATACCCTTGACATCGATTTTTAATTTTCCTTAGACCTAAAGACATAGCTTTCAAGGAGACATGTATTATTCTGAACTTCTGAAGTAATGATTAATGGACCAAATCTCATCAGATATTTGGCAACGTTTGTCTCTGAGGTTAGCGGAGACATAACCCTGAGGTCAGTTGTCAAGAACAGTCATACAGGTCCCGAGCTGTTTTGGGGATTGGTGAGAAGTGTTACATAGTTTCTGTAGTGTCTTCTAATATGTGAGTTCAAACTGGTGAAGGTGGTGGTTCTAGTTCTAAAGGAGGAAAATTAAAAACTGAAAATTCTCCTGGATAAGCATAGAAATGTGAGGTGGCTGGAGTTAGAGAAGGAAAACAGGTTACCAGCAATGAGAACATTGGCAGTCGTTTTAAATGGGTAGAAGAAATATCAGTGTAAAAGGTTAAAAGATTGAAAGGTTTGAAAGCAGGAAATGGCTTCTCTGTTCTCCAGGAAGAATGAATTTGAATGGTCAGCGAGGAAAATGGTACCAACAACTCCTTTCCTAATTAAGGTAATATATCCAGTCATATGTAACATCTTGCCTAGAAGGGGAGTGAGATATGAATGGATGCCTAGGGCAACTGATAAAAATTACTGGCTAGACAGGTACTGCAAGGAACTTGCAATCTATGGCAAACATGATATGCATGCAAGGTACATCTCTCTGGAGCAGGAGTGGATGCGTTAACCAACTCTGTCGAGGGAGCCGTTACTGAGTTGTCTCGGAATTTAAATTGATAAAAGATAGAGGTATGAGAATGAGAAACAAATAGGCTACAGTGTGAGGAATGAAAACAGCAAAAATTACCAGGATACCTCAGAGTATTCATCATCTGTTTACTAATAAATGCAGCAGAACTGATCAACAAAAAGAGACAGGAGAGGGCAATGATCCAGGACTGTTTTATAAGACTGTGTGACAGAACTAACTAGAGGAAACAAACTGCTTGACTTGGCTCCTACCAACAACGAATCACTAATTAATAATCTTGAGATAAATGATGAGCCTGGGGAAAGTGATCACAAATCACTCAGTTTCAATATATCGTGAAATACCACAATAACTACATCCTAGTCAATGTCCCTGAATTCTGCATAGTCGATTTCATAGGACTGAGAAATTACCTGGTTGGGATGAACTGGTTTGATCTGCCAGGCTATTATTCTGTGGGTCAGGTAAGTGGTGATGGTTACTAATATACATCCAAGTTGCCCAGGCTACTTTTCTTCCAAATAGAAAAATTATATCAAACGAAAATGGCTGTAAATGAATAAACAGCAGATAAAAACATTTCCCTGGTTGAAAGAGATGCAGTTACAAGTTGTCACAACAGGAAATGGGCTCCTAAGAAATCAAAATATTATATTAAAGAAACAAATAAGGAAAAGAGAAATCAAAACAGATTAAAAAAGAAGGTAAAGACGCAAGGAATTCGAAAATTAACCCGAAAGTTTTCTTTAAGGAATATAAGAGTAATGTTAGGGAGAAGGACGACCCACTTAAAAGTTGCTCAGGTCAGCTCACAGACAGTGACAAAGTTGCTCAGGTCAGCTCACAGACAGTGACAAAGTTGCTCAGGTCAGCTCACAGACAGTGACAAAGTTGCTCAGGTCAGCTCACAGACAGTGACAAAGTTGCTCAGGTCAGCTCACACACAGTGACAAAGTTGCTTAGGTCAGCTCACACACAGTGACAAAGTTGCTCATGTCAGCTCACACACAGTGACAAAGTTGCTCAGGTCAGCTCACACACAGTGACAAAGTTGCTCATGTCAGCTCACACACAGTGACAAAGTTGCTCAGGTCAGCTCACACACAGTGACAAAGTTGCTTAGGTCAGCTCACACACAGTGACAAAGTTGCTCAGGTCAGCTCACACACAGTGACAAAGTTGCTCAGGTCAGCTCACACACAGTGACAAAGTTGCTTAGGTCAGCTCACACACAGTGACAAAGTTGCTCAGGTCAGCTCACACACAGTGACAAAGTTGCTCAGGTTAGCTCACAGACAGTGACAAAGTTGCTCAGGTCAGCTCACACACAGTGACAAAGTTGCTCAGGTCAGCTCACACACAGTGAAAAAGTTGCTCAAGTCAGCTCACAGACAGTGACAAAGTTGCTCAGGTCAGCTCACACACAGTGACAAAGTTGCTCAGGTCAGCTCACAGACAGTGACAAAGTTGCTCATGTCAGCTCACACACAGTGACAAAGTTGCTCAGGTCAGCTCACACACAGTGACAAAGTTGCTTAGGTCAGCTCACAGACAGTGACAAAGTTGCTCATGTCAGCTCACACACAGTGACAAAGTTGCTCAGGTCAGCTCACACACAGTGACAAAGTTGCTCAGGTCAGCTCACACACAGTGACAAAGTTGCTCAGGTCAGCTCACACACAGTGACAAAGTTGCTTAGGTCAGCTCACAGACAGTGACAAAGTTGCTCATGTCAGCTCACACACAGTGACAAAGTTGCTCAGGTCAGCTCACACACAGTGACAAAGTTGCTTAGGTCAGCTCACAGAGAGTGACAAAGTTGCTCATGTCAGCTCACACACAGTGACAAAATTGCTCAGGTCAGCTCACACACAGTGACAAAGTTGCTCAGGTCAGCTCACAGACAGTGACAAAGTTGCTCATGTCAGCTCACACACAGTGACAAAGTTGCTCAGGTCAGCTCACAGACAGTGACAAAGTTGCTCATGTCAGCTCACACACAGTGACAAAGTTGCTTAGGTCAGCTCACAGACAGTGACAAAGTTGCTCATGTCAGCTCACACACAGTGACAAAATTGCTCAGGTCAGCTCACACACAGTGACAAAGTTGCTCAGGTCAGCTCACAGTGACAAAGTTGCTCAGGTCAGCTCACACACAGTGACAAAGTTGCTCAGGTCAGCTCACACACAGTGACAAAGTTGCTTAGGTCAGCTCACACACAGTGACAAAGTTGCTCATGTCAGCTCACACACAGTGACAAAGTTGCTCAGGTCAGCTCACACACAGTGACAAAGTTGCTCAGGTCAGCTCACACACAGTGACAAAGTTGCTTAGGTCAGCTCACACACAGTGACAAAGTTGCTCAGGTCAGCTCACACACAGTGACAAAGTTGCTTAGGTCAGCTCACACACAGTGACAAAGTTGCTCAGGTCAGCTCACACACAGTGACAAAGTTGCTTAGGTCAGCTCACAGTGACAAAGATATGTACAAGTCTTCAACACTTATTTCTTCTCATTTTTTATGAAAAAAGATATTACAGAAATTTCAGAATAAATTATGCAGATCAGGACGAAAATAAGTTATGCATGAGCAAAGTCACTAATGATATGAATCTCAGACGAATTGACTTATTAAAACATAACAAATCCGCAGATTCTTGATGAACTGTTTTCAGGACTCAAGTCCGGCCTGCCGGTTTCCCTGAATTCCTTCATAAATGTTACGTTGCTCAACCTCCAACAGCACGTCAAATCTTAAAAACCATTTGTCTCCATTCACTCCTTTCTAACACATTCACGCATGCTTGCTGGAAGTCCAAGCCCCTCACACACAAAACCTTTACCCCCTCCCTACAGCCTTTACTAGGCAGCTCTCTACCCCATCTTCCCTCCACTACAGATTTATACAGTCTCGAAGTCATTCTATTTTGTTCCATCCTCTGTCCGAACTGTCTCAACAACCCCTCCTCAGCCCTCTGGATAACAGTTTTGGTAATACGAACATGAACACTGCAACAGGCCTACCGGCCCATGCGAGGCAGGTCCAATTCTCCTACCGGCTTAAGCCAATGCCTTAACCTAGTCAGGTCAGGTCACGTTCACTTAGGAAGGAGCACGGCATCTGACCTAGCAGCACAAGCTAGTCATTTCAAACTCGAACCCACTCATGTACCCATCCAACCCATTTTTAAAACTACACAACGTCTTAGCGTCTATGGCGGCACTTGGGAGTTTATTCCACTCATCCACAACTCTATTACCAAACCAGTTCTTTCCTGATTCTGAATTTTTCCACCTTAAAGCCATTGCTTTGAGTTCTGTCTAGCTAGGTATTCTTAACATGCTATTTACATCCCCTTTATTCACCTGTTTTCCATTTATACACCTCAATCATATCCCCACTAATTCTACGCCTTTTTAGAGAGTGCAGATTCAGGGTCCTCAGTTTATCCTCATAGGGAAGATTTCTGATACATGGGATCACTTTGTCATTCTTTGTCCGTTTTCCAATGCATTTATATCCATTCTGAAATACGGTGATCGGAACTGTTCAGCATAATCTAAATGAGGCCTAACCAATGACATATAGAGTTGAACAACCTGAGGACTTCTATTATTTATACTTCTTGATATGAAGCCATGGATTCTGTTAGCTTTATTGTGAACACTTATGCACTGTTGTCTTGGTTTCAGATTACTGCTAACCAGAACTAAATCCTTTTCGCAATCAGTAAAACTAAGATCTACGTTTAGTTTATATGTGGCATGGTTATTTTCCTGTCCAACATTTAGAACTTTGCATATGTTTATATTAAGCTGCATCTACCACTTCTCCGCCCCCTGCATCAGTCTATTCAAATCATCCTAGAGGGCTCTAATCTCCTTATTAGAATGAATTAGACAACCTATTTTGGTGTCATCAGCTAATTGGTGTCACCACTGTTTATTCCCTCATCTATGTCCTTTATGTAAATTGTGAACAACGGGGCAAACACTGACCCCTGTGCAACACCACTTGTGACGTGCCCCCATTCTGATTTCTCCCTACACCTCCTAATTTCCAAACTACGAATTCTCTGCATTATATTCACACCACACATTGCCCTCAGACACACCTCCATTGCCTCCAGCCTCCTCATTGTTGCAACATTAACCATCCATGCTTCACACCCATATAAGAGCATTGGTATAATTATGCTTTCGTACATTCCCTTCTTTGCTTTCATGGACCAAGTTCTTTGTCTCCACAGACTCCTAAGTGCACCACTCACCTTTTTCCCCTCATCAATTGTATGATTCACCTCATCTTTCATAGGCCCATCTGCTAACACATCCACTCCTAAATATCTGAATACATTCACTACCTCCATACTCTTTCCCTCCAACCTGACATCCAATCTTTCGTTACTTATTTTTTTTTATCATCACCTTATTCTTTCCTATATTCACTTTCAGTTTTCTTCTTTTACATACCCAACCAATCTCATCTCTTCAGAATCTCCCAAAAGCACAGTGTCATCAACAAAGAGCAACTGTGACAAGTCACACTTTGTGTTAGATTCTTTGTCTTTTAACACCAAACCTCTTGCCAACACCCGAGCATTCACTTCTCTTACAACCCCATCTATAATTATATTGAACCATGGTGAAGTCACACATCCTTGTCTAAGGCCTACTTTTACTGGTAAATAATCTCCCTCTCTCCTACATACTCTAATCTGACCCTCATTGTCCATGTAAACACTCTTTACCGCTTTCAATAGCCTACCTTCTATTCCATACATTTGCAACATCTGCCCCATTGCCTTTTATACAAAGGAACTATGCATGCTCTCTGCCAATCCCTAGGTACTTTACCCTCTTTCATACATTTATTAAATAATAACACCAACCACTCCAAAACTATATCCTAACCTACTTTTAACATTTCTATCTTCATCCCATCAATCCCAGCTGCCTTACCACCTTTCATTCTACCCACTGTCTCACGAACTTCCCCCACACTCTCAACTGGCTCTTCCTCACTCCTACAAGATGTTATTCCTCCTTGTCCTATACACGAAATCACAACTTCCCTATCTTCATCAACATTTAACAATTCCTCAAAATATTCCCTCCATCTTCCTGATACCTCTAACTCTCCATTTAATAACTCTCTTCTCATATATTAATAGTAAACTTACTTACAAAATGTACAACCTACCTTGCTAATACTTCAGGGATGATGAAGCTGATTTTATTTTGCTTGTGTTAGAAACAGCGATTTATGAGGATTCAAGACATTTACGTCTGCAGAAATTAGGTTCTCTGATAAATAGTCGAGCGTCGTTGAACTTCATGATGTGACTGGCGGAATTCTGGTGTTATACGCAGGCTTTGTTCAAGTTATCACTCCTACATGCATTGGGTTCATTGGGGTGTGTTTCGACGTTCCTTGCTGTTTCACCTACATATATTTTGTAGCTGCCTCCACAAGGTATAGTGCAAAATTCTGCACTACTGGTTCGTGGTGGTTCGATTTTGTCCTGGTTAGATCCCTTATTGAAGTCCGGGATGCGATGGCGACTCTAGTGGTAGTTAGGTAAGACACATATGCAACAGTTAGGTATCTTTATTTCGAGACGTTTCGCCTACACAGTAGGCTTCTTCAGTTGAGTACAGAAAAGTTGATAGAAGCAGAAGAGACTTGAAGACGATGTAATCAGTCCATCACCCTTAAAGTTTTGAGGTGGTCAGTCCCTCAGTCTGGAGAAGAGCATTGTTCCATTGTTTCAGACTATGGAACAATGAGTCCTGGAGATGGGAAGTACAGTGTCTGCACTCTGAAGGAGGGGTGTTAATGTTGCAGTTTTATAACTGTAGTGTAAGCATGCCTCTAGCAAGACAGTTATGGAGTGAATTATGATGAAAGTTTTTCTTTTTCGGGCCACACTGCCTTGGTGGGAAACGGTCGATGTGTTAATAAAAAAAATAAAAGTGATACTGCTCTTACAAAAAAAAAATCTAACAAAAGTGTCGATTAAAAATAGCAGTACTCTTACTAAAGTTAAAAGCCAATCCTGGTCAAAACTTACAAAGCAGAAAATGTATTTACATGATGGTAAAAGCATGAACATCCCCCACATAGATCAAGTCAACCAATAGAATCCATAGACCGAGCCAGGTTCACACTTGCATGTCAGGAAATTTTACACAATTAGTCAAAAGGATTATGGGACCGATAACTTGGGAAGCCCTAGCAAGGTGCAGTCTCCACAACATAAGCTAACACTAGATCCAAGACAAAACAAAACAGAAAAAATATTTAGAGGCAAAAAAGCAAATCACGGCCCTCGAGACTCCGTCGGCAATATTATTCCAAAATCGAGCTAGGTCAGACCCTACATAAGGGTCAAACAAGATCGAAATAAGTAAAATAGTGCAGGAAGATGAAAAATAAAAAAGGTCCCACATGGTTCCACATAATCCAAAAACAAACCCAAGTCAAAACAAAAATAGAGTCAATATTGGGGCAACATTAAGAGAATCGAATATTTAAGAAACATATCAGGATGAATTATGGTAGTAAAAGGACAGGTTAATGCTTCTAGGAACAATACTGGCAGCTGGAGGAGTGAGGGAAAATCACACTTCATAGGTCACACTTCATACGTCACACTTCATACGTCACACTTCATACGTCACACTTCATACGTCACACTTCATACGTCACACTTCATACGTCACACTTCATACGGGAAAACGAAGAACAGGTCTAAGTAATCTGATCAAGAAACCTTCGTCATCGGCATGACAGACTCTTTGAAGAGTTTATCACTTAAAGTAAATTTGCTTTTTATTATTTAACTAAATCATAGTTTCCAAAATTCATGATAGACTTGGAAGTTAGTTAATCAGAATTAATTTCCGCTTGTAATTATTGTCTTGAAATAATTAGTCAATTATAGTTATTTGCGAACAAAGTCGATCAACTCTGAACATTAGTTATCTGAAATTATTAGCACTTTTTTGGTCTCAGAATAAATATGTAGTTATAATGTGTGTTGTAGGATAACTTGTTTCATGTATTTCATGTAGGGAAGACTTGTATTTCATGTAGGAATAGCTTATGTTAGGTAAAAGGACTGTAAGGGAAAAGTTCAACAGGTAGGAGTAGCGAGCGAGTATATGGTGATGATAGTTTGATTGCCAGTCTGCTTGTTAAGGCAGGGTCAGTGTCTAGCTCCTGCTATCCCCCGCCTTTTTCACCCGGAAAGGTGACGTGTGGGGCTCCGACCAAATGGATAATCACTTGACTCACAGCTCAACTCTTGGAATGTCAGCTTGGGTCATCTAGCAACCAAAGAAACAGTGTTGAAGGAGACGAACTTCACATGAGTTCTGGGACGTCACTTTTTATCTACATACCGGAGTGTAGCCAACCCCAGGCAACTACCTCTCATCTTTGCAGTGGTGAAAGACCTGCGTTCCTATTATCTTGACGGATTATTCAAGGCTAGATACACTGTGAAGAACTAGTCGTTGGGTTGTCACTCAACATTTGTGACCCCCCTCCCCCACATCATCAGCAACGGCTACAATTTCTACAAGACGGTGTCAACATCAACCAGACACCCCACTTTAACTGTACATATTAGCGTTGAATTCAAATGTCATTTTTTTTCATTTCATTTTTTTCTTTCAAGTAGGATAAAAGTTCATATTTAAATGTTTTATATTTTTAATTCTAACAATAAAGTATTTATATTTGTAGGTTATTCTTTTTTCTATTCATTAATTTTCCTGAGGAGGAGCCAGCCTTGTTAAGACCAACTTAAGATCTTACAGGGTTGAGTAAGCCTTCACAAGGACACATGTGTAACTAATGTGATATTTTGTTTTGGAAACGTTACACTCTCCAAGAGCTTTGTCAAGGTGTAATGGCTTGACAAAGCTCCTGGAGAGCGAAACTTTATCACAAAATGTCACTCAGGTTGCACTTGTGTCCTCATAGTGTGGGTAATTCTATCATTATTAGTACAGGGATAACTTATGGTTGAGAAAAACACGTAAGCAAACACTAGGACATACTAGAAAACATTTCGGTCCTGGGCCCTTGATCACTTCTAACATACAGAGGTTGAAAGATATTATATATAGGCGGAGAGTGAGGTGTGAGTGATGCATGGTGACCTGAAGAATGACATATTGGGATGAGGACGGGTAGACGATGAGATCATGTGACTCCTGTGTTGTTGGGTAGGTGCTGCTTTGCCTGCTTGAGTATCATGTACGCTAATATTTTAGAAATTTTGTAGTTTCCATTGTTACGTTCTATGGTGTCATTGACGGCGACAAGCGAGGCTTCTAGACATCTTCAGCGTCTAGTCTTGTTTAGTGAGAACGAGTTGTGCCTCATCCCAGTTCATCAAGTGTCCCGAGAGTCACTGTGGAGGACACAGGTGTACCTTAAGTCATCTCTGTTACTGGCACATCGATGCTCGTTCAGGCTGACCAGAAGATTTTTGCTTGTTTCGCCTATATATATCTTGTGACAATATCCACATGGGATGGTGTAGACGCCTGGTGTGGAAGTTAGAGTTTATTTCAACCCAGGCACAATACGGCCTGTTATTCTGGGTGTAAAGGGGAGTAAGGAGCAGAACAAACACAGCTGAATGACTCTGAAATATATTTTCCTTCACCAAGAGCAATAATAATTATATACAACTATGTACACTGTATACAGTTGGAAATGCATGTGTACAACATGGTTTAGGCAAGGCAAAGACACATTCTGGAGACAGAAGGGACAACCGTGCTCAACCAGCTCTAGTATGGAAATGACAAGGGTAGACAGGTGGGTGGTGACCACAACACCTCTACAATTACCAAACCCTTCTTTTCATTGGCTGAACCTTGGTACTGATTGAAAGATGGGGGCCCCATCATTCGACCCTTAGTACACACATGTACACACTCTCAATGAGGGTGTGTACATGTGCCAAATAAAGATTACATGCACTCTGCATGCCACAGAGGTGTGGGGCTACGTTTCGTGGTGAGATCTTTGATAGATGATGTGTTTATGGAGGAGACATTTATGTTACTCTTAGCAAGTGCCTGGCAAGTGTTCGTGGCAACATCACCACATGGGAGCACTATGAACTGCTTAGAGTGACTCACGAAATCGTAATGACACAATTGCAAACAAACCATACCCAGGCCGGGATTGAACCCGCGGGCTGGAGTTTTGAGACTCTCTGACCGCGGGTTCAATCCCGACCGGGGTATGGTTTTTTTAACTGATTAGAGGGCTGTTTCATGGTGGGGTTTGAGGATAGCTTGTGCCTTCAGTCTGCAATCCCAAATAAAGAAGGAAACTGAAGACATGTAAAAGCTTGTGTTATGTAGGTACTGTTGATAAATAGTTTACCAGCTAGGGTTAAAGTTTAAATATAGGGGGAACTTAGCTTGATAAGACAGCTATCGCCCACACAGCCACCCCTGCAGGCAAGATCTTGAGAAGCTGTCTTAGCCACTTCGCAACAGGCTGAAATGGAAATGTATTAATAATAAATTACCCCTAGGGGCATTATGTCAGCGTATTTCCAAAACCGATTGCTGACAACACTTACATGTGTGGACTCAAAGGTCCGCCTCTCACTGGGGTTAATGATAAGTTACTAATTTGCAACTTCGTACTCAACTGCACAGTCAATTGTACTCATTATGTATTAGTACACTTGCCTGGGTAAATGTATTTGACCCATAGATACACCCGGATATCCGATAACTTGATTGAAGAATAGTGTTCTTTGAAGAATGTTGCCCTACACTCTGTTGGATCACAACAATTGCTGTTACACTTGTCATCAAGAATTATTCATTTATTCATAAACTGTTTACTAGAGAAGCTGATCACACTTCTCTGTGTTTATTGTGTTTTTTGAGACACTGTATTCACACTAGCGTACGGATCAGTGTTCTTTGTTGGTTATCCTGGCATCAGTATGACTCTCAGTAGGGTGAAAAGTAATCTGACCTCACAGCATCATACGCTGCTTCAATGCCCCTAGAACATAAAGGAAAAGCTAACCTAGTACTTTTTTGCATCCTTGCCAAACTTCCTCCATGAGGCAAAGCAGAATGCTTGATTCTTGCTTTCTTCAGCATAGACAATAACAGTAGTGATCAATGCGGCTGAGCGGTCTCTTCCGGAGTGGTCTCTCAAAGGATGCCGCCTTTTCACACCTATGTGAGAAATTTCGCATCTATCTGATAATGATCCTTCCCGTCCCGTGCCACGCGCCCGCATGCGCCCCCGCCTGCACGCCCACTCGCGTCCACCAGCGCCCGTGCCTGTGCCCACCCATGCCCGCGCCCACCCATGCCCGTGCCGCCCCCACAGCGCCTTCTGCAGCGCCCACCGAATCGCCCCTGCTCCCCAATTTTTTCCGATTTTTTTCAATTTTTTTTTTAATTTTCTTGTGCTCTCCATCAGGTAAACTATGTCCTAAATGGAACATGCTGGGAGGATATCTTAAATTACATAGACCCGAACCAATTCCTCGAAAAGATCACCCTCCTGGTAACTGAAGTATGTTCATGGTATGTTCCTATAAGACAAAAGAAAAGAAGTAAACTGGAGAGACGCTCCCTCTACAGAAGAAGACGAAGAATCATTGAGCTCCTCAAGAATGCCAGATTATCTGATACACGGAAGGTAGTGCTAACCAGGGAAGTGGAAAATATTGAGCAGAAGTTAAAGGACTCATACAGGATCCAGGAGAGACAAGAGGAGCTAAAAGCGATTAATGAAATTGAAATTCGAAATATTTCTTTTCATACGCCAAAAACAAGTCAAAAACCACTTCTGGTATAGGGCCCCTGCTCAGACAAAGACGGATCCTACACTGACAACAAAGAAATGAGCGAGATACTGAAATTGCAGTATGACTCAATGTTCAGTGAGCCACTAACCTTTTTAAAGATAGATGATCCAAACAATTTTTTCATAAATGAGCCTCAAAACCCTGCCAATGTAGGCCAGATTTTTGACATAACTCTAACTCCACTAGACTTTGAGAAAGCCATCGACGACATGCCCATGCACTCAGCCCCAGGCCCAGACTCGTGGAACTCGGTGTTCATTAAAAACTGCAAGAAACCCCTCTCACGGGCCCTAAGTATGCTATGGAGAAGGAGCTTAGACACAGGCGAGATTCCACAGTCACTAAAAACAACAGATATAGCCCCACTCCACAAAGGTGGCAGCAAAGCAGTAGCTAAGAACTATAGACCAATAGCTTTAACGTCCCACATCATAAAAATCTTTGAAAGAGTTCTAAGAAGCAGGATAGCAAACCACCTGGACTCCCCAAAATTGCACAACCCAGGGCAACATGGTTTCAGAGCAGGTTGCTCCTGGCTTTCGCAACTGCTAGACCACTATGATATGGTCCTAGATGCACTGGAAAACAAACAGAATGCAGATGTAGTATACACAGACTTTACAAAAGCCTTTGACAAGTGCGACCATGGTGTAATAGCACACAAAATGCGTGCTAAAGGGATAACCGGCAAAGTAGGCAGATGGATCTTCATCTTTCTAACCAATCGCACACAAAGAGTAGTGGTAAACAGAGTTAAATCAGATGCTGCCATAGTGAAGAGCTCTGTCCCACAAGGTACAGTACTCGCACCTGTCCTGTTCCTTATTCTCATATCAGACATAGAGATGTAAACCACAGCGCTGTATCATCTTTTGCAGACGATACTAGGATCTGCATGAGAGTGTCATCCACTGAGGACACTGTTAATCTCCAAGAAGATATAAACCAAGTTTTCCAATGGGCAACGAAAAACAATATGATGTTCAATGAAGACAAATTCCAACTACTCCGTTATGGAAAACTGGAGGAAATAATAACTAGGACTGAGTATACTACAAACTCCAATCACACAATAGAGAGGAAAAGTAATGTGAGAGACCTGGGAGTGGTAATATCAGAGGATCTCACCTTCAAGGATCACAACAATGCCACTATCACATCTGCTAGGAAACTGATAGGATGGATAATGAGAACATTCAAGACAAGAGATGCTAAGCCAGTGATGATCCTTTTTAAATTACTTATTCTTACTAGGCTGGAATACTGCTGTACATTAACATCCCCATTCAAGGCAGGTGAAATTGCAGAGCTAGAGAATGTACAGAGAACCTTTACTGCACGTATAAGTTCCATCAAACACCTTAACTACTGGGAACACCTGGAAGAACTTTTTTTTTTTTTTTTTTTTTTTTTTGGATCTCCTTATTTCTTGTATGTCTCATAACATGATTCATCTACTTTACCAGATTAAATTTAATTCCTCCTATGTTCCCAAGTTTCCAATTTAGTCTCCCGTGATAAACTATATCAAAAAGTTTCCTATATATGGGTAATTATGTATATAAAAAATTCGACCCCCAGCATATAGCCACAATGGCCTTTATTTTGCACACACTGTAGCAACTAAATCTGCTAAACCAACTAATTTATGTACTTTGTAATAATACAGTTAATAATATACTTGGATTTTATCCAAATAATTTGTAATAATATAGGAGAAAATATCTTTGGACATTTGTTTACATCCAAGAAAATTCCAGAGTCATGAAGCCGGCAGTCTTAACTGACTTCTAACACAAATTTTACCTCACTTCTTGGCTAAGTAACACCTCTCCAACATTATTCACCTAGTATATACCCTCTAGGATAGATAAAAGAGGCATACCTTTTAATATTGTAAGCATCTTTTTGTGAAAAAACTGTGTTGGACGTTGAATGTTTTTTTTTTTTTTATATTTTTATTTAGAACATTAGGACAAATAAATAATGTAGTGCATGAAGTATAAAATTAAAAAACCACACTAGATATTACAAACCTCTAGTACACAATTTCCCCCCCTGGGGTTTCATTTAAAGAACACCATAGATAATGGCCATATGACAACATATTAAGAAACCCACAACCTTATACATATCCATATACATAACCCACAACCATCATACTTAACCCAAAACCATATACATAACCCACAACCCTACTTTTACAATCATTATTGCCTATGTGCGGACACTTAGCTGTAACTTATACCCCCCCCACCCGTATGTACAGTTCGCCGTTCTAAATTAACATACATTTAATTATCTAATGCTGGTCATCACTGACCTCATCAAAACCTTAATGAGTGTTTAACTAAGAGTTGGTTAAGTGCATATGATCAAGACCAACATAAATTTACAGGACTAAAACAGATATGAAACTTTAAATTCCTATACACATACACTGTAATAGTAGACGAATATACTCCACCATACTAAGTTCAATTATTAATGTTAACCATGATTATAAACTTCAAACATTGCTTAACGTGAAGTTCACGCTCAATATGGCAAGATAATTCAACCAACATGCTACATGCGGTACAATACTAGGGCTTTGTACACATTTTTAAAGAACCAAGGATTACAACATGAAAAAGTAATAGCCAAATGGGCTATTATGATTTAGTATGTTACCAACACTAAACTCCTTATACAACTATAAACGACACGTATAAAACTTTAACAAAACGTGTCACACATTCCACAAGGCTTCATTTTATGGAGTAATCAGATCTCAGAGCCACACAACGCCACAATCCATACACATCACAGAGACGTACGGAACCCATTCATAATACATACACGTCACTCATAAAACCCGCTTCTCTACCCTGAAAAGTCTCGAAATACTGTTTGGTGCTACACGGGGGGAGGCCAGCTCCCCCCGTTGCTTAACCACCGCAGTTGCAGCACATTTGAACAGTAAGAATCGATACTTTGCCGGAAAAATATTATCCCAACTTCTACCATTACGAGTTTAATTTCTGCAATAGTTCGTTGATAACCTGCGCAATGCCCTGATCTACCTGATCCCCGGTTTCACGCATACCCCACGAGATATAGAGGGGAACATCAGACAACACGTACATTATTGGCTCTTCGTAACCTCACTTGATTCTCCGTTAACTTCCATTGTAAAGGCCCGTAAGGTTTGAAATACTTCCCCCCACTAAGAAAATCTAAAACCCGCCCCAACACGAACGATACTTTGTCCAAGGTTTCACAAAAGTAGACTGCTGAAAAGCTGTTTCTTCAAGACCGCATCGCAAGCAATCCGCCATCCCTTACCAAACCATCCTATTTAAGACCGATTTTGATGCTAAAATCCCCCATGACAAATTCTGTACACCATTCTCGAAACCCTTGGTGCCAACTTAGTTTACAATAATTCCTTCCTTATTTACCCCCAATTATTCAGCCGGAAAAACAGACAATCCTGTATAATTTCCCTACGACAAATATGCTGCCCATTTGCCCCTACCCGGATCCGTTGCGCATTTCTCAACTTTAAATCAAGCGCATGTCCTCACACTCGATTAATACCCTGCCGCTCCACCATTTACGCATTTCGATCATTACCCGACACCGGATGCCCTTCTCCACCGCCGCCCTAAGGAACCGCTGCTTACCATAGGTGGGCCTTCACCCGTGGCCCAAAGCAAGAGACCTAAACCCCACACGGCGTAACATGGGTCATGAAACCTCCCGACTTAACCAAGCCCCTCCCGAAACCCCAAACTTAAGAGTAAGGACCCTTCTCGCAGATTCCTGAATTCCGTCTTCTTAAAGGAGTACACCGCGGCCACACCACATAACTTTCACTATAAATCAGTGTATTAACCACTACTGTCCTCTGTTGCAAGAGACATCCCAGCTATTAACCCGAAGTCGATCTAAAGCTTTGTTAACCACCCAATCGTGTTTACCCTTCGGCTTCCCTTCTCATATGCCATGTACACGATGCCACATCCACTTATTCTTAGGTTGCACACGGGACTGACCACCCATAACCTTTCGCCCAACCTCCCACCCCTACCATTGTTCCCAACCTCACTATAATATTCCGATTTTGCCTTGTTAACGGAACATTGCACTGACTCTGCCCCAAAAACTCCAACAATCCATCCACGATTGCAAATCCTCCTACCTTTTAACAGAATTGTGGTATCATCTACGTACCGACACCGCGCTGCATGGTCATGCTCACGTTCACGCCTCAAACACCATCCACCAGCTCATAAAATGGGTTTTGCATACAAGCAAAAAGCAGCTGGGAGAGGGGTGCACCCTTGCCTCAAAAAACCCCTTTCCAACGGACGGTGAACAATTACCGTTTAACCCTTGTACGCGTACATAGCCGTGGCATACTCAAGGTATCCACCCATTTGCAATCCCTCTCCAATACCCTGCTTCAATAAAATAAGCCTCAATATATCCCTATCAAACACAGTATTAAGCATTTTGAAGTTCAAAGCCGAGAACACCACCACCCCTTCGGACATTCCTACCAAAAACTCCCTAATCGTACATGTCCGTCCCTTCATGCTCCTACCTGGTATGCCTAGCTGCTCCTAGTGAATAACGGACCCATAACCTTCACTCATCTGTTTCCTTACACTTTTGCAAAGATTTTATAGTCAGAGCACATAAGAGTTATTGCTCTATATGCACTCAGACCCTACCCCCCTCCCTTTTTGCGGCACCAAACTACTACCCCTGTTCTTTGTGACATACCTAACCTCCCCTCCATGAGCATGCTATTTAATACATCAACCAAAAGTCGCTTATACTTCCCCATGCGCCCTATAATATTCATTCGAAATGCCATATTTACCTGGTTCTTGGACTATTCTTTTACTCTTACTATAAAATGCCTCCTTACCTCCTCCACTCGATGTCTACCTTCTAGTACAGTTCTATCCCTGTCACTTATAACTTTTCTGAAATTCCCTCCTCCCCAGGCCGCCCTCTGGACCCCCCCCTTACTCCCTCGTAGCTTTTCCCAAATCAATAGATCAGCATAAAACTCTTGCTGTCCGTGGTGAGGAGTACTTTGACCCCGGCCGGTAACCACCAAACCCGTGCATACTTCCAATTGCACAGAGGGACGTCGCCTGTTGCCTGACCCTACAATTTGCGCAAGAAAAACCCGAAGGTTTGTCACCCTCATAGCACTTCTTTCCTTACCTGCTCTGACTCTAACGCATTGAAACGTTCTTTGTGAATTTCTGCAAGTCGACTCGAAGAGTTCAATGTCGTCATACTATACTACTCCGCCCCCCACCATAGTAATCATTTAGCTGCCCCTCCAGATAGTTTTGCAGCCCTACATCCACCTCGCCTCCTCCTTTTCCCCGCTTCTTTATAATAACTACGCTATTCCAGGTTTGGGCCATGCGTTTCCACCATTCCAACAAACATGCACACTGCCCGTCGCTGTTTCCCAAATATTCTTCCACCAAGTCCTGGGATAAGATGACCTTATCACCCTCCCCCTCCATTAGCCCGCTCATTCAGTTTATCCAATAAACCTGGATAAACCCTGATCATCATTCCATCCAGTTCAGTGCGCTCAGCACTGCTCGGTGATTCTGAAAAACCCCACATCATGGGTCTGTACGTGCCAACTCTTGCCCTTGTGTTACATCAAGAATCTATCCTGGACGGGCGAATAGCCTACGAACGTACGTATGCTCCACCCCCCACCCACCCCCGCCCCACCCACATCATAAACCCTGCATCCCAGCAGATTCAGTAATAAGACAGGTAAAAATGCAACCCGCCACCGCGGCCCCTCAAACATCGCCGTGGCGGATAACGCAATTCAATCCCCACCATGCGGTAATGATCGCAAAACCCCGTGTGTATAACGTTAAAGCCTCCTACAAATTCTACTTTAACTCTTTATGTTGCTCTTTCCGCTGGCATGTAAAACGCCAATAAAACAAAACCTCACCTCACCCCAGTACCCATCTACCCTCACCACCCTCCACCTCCCCCCTCCTCCCATCTTAAGACACGCCAAGGGCTGGACTCCTTCACCGCTATTAGCTACCCCACCCTTTAATTTTAAAGAACTGCTAACTACATTCCGGCCCCCCCCCCCCCCCCCCCCCCCCCCCCCCCCCCCCCCGGTAGCCTTTTAACCGTAACTCTAACGCCCAAACTTATATTTGTTGTTGTTGTATGGAATACATTACGTCACAGCATATCTGCGCAAGAACCAATCCATACACACCACACTTAAACTCTGCCCGCAGACCTTTTTTACATTGGTTGGTAACACACTTGAATTCAACAAAAGGAGGGTTTTCCTCTATGCTTGTGGGTACTTTCCCGTTACTACATGTACATTACACTGACCTTTTTGACCTTTGATTCAAAGGCCCCCCTCACCCCCCCGTGCCTACCCACATGCTGGGCTGCTTGCTCCCAACCACGTCTGCAGGAGGCGCCTCCGCACTTTCTCTCGAATAATTTCTTCCCTGGAACGCTGTCCCGGTTGTCAGGGACCTCGTCCATATCGACACTCCTGCCGTCCGTTTGCGCGGAACCAAACTTTCACACACATCGCCTCACCAGACGAAGGCCTCTGGTGAACTTGTTTCCACCACCAACCTATGCATCGTGTCATTGTAGGAGGACACGTCCAGGGTCTTCCCATCTTCGGCGGTAATATCTTCACCACTTCTTGACTCTACGGTGAAACGTTGGGCTATGCTCTGCCCCATCCAGGAGATCGTTTGCACGTTTCCAGCAAACTTCCTGTGACAAAACCTTCCACAGGCTCGTAGGCCCACAGGTGGGTGGGCACGTTTGTTAGTGTCCACCGACAGGGTGGCGCACGCCATAGTCCGCTTCTCCTTTGTTGTACTTCCTCACTCCAAAGCTTAGAGTCCTTGTTCAGGCGAGGGTCCAGTCTCCAGGTCAAGGCCTCGTCTTGCGACCACAGGAGAAGGTTCCCGGATAAGTACAACCCGGCGTCTGGATAGCACTGAGCAGCCATATGGTCATAACGAGTTTGCTTAACCTGCATGTCTTACGTTGGCCGATAGTGAACAACAACTTGGGTCCTGTGTGCTCTAGATAAACGTAGATGGATTCGGCTGTTTTAATGTCATCTTTAGGGTGCAGGAGCCTTAGGAGCCCCTCGTTTGGGCCCTCCTCCATTCTCCCTTGGGCGCTGCATGTACCTCCATGACCGTATTTGCCAAAAACTTCCGAACAATATTACTCCTCCGCCTCGAAAGGCCACGTTCCTGACTTTGACCCAGGTGACGTATGTGGAGACGTCATAGCAGACATACTCGACGCCTGAATGACACAGTCCCCATTTACCTCTCCTTGAAAAGCGTCCACATTCTTGGAGTTAAAAGCCGGAATTGCGAATTTTTACAAAAAAACCTCGACATCCCAATTGAGAGCCACACCTATATTTCCTCCAGTGGGGATGCCATAGACGTAGAGATTGATGGTAGGCAACCAAGACATGAAACGTTGCCCACTGAGGAGCCACGAATAAATTCCACACAGACCGTGTTTATCTTCTACTTGACGATCCGCCCATCTTTAGCGTCTGAGTACACGGTTCGCACCAGGTGTAAGCAAGACGCAGGTCAGAAAGGCGTCCTCTCAGCCGCAGGGTGAGAGACGATTAACTGTCCTGTTCCTTATTCTCATATAGGACATAGAGATGGAACCACAGCGCTGTATCATCGTTTGCAGACGATACTAGGAGGATCTGCATGAGTAGTGTTCATTCCACTGAGGACCATGTTAATCCCAAGAAGATCTAAACCAGTTTTCAATGGGCAACGAAAAAACAATATGATGTTCAATGAAGACAAATTCACAACTATCCGTTATGGAAACTGGAGGAAATAATAACTAGACCCTGAGTATACTACAAACGCCAATCCACAATAGAGAGGATAAAGTAATGTGAGAGGACCTGGGTAGTGGTAATTATCAGAGGATTCACTTCAAGGATCACAAAACAATGCCACTTTCACATCTGCTAGGAAACTGATAGGATGGTTAATGAGAACATTCAAGACAAGAGATGCTAAAGCAGTGATGATCCTTTTTAAATTACTTATATTAACTAGGCTGGGAATACTGCTGTTCATTAACATCCCCATTCAAGGCAGGTTGAAATTGCAGAGCTAGAGAATGTACCAGAGAACCTTTACTGCACGTAGTAGTACACATCAAACACTTAACTACTGGGAACACTGGAAGAACTGACTTGTACTACATTAGAGCGCAGGGCGTTGAGAGATATAAATCATAATATTCACCTGGAAAGATTCTGTAAGGACTGGTCCTATTATGCCAACACGCAACACTCCATACGAAAGCAAAGACTTGGCAGGTGATGCAACATCCCTCAGGAAAAGGTAGAGGCGTCACTGGTACATAGAGGAAAGCACATTAAGTGTCCGGGGCCCAAGATGACTCAACAGCTTCCCACCAGCAATTACCGGGCATTAGGGAAGAACCCCTGGTTGTCTGCAAGAGGAGTGGCGACAGATACCTAAAGACGATGCCGGATCGCCGTGCTGTGGTTGTATGTTTGGATTACGTGCGTTCCAGCAGTAACAGTCTCGTTGATCAGGCCCTGATCCATCGGGAGGCCTGGTCGTGGACCGGGCCGCGGGGACGTTGATCCCCAGAATTCCCTTCAGGTAGACTCCAGGATCTCCTCGGATCAACACCCTCCCCCCACACCTCCCACCATCCACTTCTACCCTTTATGTCCAAATATTCCTGCTCTACTTCCTTGGATCAAATTTTTGGATCTAGCAGGTCAAAACAAATAGTAACTTGCTGCATGACATGGACGTCACCCCACCTGTATTTGTTCAGAGGTCAGTGACGTCACGTGATAACCTCACTCAGGACACAACAGGACTGATCAAGTTAGGTCACTCTGTGTCCCTTTATTAACTTAAAAACAACTAAGTTACTTTCTTCTTGTTAACTTAAATGAAGTAAACACAGGATATCACTAATATTTTCCACTTTAAAGTATTACATTTGTCTTATTACTTTCTCATCATTACACATTTCATATAACAACATAGGGAAAACATTACACATTTCATATTCAAAATAGGGAAAAACATTACACATTTCATATACATAATTAGGGAAAACATTACACATGTCATATACAACATAGGGAAAAACATGATAATTTTTCACTCTTACCAGGGATAACCCAAATAATGCACCATTTTCTTAATACACAACAATCAGCAATTTTTTACAAAATAACAACTAAGTTTACTCTCCTCATGTCAAGCGCAGACATCTGATGACTGTGCAAAAGACTGCTTGGCGAATCTTATCTGTATTTCTTCAGAATAAAATCTAGCGGCAGGTACCCGCGAAGTAACCTTCTTACCTCAACACCAACATCTCTAAGTTAACCTTCTTCCTCTTACCTCAACACCAACACTCCACTAAGTAACCTTCTCTCTCTACCTCAACACAACACTCACTAAGAATCCTTCTCTCTCTAACGTCAACACCAACACTCAAGGTAAGTACCTTCTCTCTCTACCGCAACATCCAACACTAACAGAAGTAACCCTTCTCTCTCTACCTCAACACAACACTCACGAATGTAACCTTCTCTCTCTACCTCAACACCAACCACTCACTAAGTACATTCTCTCTCTAACTCAACACCAAAACTCACTAAAGTAAACTTCTCTCTCTACCTCAACACCAACACTCATAAGTATCTTCTCTTCTACTTCAAACACCAACACTCCTAATAAGTAACATTCTCTCCTACCGCAACTCCAACATAACTAAGTTATCCTTCTCTCCTCTACCTCAACACCAACCCTCACTAAAGAACCTTCTCTCTCTAACTCACACCAACACTAAGAAACCTTCTCTCTATACCTCAACACCAACACTAAGAAATAGCAGAACATAGAAAGGAGGAACCACTGCAGCAGGCCTGTTGGCCCATACTTGGGCAAGTCCTTTACAAATTCATCCCTCTAACAAAACATTTGACCAACCCCAATGTTCCATGTACCCATGAAAATAAGCTTGATGTGCTATCCCACTCAAATCCAACCCCTTCCCAAATCATCTGCTTATCCAACCTAAATTTGAAACTACCCAAAGTCCTAGCCTCAATTAACCCCATAGGTGACTGTTCAATCATCAACTACCTATTTCCAAATCACAATCTTTCCTATGTCCTTTCTAAATCTAAAACTTATCTAATTTAAATCCTTACTGCGGGTTCTCTTCTTGGACAGAGATATCCTCAAGACCTTGTTTTACTATCCACTTTATTAATGCTGTCTTCCAATCTTTTACAATTCGCTCAGGTCTCCCTCATTCTTCGTCTCTAAACAAGTTGTAATGTAATTCTATGAGTCTTCAATCTTTCTTCATATGGAAGATTTCTTAATGCTATGTATTAATTTTGTTCCTGCGCTGAATGTTTTCAAAACGATTTTATGTCCATTCTGTAATATGGAGCCCAAATTGAGCTGCTAATCTAGGTGGGGCCCTTCTAAGATGTAAAAAGTGCTTTAGGTCTGGTTTCTGTTGTTCACTTCTTGATATAAACCCCAGAAATTTATTTCCCTTATTACGTCGTTAGGCATTGCTGTCTTGGTTTAAGGTTGTGTTACCAAAACCCCAAGTCCTTTTCGAATTGTATTGCTAAGTTCAAATTTTTAACTTTAAGTGCTAGGGTTATGGAAACTCCCGAGCTTCAAACCCTTGCATTTTCACATTAACTGCATCTGCCCTTTTTTGAAAGAGAGAGTTTGTCTAAACCCTCTGAAGTTCCCCTAACACTACGTTTAAAATCAATTAAAACTTTTGGGTCATCGGCAAATTTGTATATCACTAGTAATTCCTTCTAAAGATCTTGATAATATTATAAGCAAAACGGGCCCAAGACTGTCCTGGGGAAAACGCCTTGTTACTGATCCCACTCGGTTTTAACCCCATTTTGGACACTTTTGCTTCCTGTTGTGACCCTGTTCGATCCACAGAGCCCCCCCTTCCCAAAAAGCCATGAGTGCTATTTCTTAACAGTCTTTGGTGGGGAAAACTTAAAAAATCCCTTACAAAAAATCAAAGTAAAAAATATCAAATTTTTTCGGGTAAACAGCCTAAAAAGCTTTACTGAAGTCCCTTCTCTCTCTACCTCAACACCAACATAAGAAACCCTTCTCTCTACCTCAACAACACTCACTAAGAAACCTTTCCCTCTGCCTAAACCCCAACACCACTAAGTAACCCTCTCTACCTCAACACCAACACCCCACAAAAGATCCTTCTGTCTCTACCCAACACCAACATCACTAAGTAACCTTCTCTTTTACCTCAACCCCAACACTAAGAAACTTCTCTCTCTACCTCAACACCAACACTCCTAGTAACCTCCTCCTTTACCTCAACCCAACACTAAGTAACCTTCTCTCTACCTCAACACCAACACTTAAGTAACCTTTCTCTTCTCCCCAACACCAAACTATTCTAATAGGGGAAAATTTAAGGTAGAATGTTATCATTCCATTTTTTAAAATTTATTCACAAAATACCTTAATTTCAGAAAAAACCCCCTATTTCGTTAAAATTTTTCTTACCCTCCTTCCCCCCCCCCAAACCTTCCCTCCTACACCCCACCCCCCCATCTCCCAACCCTCACTCTCCCCCCAACTCCCCAACACCCATTTTCCCCCCAACCCCTCCTCTCCCCCAAACCTCATTCCCCACCAACATCTCAACAAGAACAATTTTCATCTTTCCCCAAAATTTTTTTTTCGTTTTAATATTTATCAGGAAAAGTCACCACAACATTTTACAACTTAAAACCACTTTTCGGTAAATTTTATTTGTCCAATTTTAATTTCAAATTTATCCCCCACCACACACACACACACCACACACACACACACACAAACACAACACACACCAAACACACACACAACCACAACGAGATTCAAAGAAGTGTTCACAGAGGAGACAAAAGGGGGCTCCGAAAGACGGGAGGGGGGGCACACCCAAGTGCTGGACACAGGCCCCAAAAACCGAAGAAAAAGTAAAGAGGTTCTGAGTGAGCTAGATACCTCAAAGGAAAAGGGGGCCAGTAAATCCCCCCTGGGTCCTGAGAGGGGAAAGGGGCCTTTGTGCCCCCTAACAAAATTTTTTAAATACATCTATCGAAACGGGGGAAATTGCCTGATCTGGAAACAGCAAATGAAAAGTCCCAATCTTTAAAAAAAGGAGACGCATAAAGCAAAAACTATGACCAGTGTCTGACAGTTGTATCCCAAAATATGGAGAAGTTGGGGAAAAGATGGTGGAAACACCTAGAAAAAATGATTTCATCAACAGCACCCAAAACATGGTTTCAGGGAAGGAATCCTGTGTCACAAATACGGGTTCTATGAATGGTGACGAAGTAAGAAGAGGGGGGGGGTGGATTGCATATTCTTGGACTGCAAAAAGGCGTTTGAACAGTTCCACACAAGAGATTAGTGAAAAAATGGAGGACCAAGCAGGGAAAAAAGGGAAGGCATACATTGGATCAGGGAATATTGTCGGAAGCGCGCGAGTCATGGACGTGGCGGCTTTTCAGGTGGGCACCTGTGACCAGGGGGGGGTCCCACAGGGGTCAGTCCTGGACAGTGCTGTTTCTGGTATTTGTGAACAATGAGGGAAGGGAATAAAATTGAGGTGTCCCTGTTTGCAGAGACGTGAAGTTGAGAAGAATTCATCGATCAAAGCCCAGGCAAACTCAAGGTATTGGAAGGTGCAGACCGGTCCAGCAATTGGCTCCTGGAGTTAATCCACTAAGGCAAAGTCCATGAAGATTGGGGGAAAGGGGAAAAAAGACTGCAGAGGAGTCAGTCCAGGGGGCCAGAGACTAATCCCTCATAAAGAAAAAAGATCTTGGGGTGGTATAACCCAGGCAATTCCTGAAGTGCCATAAACCAAATAACGGCTTGGCTATGGGCCCCTAGAAACCTCAGAACAGCATTCCGCACCTTAATAGGAATCGTTCGGGACCCTGTACACCGTGTTGTTACCCCATTTGGAGTATGTGGCACTTTGGGAAACCCAAACTAGCCAAGCAGTAAAAAAACTAGAAAAAAAGTCAAAGGTTGCAACAAGACTAGCCCCGAGCTAAGAGGTAGTCCTACGAGGGAGGTTAAGGGAAATAAACCCCTGACGACACTGGGGACAGGAGGATAGGGGGGACATGTAACGACAAAAAAAATACTGAGAGGAATTGCAAGCGGGACAAGAGGATTTTCCAGAGATGGGACACAGTAAAAAGGGGACCACAGTTGGAATTTTGAAGACACGATAAATACGGGAGTTAGGAAGATTTCTTCGTCAGAGTGTCAGGAAGTGGATTATTTTGGGGAAGCGATGTAATGGGGCGGATCCTAATACTTTCCCCAGAGGTATAAAAAGCCAAGGTTCAGGGGGTGGCCTGTAGCGACCAGTGAAGGGGGGGCCGGGTCGGCCGACCCCTGAACCTAAACTGGTGAGTGTAACACACAATTTTTCTCATGAAAAACCTTTATCATCTCATACAAAACCCCCCGATTATTTCGAACATCTCTAAATCATTTGAATACTCACAAAATCATTTTGAACATTTCCAACACCGAAAAACACTTAAAAATTTCATTGAACTTTCCAAAAACTTTTTGAACCCCCAATAAGATTGACATCTCAAATACCACATTAATATTCATTAAATTACAATATCTGCCAAAAAAACTCTCTCATTCTCCAGATTTTTACAACATTAGCAAAAAAAAAACAGCTCTACATTATCGTCTTCCAACACTAACACACACACCCCACACTTTCCTTGAACCAAAAAACACCTCAATTACCTTTGAATCCCAAAAAATCATTCAAAACCTCCAAACACCATGAAACTCCCAGAACCCCTTCATACTTGTTGAAAAATGGGTTCCCGTAAGTTTATAATTTTAAAAATAGGGAATACTTGTGATAAAAGACAGAAAAACGCCTACACAGCCGCCCTGCAGACGGATTTTGAATTTGTATGACATCTCTAAAGGGGCCCTGTAATAGATCATATTATGTAAAATAAATTCCCCCCTAGGGGGTGTTATGTCAGAATTTCTTCCGGATTGCTGAAAAAACTTACTTGTGTGACTCAAAGCCCGCAACTCACTCCCCGATATAGGTGTTGCAAACTCTTGCGATAAAGAATGCGCAGTCCCCCTTACAAGAAATTCGAACCCTCCCTTTCCCTCTTGTAGCGTGAGTATGGTTTCTTCACACCTTCGCGGTTGGTGACTTGATAGAAGCCACAGCCTTACACCGTCCTCCCCCCTAGCACTTTAAAGGGAAAAAGTGACCTAGTACTTTTTTCCTTCCCATTCCTCATGAAGCAAAGCAGAATGCTGAATCTTGCTGTTTTAAAAGTAGACAACAATGACACATCTTTACCATGGTAATAAAGTGGGACAGGATTTTCCTTAATTGTCCTGTAAAGGTAAAAGGGTGGTGTCTTTTATTAAATTTCATTTGCAACACTGGAGTCTTGCCGGGGCGGCGGTCGCTTGACACGTCGCATCTGGTGCGCATCTGGGGTAAATTTTCTTGCTGTAGCGAAAAAAAGATGCTTGCCCTTCTGAGAGGGCTGGGCCCCCCAGGGCTGAAAAGGGGCTGAAAGAGGTGAAAAAGGGGTGAAGGGGCTGATAAAACCCCCCCCCCCCCCTCTTTTAAAAAATTTTGAAAGGAAAAAAGGCTTTAAAAAGCGCCCCCCCCAAAACGAAAGAAGCTCAAGACTAAAAAAAAAAATTTTACAAACAAAATCCCTCAAAAAATTACTAAACCAAGACGAATACCAATTTCTATGAGTACACTCACCTCCAACTAAAGATATAAACTGAGCGCAAAAATCATGAAAAAAACAAACCAACCAAAAAACACTTACAACAGAATACCCTTTTTCGGCATCTCTAGTTCGACAACAACGCCCCAACCCACAACACCACTCCCACAAAACCCCATCCCAATCACCCCCAACCCCCCACAACAACCCACAATTATAACCACTTTTCGCATCTCTAGTTCGCACCAACACCAAAACCCCAACACCCACAACAACAACCCATTATAAAATTTTTTTTGGGATCCTTAGTTCGAAAAAAAATACCCATATCCCTCATCATTCCATTTTTTCACAATTTTTCCTCTTTCGATACCAATTTTTTCCCTTCGTTTTATTCTTAAATGTAATGCACTTCCCATACTTTTAAAAATTCCAATAAAATCCTCTCCATCCCCTTCTTGTTCTAATAAAATTTTTTTATATCCAACAAAATAATCATCTCACTACCCCCAATATGCGGCATGTTCTACACCCCCCAATCTTTGCCAAAGATCTAACTTTTTTACTTCTATAATTTTTTTTTAAAAAATTCAAACCCTTACTTTTTCAGTAAAATCCCCATATTTCTTAAATTTTTAAAAACAACCCCCCCATACCCCTTTTTCCCCTTCACCCACATTTCTTCACATCCCCTCACCCTCTCCCCAACCCCCCCCCTTCAGAACACCACAAAAATCCATTTTACACAAAATGATTATCACCCTTCAAATCCCCCTAAAATACGTATCAAAATTTCACAAAATTCTAGACCCCCTAACACACACGAACCACACTTTACTTTGAACACCTTCAAAAAACTCTCATACTCATTTGAGAACGCCTT
Organism: Cherax quadricarinatus; assembly: GCF_026875155.1. Lineage (NCBI taxonomy): Eukaryota > Metazoa > Arthropoda > Malacostraca > Decapoda > Parastacidae > Cherax > Cherax quadricarinatus. The sequence goes on from NC_069449.1 coordinate 2,934,761, forward strand.
TTTCAAAATCTCTTAAGAAAATTTTTCCCTGAAACCTTTATCATTCCACAGAACAACCCACGATTACTTCGAAAATCTCATTAAAACTTTTTTAATACCCCAAAAAACCTTTGAACATTTCCAAACACGAAACACTTCCAAAAAATCTTTTTAATACTCCCAAATAAGATTTGACATTTTCTAATTTATTCACTTACACTTTCATTAACTGAAATTACACTCATCCCCATATCTCCCCCAGTCTCCGATTTTTCTTTCACAAAAAAAATAAATATACCCTTATGACATGAGTTTTTTCCAAAACTAAACAAAAACACCCCCACACCCACACTTACTTTAAAACAAACCAAAGCACCTCAATTCCTTTTATTACTCGAAAACTATTTAAACACATCCAAAAAAAACATCAAAATCTTTTAATATCCCCCAAAAACCATGAAAAAATACCAAAAGCATGAATTTTGCCCAAAAACACTAAAACCCCCAAAATAAGTCAAACCACCAACTTACACCCATTTTAAGAAAATTTTCTCAAATCACTAAACCAAGACAAACCCTCACTTAGATATTTTATAAATGAGTCAAAAAAAAAAAAAATCTAAATATTGAATATCACAAAAAACACCTTTGAACATTTCAAAAAAACACCCAAAAACAACAGGTCACCCCCCCAATGAAAAAATATTACACACACAAGAAAAATAAAACATCCATTAACTAAAACCTGATCACTCACCTGAAAAAACCCTAAGATTGAGAAAACACTCTTTTTATAAAAAATTAACAAAAAAATCACAATCACCAACTCCCTACAAATCTAATACACTCACCTCAAACCCCCAAACATGCCAGCACAGTAGGGATACTCCCCTGACGTCCACTCCAAAACCGGGGTTTTTTTGGCGTCGCGACGTCCACCCCAAAAACCTTTTTCAATGTTATATCTCCAATATTAAAAATCACCCAATAACGTTTACCGATTTTATATTCCACCCCAAGACCAATTTTTGTACACATTTTCTTAAAACTCATAAACGAAGACACTAAATATTTTTCTTTTTTAAGATAACATAACATTTTGTCTTTTCTAGTACCCCCCAATTTATTTTCATTCACACTTACACATTTCATTTAAACCCAAATTACATCTCATCACCAAAAATCCTCCCTCATTCTCCAGATTTAAACATTAGCACACAAAAACTAACTCTACACTTATGACGAGACATTTCCATAACTAAAACCCCGACTAAAAATTTGAACCAACCCGAACAACACCAAAACACCATGAACATCTTCAAAAAAAAAACTCTGCACATCATTTGAACTCTTAAAAACACCCTCAAAACCTCCGAATCTCCAAAAACCACTGATTACTTCCAAATCACCACCCGTTTCTACAAAAACGCCGTTTTTTTAAAAACACTAGAAAAAAGTTCAGATCCCAGCTAACACCCATTTTATAGAAATCCCCCCAAAATCACTATAGCCCAAAAACTCCCCCCCCATTTCCCCCCCCCATGAGCGCAAAAAAAACATGAAAAAAACCTAATACACAAAACTTGTACAGGTTTTCCATAACTGAAAAAAATTCTTTTACACAAAAAATCAAGACAGCCACCCAAAAACAAACACCCCTGTTCCTTCTCAAAAAAAATAATACACAGAAAAAAAATTCATTTTTATAAACATCACCAAAAAAAATATTTGCCAATATCTAAGGGGCATCACCCCATGCCCCCCACAGGGGCCGGCGAGGTCACCTCCAGTGACATCACACTCCCTCTGTGTTCACTTGGTGGTCGTGACATCACACCCCCAACCCCCCTTTTGTTTCAACTGTTGTACTCAAATTTAAAAACACTAAACCAAAAGATTTCCGTCTTAACTCCACCCCTAAGATCACAGAAAAAACCATTTTATAAACATTCACACAAAAAAACAATTTTTACAATATCTAAGCGCATCCCTCACTAACCCCAACACACGATGTCACACCTCAAGGCCGGCGAGGGCACCCCCAGTTTATTGGGGGTCAGAACATCACACCCAAAACCCCCTTGTTTCAACGTTGTACCCTACATTTTTAAGAACACTTAACCAAAAACGATTACCAGATCCTTAACTCCCCCTAAGTACGAAAACCTCATTTTTTTTAAAAATTTACCAAAAAACCGATCCCAATTCCATGTTTACCATCATCTACAACATCTCACCAAGTCACCCAAAAAACTAAGTCTGATCTCAAAACTTCCATGATACAGAAAAAAAATCATTTTTTTAAATTCACAAAATAAGACACACAAAAAAACCACGGCTATCATGCTGGTGACCATTTTCCCCCTTACCCCGCTAAAACTTTCACACTCACTCCCAAAAATCGCAGCGAAGCTTCGCTCATTTTCCTCTGAAGAAGTGAATCTCCTTCAACACTTCCCAGTGAAACTTTCTTCACTAACAGCTATAATCATTTTCTTCCCCAGTTACGTTTACAGTAATGTGTTGTGTTAAAGGGGGGAATAATGTTTTTTGTTGCGGGTAAAGTAAAAAAATTCAAGCAAGATCTTACAATGATTTTCTGTTAAAAATTCTTTTTCAAAGGAAAGGCTAAGCCAGTATGAATTAATGCCTGACAAATGGGAAAAACTTGCGATTTTGGCTTAAATGGCAACGCTCTTCTTGCCGAATAAGGCAAGCGAAACTTTGTGTATGCAATAATTTTGGAAAAACCATTCTGAACCTAACGAAAAAAAATATATTTCATTGTTTGTTTATTAAATTATTATAAGCTTATCGAAAATATATTTAGTTGGACCTGGCTAAATTAAATTGCGCTTATGATAAGGTTAGGTAAATTTTCTAAGGTACTTTTGGTACAAAATTATTAACATTAACATTAACATAAACGAAAAGAATACATATCTTTTAAATGTATAAGAGAAAATTTTGGAAAGGATTTATTTTTAAATGAGCTCTTGCTAATTAACCCATTTTACCTATTCGGCATAAAAACAAGTGATTCTGAACTCAAGACTTGATCCTGCGTTCCCATGCCCAGGCCTGTGAGAAGACTACACAGTACATATCACTCTCTCCACTGCACCACAAATTCTCTGAGTCCACAGCAGGATTCGAACCTGCATACTCTACAGTAGTACTTCGAAGATAAATGGTTCACAGAACATATCGAATAGTCATGTTTTCTTAATGTTCTCAATATTCTCATGTTTGTGATAAGGTCGTTTGGGATTACATTATGGTTAGTGTTGTTAAAATGTAATTACGTGAACCTGAAAAGAGTGAGCTTGCCTTCGTGAAGCATTCACGGGGAATGTGTGTCGTTATATTGCTAATGACAATCTAATTCAGATGAACATGATGTGGTTTGTATATTATCAGACGAGATGAAGAGTATGATTGCCTACTATCCTGTTTAGTGGTGGTCGTGGTATTGGCCATCGTGGTGGTGGTGGTGTTGTTATTGTTTGTTGCTGTTGTGGTGGTGGTGTTGTTGTTTGTTGCTGTTGTGGTGGTGGTGGTGTTGTTATGTTGCTGTTGTGGTGGTGGTGTTGTTGCTGTTGTGGTGGTGGTGGTGTTGTTGCTGTTGTGGTGGTGGTGAGGTGGTTTTTGTTGCTGTTGTGGTGGTGGTGGTGTTGTTGCTGTTGTGGTGGTGGTGGTGTTGTTGCTGTTGTGGTGGTGGTGTTGTTGTTTTGCTGTTGTGGTGGTGGTGTTGTTGTTGCTGTAGTGGTGGTGGTGGTGTTGTTGCTGTTGTGGTGGTGGTGTTGTTGTTGCTGTTGTGGTGGTGGTGGTGTTGTTGCTGTTGTGGTGGTGGTGGTGTTGTTGCTGTTGTGGTGGTGGTGGTGTTGTTGCTGTTGTGGTGGTGGTGGTTGTTGTTGCTGTTGTGGTGGTGGTGGTGTTGTTGCTGTTGTGGTGGTGGTGGTGTTGTTGCTGTTGTGTGGTGGTGGTGTTGTTGCTGTTGTGGTGGTGGTGGTGTTGTTGCTGTTGTGGTGGTGGTGGTGTTGTTGCTGTTGTGGTGGTGGTGGTGTTGTTGCTGTTGTGGTGGTGGTGGTGTTGTTGGTGTTGTTGTTGTGTGTGGTGGGTGGTGTTGTTATGTTGTGTTGTGTGGTGGTGGTGTTGTTTGTTGTGTTGTTGGTGGTGGTGTTGAGTTGTGGTGTGTGTGGTGTGTGGTTGTTGTGGTGTGTGGGTGTGTGGTGTGTGGTGTTGTTGTGTGTGGTGGTGGTGGTGGTGTTGTTTGTGTGTGTTTGTGTGGTGGTGTTGTTGTATGGGGGTGGGGTGGTGTGGTGGGTGGTGGTGGTGTAGTGAGGTGTTGTGGTGTGATGGTGAGTGATGGTGTAGTGAGGTGGTGTGGTGTGGTGGGGTATGGTGGGTGTGGTAGTGATGGTGGTATGTGTGGTGTGGGTGGTGGTGGTGTAGTGATGGTGGTTGTGGTAGTGGTGGTGGTATGATGGTTGGTGGTAGTGATGGTGGTGGTAGTGGAGTGGGTGGTGGGTAGTGATGGGTAGAGATGGTGGTGTGAGTGATGGTGGTGTGTGGTAGTGATGGTGGTGTGTGGTGGTGTAGTGATGGTGGTGGTAGTATGGTGGTGGTGGTGAGTGATGGTGTTGGTAGGTGGTAAGATGGTGGTGGTGGTAGTGATGGTGTGGTGGTGGTAGTGATGGTGGTGGTGAGTAGTGATGGTGGTGGTAGTGAGTGGTGGGTGGTGGTAGTGATGGTGGTGGTGGTAGTGATGGTGGTGGTGGTGGTAGTGATGGTGGTGGTGGTGTGATGGGTGGTGGTGTGATGGTGGTGGTGGTTAGTGATGGTGGTGGTGGTGGTAGTGATGGTGGTGGTGGTAGTGATGGTGGTGTGTGGTAGTGTGGTGGTGTGGTGGGTGTGATGGTGGTGGTGGTGAGTGATGGTGTGGTGGTGGTGATGGTGGTGGTGGTATGGTTGGGTGGTGGTGGTGTAGTGATGGTTGTGGTGGGTGTGTGGTAGTGATGGTTGTGGTGGTGTGATGGTTGTGGTGAGGTGTGGGTGGTGGTGGTGTGGTGGTAGTGATGGTAGTGATGGTTGTGGTGGTGGTGGTAGGGTGTTAGTGATTGGTTGTGATGCGGTAGTGTGGTGGAAGGGTAATGGTGGTATTGATGGTGAGTTGTGGTGTATGGTGATGTGGTGAGTTGTGGTGGTGTGATGGTAGTGGTATTGGTGGTAGTATGGTTTGTGGTGGTGGTAGTGGTGGTGTGAGAGAACCAGCTTATGCAAGGAAGTTAGTGGTAGTGTGAGTGGACAGGCAACATATATTATGCAAGCTGCCACAGTATCTTGTGAAAGCTGTCTGAGTGTATTGTTTACGGTGGTAGCAATATGGAGGTGAGCAGGTTGCAGCTGTGGTCATGTAACACACATTGAGTGGGTGCGCCAGCCAGCCACCTGTCTACATATCCGCCATCCATGTATTATTACATTTATCTTCCCAACATTGCTAAATGTTACAGCCATAATTTTATTTTGTCTTCTCTTGCGTCATTTGATAGATTCTTCATACTTAATGCTCTTTGCCCCTAATTTATTTCGTTAAACTCTTCAGTTCTTATTTATTTTGTGGGTTTTTCCGTTCCCCATAACATTTACCTGAAGGTTACCTGTAGTTGCTTCCAGAGGCGACCGCCCCCTTGGCCAAGTCTCAGACCAGGCCTCCTGGTTACTGGTCTGATCGATCAGACCAGTAACTGGGACCAACAACCAATCACATTTTGAGGGAAAAGTTCAACAGATAGGAGTATCGAGCAAGTATATGGTAACAATAGTTTGATTGCCGGCTACATGTTAAGGTAGGGTAAGTCTAGCTCCTGCTATCTCCCCCCTTCCTTCCCCAGACCCCCCGAAAGGTGACGTGTGGGGCTCCGGTCAAACAGTAATCACTCGACTCACAGCTCCCAGCACTACTGTCAGTACACACCTGCTCATATTTAAGTGCACTTATTGGTTGAAAGCTTCACTTTTGACCAATAATAAACTTAGTCCCTTCAGCCTTGATATCTCATAAATATTTTAATAATCACCACGTCTTTTAGGTATTGTGCTTATCATGGAGAGTGATTTCTTAAGCAGTGGGTAACCTGTCTCTCTTTACAGCTTGGAATGACAGTTGGGTCACCTGCCAACCAACGAGAAGAATTGATGGAGACGAACTAAAGTCCTGAGACGTCCCATGTTGGATCTATCTACCTGTTATGTATAGACGCAGGACATAACCCCTCATCATAGCAGTGGTAACGAACCTGCTTTCCTGTCATCTGGACTAATTATTCACGGCTATAGACTGTGAAGAACGAGCCGGTGGGTTGTCACCAACACCTGCCACCCCCCCCACATCAGCAACGGCTACGATTTCAACAACACGCAGTGTCACCAACACCAAACACCCCAGTATCACTATATATATATATTAGTGCTGAGTTCAAATGTTATTTTTTTCATTTCATTTTTCATTATTCTTTCAAATAGGATATACCTTTCATGTTTCCTAGTTTTGTTTGCTCTATTAAATAATAAAGTGTTTATCTTTGTGAATTATTTCTTTTTCTATTCATTAATTTTCCTGAGGAGGAGCCAGCCTTGATAATACTGTCTGAAGTTTTTACAGGGCGAGTAAGTTTTCACAAGGCGACATTGAAAGGGTTTCGACTGACTGAATCCATTCAATTCCGTCTTGATCTCCCATTGGAACTTCAACGCCGCATACCCGGATGTTAAACACCATGAGTAATCATTCTCTATGTAGACTACAGTACGGATTTAAAAGTTTTTTGGTGATTTTTTATAGCTCAATTTATTGTAAGTAAAGGGCGGGAACATTTTAATTCTGCCATCTATTTTTATGTGAGCTTGAAAACTTGGAGGATTAACTCTAGGGCCCCGAGTTTTCCAGTGACGATTTTTTTTCATTTGACCATTACAAAAAGGGGAAGTGTCGTGGACACTCTTGTTTGTTGGGGAAGATGGAGGAAGGGCCCCCCTTTTATTACTGTTTGCTCGGAGGGCATAAACCCTTTGTTTTCATTAATAATATTGTTTAATTGAAGCAGGGAACGAGCCCCTGGTTTTTTTTCAGTTTTGAGCAAGCAGGAATTAAACCCCCTCTGTTTTCTTTAATCCCTTTCGTTTTTCCCTGGTAGTTTAAGTTATTTTTGCAATAAGGAGAATACCAGTTTTGGATAACGCTGGAAGTAATTTGGGAAAAAACAGGGAAAAAATTTTAGAATTTTTCATTAGTGCAAAGGACCCAGGGGAAAGACTCGAAAGAAAAAGAATTGGAGAGAAGAGAGACGTTAGAAAGGGAAAGAGAAGAAAAAGGAGAAAGAAAACCTTGAAAGGCAAGAGAAAAAGGAGAGAAGAGAATTGACAGAGAAAACCAAGAAGCCCCCGAAAGAGGCGGAAGGAAAAAAAAGAGCGCGATGACTTGATCGGGGGGGGAAGAGATAAAATTGTGAAGAAAAAGTAAATTAAGGAAACTTGGGAAAAAGGAAAAAAGGATAGAGAATGTGGGGAAAGACTAAGAACGTGGGGAAAGAGCAGAAAATGTGAGGAAAAAGCAGAAAACCCTAGTTAAAGAGAGAGAAAGGGATCGCGATTGAAAAAGCTCGCCTTGAATTAGAGAATAAAAAGAAAACTTTTACACAAAAAATTAGAGAAGGAGAAATTGAGATCAGCAGTAGTGCACATATTCCAACCCTAATTTCCCTCCCTTCACAGGGGGGGAAGACATTATTTCAACTTATCAGTTTAAAAATACGGCTACCCCTTTTGGGAAGGCTTACTCAGCCCTGTAACAATTCAGCAGTATTACCAATGCTGGTCCTCGGGGGAAAATTTAATGAATGGAAAAAAAAATAATAACAAAAAAGAAAAAACACTTTTATTTTTTAAAAAAAAAAATGTAAAACAATAAAAAATGAATGGGTATCGAAATTGAAAAAAAAAAGAAATGAAAAAAATTACATTTGAACTCAAAGCTAAATTTTATAAAAGGTAATGGGGTGTCGGTTTGGTGACACTGCGTGTTGTTGAAAATCGTAGCCGCGCTGATGGGGGGGGGGGGAGCAGGTGTTGGTGAACCACCGGCTCTTTTTTCACAGGATACCCCGTGAAAAAATTATTCAATGACGGGAAAAAAAGGGGTTTCTTTTCCCCAGGGTTTTGAGGGGGGTTAGGTCCTGCATTGGCTTAAAAACAGTAAGTAGATTAAACTTGGGACTTCAGGCTTTTAGTCCTCCCTTTCATTCACCGGGGTTGGGCAGGTGACCCATTCTGTCATACCAAGCTTTTTTAAAGAGGACAGGTTACCCCACTGTTTAAGAAACATCCCCAGAAAATAAAACCAAAAGAGTGGTGATTATTAAAACATTTAACCGTCGAATGAAAGGACTAAGTTAATTTTTGGCAAAAGTGAAGTTTTTCAACCAATAAGCCCCATAAATATGATCAGGCTTTGTATTACGTATGTGGGAGCGTGGTCGAGTGATTTCTGTTTGACCGGGAGCCCCACACTCACCTTCGGGGGGGAAGAGGGGGGAAAGGGGAAAGCGGAGCAACTGCCCCTCCCTTAACAACGCGGGCAGTAAAATTCACTTCGAGAGGGGAAAAAGGGGGGGAAATAGCGGGGAAGGAAATGCGGGGCGGGACTTCCCTACCTTAACAAGAGCCACAATGAAACTATTGTTACTATTCTCCCCGTACCCTATCTATTGAGTTTTTTCCCTCACACCCCCCAAAACCAAGACTTATAGTCAAGGAGAAAAAGAAGAATAGGCGAGGAAAAAGTTCTAACATGCGGAATCACGTAAGGCACAAATTCTTGACTGCACGAAAAATCAGTCAAGAAATAATTGGATGAAACATTGATATCACAATATGGAACTTAAAAGCCTGGAGTGCCAATCCCCCCCCCAAAGGGCACGGGGTTCCCCTTAAAAGTTTCTAGGTATTCAAAGGTTTGTGGTCCTTTCTAAAAGTTTTTTTTCCCCATAAATAAAATTTTAATTTGGGAGATCCCTCCCAAAAGGCCAAACATTTTTTTTTCTTGGGGATATCTCGTTTCTGCGGGAAGGAATTTTCCGCTTAGGAACTCGGGAAAGGGGAGTACCACCTGTATTGTAGTACACCGCACCCAAGCCCGATTGGAGGGATCATTCTTAAAAAAATATGTTTTTTTAAAAATCTGGAATCTTTAAATATAGGACTTTCGAAAAAATACTTTTTTAAACTCATTAACTTTTCCGGGGCTTGTCGGAAAATTTTAAAAGGGGTTTCCCTTCACAGATTCTTAAGGAATCGGATAAGATGCCTGAAACGAAGGTTCGGATAAACCGTGATAAAAAATTTCAAACCAGAAAACTACGCAGATTCTTGGTTTTGGGGGAATTTAAATTTTTAATAAAACTTTGATCTTTTTGGGAGAGGCCTGGAGAATTAAAAGTATCAATCCCAAAATATTACTCTTGGTTTTAACCCCAAAGGGAACATTTTTTCGGGTTTTCAGTGAGCCCCTGTGAGCAAAAACCCGCAAAAAATGATGTTAAGTTTTGGGTATTTCGCCCCACGTGGGATCATTCGTAAAGTTATCAAATAACTGAAACATTTGACTATTTCCCAAGCCCTTTTTTTAAACATCTCACGTAGTAGCCAGGCTTACCAAACGAAGGGATGTTCTATACTGCATCATACTTGGTGTGTAGGGAAAAACGGGGTTTCTGCTTTGAAGAAGCATCTAACTTACTTAGTGTGCCGCGCATATCAATCCTGAAAAAAGGAAAGGTCATAAAATTTGTGTAAACGCTATCTATTTAAGGCAAGGTCAGCATCCCCCGGGGTTTAGCATTAAGGGGCCCCTAAGTCAAAAACAGTTATATGAATTTTCCCCCTCCTTAACCATGACAGGGGGCAATAGCATATAGAAGGTTCAAAAAATCTTTATTTTTTAATAATTTGTCTACCTCTCGGTCAAATGCATCCCCAAGGTGAAAAGGAATGGGTATAATTTCCGTTTATGGTTGGGCCGTCAATAAGTCAATCTTTTGGACTACCCCTGGAGGGGAACACCTGGGAAAATCAGTAAAGACGTCTGAAAAGTTACTCACACATTGAAGTTTCATTCTTTATGGTCATCCAAAGACATTAACATTAATTTGGTTGCCCCAGTGGGCAAAGTCACCAAGCATGCAATTCTTCACCCTAGTCTTGTCAAAGTTATTTAAAGGGAGTTAAACCGAATTTGGTAAAATTTTTTTAAAAGGGGTTGATAGAAAAGCTTTTGGGTTTTCCCCTTTTACTTTTATGAGGTTCACTTTCCCCCAAATTTTTAATACTTTTAAGGCCTTTCCATGCTATAATAATTTATTTTTACTTGATCGGGAAAGTACCAGAACTTCATTCCTACTTTAAAACTTTTCCTCTGACTTTTGAAAAAAAATGGGGTTTTTTACGGTCCAAAAAACTTTTGGTTTTTCGAAACTATGTCAGAGGGCTCCCAAGTTTTGAATCTAAGGGCAAGGAGAAAAAAAGGGGAAAAAAACTGAACCTCCCGCATTTACCTCCCATTAGTCCCTAATCATGAAGGATGGACAATGGACCCTGGCCCTTTTTCAAGAGAATTCAAAAAATGAAAACCCCAAAAAATCACTGGGAACTTCCCCCAGGCAAACAAAGGCACAGGGTCGTAACGATGCCACTCCTTAGGGCAAGGGAGCAAAGTTTCCTTAAAATAACTTGGGGAAACGAATGCGGGGCTCAATCCTCCCATTACAGCTGGGGTGATAGGGGGTGGTAAAAAAGGGTTCACCCCCGAAGTTGGGGGAAAAATTTGCATTAAGTCAATGTGAATTGTGTCCCACGTCAGACAAAATTTTTCCCGGGATGCCCACCCTGGAGAAGATGAACAAAAAGGCTTCAGCCACCCCGGTATAGTTTTTGGTCTTTAAGGGGACGGTTCAGGGAACTCGAAGCAAAATCAACTAATTTAATAATATCTAGCCCCCAGATAAAGTGGGGATAAAGGGCCAAAGAGTCAAACTACTCTTTCAAAGGGGCCGTAAAGATAGGGATTTGACCCTAGGTATCACCTGGAAAACCCCGGAGGACAGTTTTCAAAAATTACACATTACATAGGGGATGACATTGAGGGCTTTTGGGCCAAAAAAAGGGTTTTCCTAATTTTATTTTTAAAGTTTTCATGCGGAAAAAGTCCGGTACTGGAGGTCAGAGCCCTTTTAAGAACACTCTCTGCATTGACTTGGGAAAAACTAAAATGGGAATAGTCTATCTCTTTTTGAATTTAATTTGAATACGATTTACAAGAACCTTTATATATTCAAATTTATATGAAAATTTTTCCTTTTGGGTAAATTTATTTTGTTTTCGGGATTATGGCAATTCGAAGAAAGAGCAATTACGTTTAAATTGGGCAAAGGAGTCCTTCGATATATCTAAAGGTTTTAAAATCAGGGAAAAACAAAAGGGTGGCATAGGGGAAGCCGGCTTTGGGCCCGGCCCTAGGAAGACATTTTGGTAACGGGGGTGATATCTTCACTTTCATCTAAAAAAGGAAACGGTTTAACTACTACTCGCCGAAAGTAGCATCACTGGTTTTTAATCCCCATGAATCTCACGAGATATTGTTCATCTGAACTTTCGAGGGGGTTCTCTGACTCTACAGGAAGTGGGTCTGAAACACTTATGCCACTTGTGATGAAAGGTCAACCCCAGAAGGAAGAATGGCACCTTTTTTCATTTCCTTTAGTCGGACAAAAGTATTGGAGTAGTACGGCTTCAACCAAAACCCGTGAACCCTTTTGGCCTAATGTAACAAAGATGGGAGGAAAGTGTCTGTACGGGGCCCAAGTAGTCTGAAAATATAGCAGAGGAATGAGTTTCTTTAAGATTAGGGAAAAATTTCAAAATGACTATACATGTGCATCAGTTCTCGTAAAATGGGAATACTTTAAGTCCATTTAAATGTTCCCGAACATGAAGGGTGCTTTGGGTTTTCAGCCCCTTTAAAAAAATTTTTCCCAAATTTTTTGGGCCTTCTTTGAAGGACAATCTGGAAATTATGCCCTTAAAACCACCAAAACAAACGGAAAAAAAAGAAGTCATTTACTTTCCACTAGAGGCTTTTTATTTTTAAAGGCTGAGAACCCTTTCCCCTTTGGGGTTTGATCCCTTTAGGGCTTTTAAAAGGAATTGTGGCCTCGCAACAAAACAGCGGGCCTCCACTTCCTCAGCTTTAATCGGTTGTTTTCTAATGAAGTTTTATCTGGGGGGGAAAGCTGTAGGGGAATGGTCACAAACCCTGAAGTCTCAGGGGATTCACAACTGTGATAAACCCCGAACTCTCTATCCAAAAGTCGAACAAACGAAAGAGTGTTACCTGTAACTGCTGAAAGTTCTGACCCGGCTGTAAGGTGGCATACCTGAAATCTTTCCTGTAAGAATTAGTGGTTTTTTGATATGCTTTAAGTATTACCTTCTTCAGTAGGTTATAATTACATATGATATCCTGCGACAAAGTTGCATAGATATTCAAGACTGTACCAGAAAATAACATTCCTAACCTGGTAGCCCAGGTGTCAGCAGGCCATTCACAGAGGGTAGCAGTATTTTCGAACCTGATAATGTATGAAGTTATGTCGTCCCCCTCTGTGAAGGGAGGTAAATTAGCTGTTGGAATATGTGCACTGACTGCACGTTGTTCCATTACTCCTTCCTCTAATTGTTGTTGTGCAAAAGTTAACTTTTTATTCTCTAATTCTAGGCGAGATTTTTCGAGCTCGCGATCCTTTTCTCTCTCTATTAACTCAAGTTCTCTAGCTTTTTCCTCACGTTCTCTAGCTTTTTTCCTCAACCTCTCTATCCTTGGCTCTTTCCTCAAGTTCTCTTAATTTAACTTGTTCCTCACGTACTCTAGCTCTTCACGATCAAGTCTATCATGCTCCTTTTTGTCTTCTCTTTCTCTTTATGTCTTTCTTGGATTTCTCTCTCAATTCTCTCTCTCTCCATTTTCTCTTCTCTTTCGATACTCTCTTCTTTTCTTCTTCTCTTTACCTTTATGTCTCTCTTCTCTCTCAATTCTCTCTCTTTCAAGTCTTTCCTGGATCTTAGCACTAATGAAAGATTCTAAATTTTTCCCGGTTTTTCCTAACTTCGAGCGTTCATCCAAAACTGGTATTCCTCCATACTTGCAAGAATAACTTAAACTATCAGTGGAAATGAAACGGGTATTAAAGAAAACGGAGGGTTCAATTCCTGCTCTGCTCAAACTGTAAATAAACCAGAGGGCTCGATCCCTACTTCAATTACACAATATGTATTAATTAAAACGAAGGGTTCTATGCCGGCTCTGAGCAAACAGTAAGTAGAATGGGGTCACTTGACCATCCAATCTTCTCACCAACAAATCAAGAGTGTCCTACGACAGTTCCCTTGATATAATAAAGAGCTCAATGAAACAAATTGTCAATGGAAAATCTCGGGTCCCTAGAGTCTAATCCTCCAAAGTGTTTCAAGCGCGAAAGAAAGGTGGCAGAATTAACTATTACATCCTGCCTGACTTGACTTACAATAAATTTGAGACTATAACAATCACCAAATCTTTTAAATACCTGTACCATAGTCCTACCATAGAGAATGATTACTCATGGCTGGTGGTAACCGTCTGTGGTATGCGGCGTTGAAGTTCCAATCGTAGATTCGAGATGGAATTGAATCTTGATTCAGTCGAGTTGATCCTGGCAAGGTCGCCACTTGTGAAGGCTTACTCAGCCCTGTAACAACTTCAGTCAGTATTACCAAGGCTGGCTCCTCCTCAGGAAAATTAATGAATAGAAAAAGAAATAATAACAGACAATGATAAACACTTTATTATTTAGAAACGGAAAATGTAAAACAATAAAACATGAATGGGTATCCTAATTGAAAGAAAAATGAAAAATGAAATGAAAAAAATTTCATATGAACTCAACGCTAATATAGGTATACCGTGGTAATGGGGTGTCAGGTATTGGTGACACTGCGTGTTGTTGAAATCGTAGCCGTTGCTGATGTTGGGGGGGGGGGGGTAGCAGGTGTTGGTGACCACCACCGGCTCGTTCTTCACAGAGTATAGCCGTGAATAATTACTTCAGATGACAGGAAAACTGGTTCGTTACCACTGCTATGATGAGGGGTTAGGTCCTGCGTTTGCTTACATAACAGGTAAGTAGATTAAACATGGGACTTCTCAGGACGTTAGTCCGTCCCCTTCTATTCTACTCGTTGGTTGGCATGTGACCCATTCTGTCATACCAAGCTGTAAAGAGAGACAGGTTACCCACTGCTTAAGAAATCACTCTCCATGATAAGTACAATACCTAAAAGATGTGGTGATTATTAAAACATTTAACCGATCAAGACTGAAAGGACTAAGTTAATTATTGGTCAAAAGTGAAGCTTTCAACCAATAAGTCCACTAAAATATGATCAGGCGTGTACTTACAGTAGTGCTTGGAGCTGTGAGTCGAGTGATTTACTGTTTGACCGGAGCCCCACACGTCACCTTTCGGGGGGGGGGGGGGAAGAGGGAGGGGAAGGGATAGCGGAAGCTAGACTGACCCTACCTTAACAAGCAGCCGGCAATCAAACTATCACTTTCGGGGAGGGGGAAAAAGAAGGGGGGGGGGAATAGCGGGAGCTGGACTTATCCTACCTTAACAAGTAGCCAGCAATGAAACTATTGTTACAATATACTCCCTCGCTACTCCTGTCTATTGAACTTTTCCCCTCACACTCTGTGAATGGCCTGCTGACACCTGAGCTACCAGATTAGGAATGTTATTTTCTGGTACAGTTTTGAATATCTATGCAACTTTGTCACAGGATAGCATATGTAATTATAAGCCGGCTACTTGTTAAGGTAGGGTAAGTCGAGCTCCCGCTATTCCCGCCTTTTTCCCCCACCCCGAAAGTGATAGTTTGACTGCCAGCTGCTTGTTAAGGTAGGGTCAGTCTAGCTCCCGCTATCCTTTCCCCTCCTCCTTCCCCCCCCCCAAAGGTGACGTGTGGGGCTCTGGTCCAAACAGTAATCACTAGACTCACAGCTCCCAGCACTACTGTAAGTACATGCCTGCCTTGTATTCTAGTGGATTTATGGGTTGAAAGCTTCACTTTTGACCAATAATAAACTTAGTCTTTTCAGCCTTGTTCTATGTTGACTGTTGTAATAATCACCACATCTTTTAGGTATTGTACTTATCATGGAGAGTGATTATTTAAGCAGTGGGTAACCTGTCTATCTTTTCAGCTTGGATGACAGAGAGGGTCACCTGTCAATCAACGAGAAGAACTGGTGGAGATGGACTAACGTCCTGAGACTTCCCCTTTTTGGATTTAATTACATGTGCACCTGTATGAAATTGCAGGACGTAACCACTCATCATTGCAGCGGTAAAGAACCTGCTTTCCTGTCATCGGGATATAATACTCAAGGCTATACTGTGAAGAACTAGCCAGTGGGTCGTAACCAACACCTGCGACCCCCCCATCATCAGCAACGGCTACGATTTCAACAACACACTGTCACCAACACCAGACACCCCTATATATATTAGCGTTGAATTCAGTTATTTATATTTTTCATTTTTCATTTTCTTTAATGTAGGATTAATATTTCATATTTAAGTGTTTTATACTCTATATTTTCTATATAATAAAGTGTTTATGCTTGTCTGTTATTATTTCCTTTTCTATTCATTAATTTTCCTGAGGAGGAGCCAGCCTTGGTAATACTGTCTGAAGTTATTACAGGGCTGAGTAAGCCTTCACAAGTGGAGAAGAAGAAAAGGAGAGAGAGAGAATCGAAAGAGAAGAGAAAAAGGAGAGAGAGAGAATTGAGAGAGAAATCCAAGACAGAAAGAGAAAGAGAAGACAAAAAGGAGAGTGATAGACTTGATCATGAAGAAAGAGCTAGAGAACGTGAGGAACAGGCTAAAATACGTGAGGAACAGGCTAAAATATGTGAGGAACAGGCTAAAATAAGAGAACTTGAGGAAAGAGCAAAGGATAGAGAAGTTGAGGAAAAAGCTAGAGAACGTGAGGAAAAAGTTAGAGAACTTGAGTTAATAGAGAGAGAAAAGGATCGCGAGCTCGAAAAATCTCGCCTTGAATTAGAGAATAAAAAGTTAACTCTTACACAACAACAATTAGAGGAAGGAGTAATGGAACAACGTGCAGTCAGTG
Organism: Cherax quadricarinatus; assembly: GCF_026875155.1. NCBI lineage: Eukaryota > Metazoa > Arthropoda > Malacostraca > Decapoda > Parastacidae > Cherax > Cherax quadricarinatus. The sequence goes on from NC_069449.1 coordinate 2,951,030, forward strand.
CACATATTCCAACACATAATTTACCTCCCTTCACAGAGGGGGAAGACATAACTTCATACATTATCAGGTTTGAAAATACCGCTACCCTCTGTGAATGGCCTGCTGACACCTGGGCTACCAGGTTAGGAATGTTATTTTCTGGTACAGCCTTGAATATCTATGCAACTTTGTCGCAGGATATATGTAATTATAACCTACTGAAGAAGACAATCCTTAAAGCATATCAAAAAACCACTAATTCTTACAGGAAAGATTTCAGGTATGCCACCTTACAATCGTTGGTCCTTTATCACCACTTTCATCTGGGAGACATATATATTAGCAATAGCTGACAGGCCAGAGGTCCATTGTCCATCCTTCATGACATATGGACTAATGAGGACGTAAAGGCTGAGGTTCAGTCTTATCAGTTTCTCCTTGACCATAGATCCAAACTTGAGGACACCTCTGACTCAGTTTCGATAAACTTAAGCTTGTCAGTTGACCAGTACAAAACCTATTTTGATTCCAAAAGTCAGAGGAGAAGTTTTAAAGTAGGGGATGAAGTTCTGGTGTTCTTGCCTATGAAGTCAAATAAATTATTAGTAACATGGAAAGGTCCATATAAAGTATTAAAAATTTGTGGGAAAGTTGACTACCTCATAGAAGTCATGGGGAAACCTAAGCTTTATCATATCAACATCCTTAAGAAATATTACCGAAGAAATTCGGTTAACTGCCTTAAGATAAGATAAGATAAGATTTTGTTCGGATTTTTAACCCCGGAGGGTTAGCCACCCAGGATAACCCAAGAAAGTCAGTGCGTCATCGAGGACTGTCTAACTTATTTCCATTGGGGTCCTTAATCTTGTCCCCCAGGATGCGACCCACACCAGTCGACTAACACCCAGGTACCTATTTGCTGCTAGGTGAACAGGACAACAGGTGTAAGGAAACGTGTCAGAATTTCCACCCGCCGGGAATCGAACCCGGGCCCTCCGTGTGTGAAGTGGGAGCTTTAGCCACCAGACCACCGGGCTGACCTTAATAACTTTGACTTAGTTTTTCCACACGAACTTGATAAGACAACTGAAGAATGTAAGGTGTGCATAATTGACTTCTCTAACTTAGACTCTGACAGAGAACTACATGACTTGGTGACTCTTGACCACTCGGGCGCAACCAACATAAATATTAATGAATCTTTGGATGACCATAAGAGACATGAACTACTTCAATGTGTGAGAAACTTCTCAGACGTCTTTACTGATATTCCAGGTGTTACCTCCACGGTAGTCCATAAGACTGACTTAGTGACGGACAATCCTATCAAATGGAAATTATACCCAGTTCCAGTTCACCTTATTGATGCATTTGACCGAGAGGTAGACAAATTATTAAAACTAAAGATCATTGAACCTTCAGTATCTGCTTATTACTCACCAGTAGTCATGGTTAAGAAGGAGGATAATTCATATAGACATGCTATTGACTTCAGAGGCCTTAATGCTATAACTCGGTGGGATGCTGAGCCTATGCCCTTAATAGATAGCGATTTACACAAATTTTATGATGCTTCCTTCTTTTCAGAGATTGATATTGCGCAGGCACATCATCAAGTAATGTTGGATCCTTCTTCTAAGAAGTACACTGCTTTTCCTACCCACCAAGTACTGATGCAGTATAGAACTATGCCCTTCGGTTTGGCAACTGCCTGTGCTACCTACGTGAGACTGATGAGAAAGGTCTTGGGTAATATGTCAAATGTTTCAGTTTATTTTGATAACATTTACGTAATGACATCCACGTGGGGCGAACATATCCAAACATTAACATCAGTTTTAAATAGGTTATGCTCACAAGGCCTCACTGCCAAGCCGAAGAAATGCTTCCTTGGGTATAACAAGATTAGATATCTTGGACTGATACTTTGCAGCCTCTCCCCAGTAAGATCAAAGCTTTATTAGAATTTAAATTCCCCAAAACCAAGAAGCTCATGTGTAGCTTTCTTGGTTCTGTAAATTTTTATGCACGGTTTATCCCGAACCTTACTGATCTTACATGCATCTTATCTGCCTTCCTTAAAATGTCTGTGAAGGAACCTCTTGAACTTTCCGACGTAGCTCGGGAAAAGTTTAATGAGATTAAAAATATCTTCTCGAAAGACCCTATACTTAAGATTCCAGATATTTCTAAAACATTTTGTTTAAGAACTGATGCCTCCAATACTGGCTTAGGTGTGGTGTTACTACAATACCATGATGGTACTCCCTTCCCTGTATGCTTCCTAAGCCGGAAACTCCTTCCAGCAGAAACAAGATACTCCATCATAGAAAAGGAATGTTCGGCCCTTGTGTGGGGTATCTCCAAGCTTAAATTTTATTTACTGGGAAAAGAATTCATTTTAGAAATGGATCACAAACCTTTAATATACCTAGAAACTTTTAAGGGAACCAACAGTCGCCTCTTAAGGTGGACATTGGCACTCCAGGCTTTTAAGTTCCATATTGTGTATATCAATGGTTCATCCAGTTATTTCTCTGACTGGTTTAGTCGTGACAGTCATAAGAAGATTTGTTGCCTTATGTGACTTCCACATGTTAAAACTTTTTCCTCGCCTATTCTTCTTATACCCCTTGACTATAAGTCTTGGTATGGGGGAGTGTGAGGGAAAAGTTCAACAGATAGGAGTATCGAGCAAGTGTATGGTAACAATAGTTTGATTGCCGGCTACTTGTTAAGGTAGAGGAAGTCTAGCTCCCGCTATCCCCCCCCTTCCTCCCCCCCCCCGAAAGGTGACGTACTGGGCTCCGGTCAAACAGTAATCACTCGACTCCCTGCTCCCAGCACTACTGTAAGTACACGCCTGCTCATATTTTAGTGGACTTATTGGTTGAAAGCTTCACTTTTGACCAATAATAAACTTAGTCTCTTCAGCCTTGATATCTCATAAATATTTTAATAATCACCACGTCTTTTAGGTATTGTGCTTATCATGGAGAGTGATTTCTTAAGCAGTGGGTAACCTGTCTCTCTTTCCAGCTTGGAATGACAGATTGGGTCGCCTGCCAACCAACGAGAAGAATTGATGGAGACGGACTAAAGTCCTGAGACGTCCCATGTTGGATCTATCTACCTGTTATGTATAGACGCAGGACATAACCCCTCATCATAGCAGTGGTAACGAACCTGCTTTCCTGTCATCTGGACTAATTATTCACGGCTATAGACTGTGAAGAACGAGCCGGTGGGTTGTCACCAACACCTGCCACCCCCCCCCCCACATCATCAGCAACGGCTACGATTTCAACAACACGCAGTGTCACCAACACCAAACACCCCAGTATCACTATATATATTAGCGCTGAGCTCAAATGTTATTTCTTTCATTTCATTTTTCATTATTCTTTCAAATAGGATATACTTTTCATGTTTCCTTGTTTTGTTTGCTTTAATAAATAATAAAGTGTTTATCTTTGTGAATTATTATTTATTTTTCTATTCATTAATTTTCCTGAGGAGGAGCCAGCCTTGGTAATACTGTCTGAAGTTGTTACAGGGCTCAGTATGCCTTCACACACATCCATGCCTATAATGTTTTGTCCGTTCACTGGACTCCCCCTCACAGCATCTCGACCTCTGCAGGACAGACTGGCAAGCCTATGTCTAGGCATGTTGTGCAGTGGACGTTGCTACACGTGTATTGCACACTACAAATTCATGATGATCCGTGTAGTCTCGTTAAGTGGTAGGAGGAAACATCCCTCTACGATGACACTCAGTCGTGTTAGAGAAAATACCAGACAGTGTATGGCCTGAATTTTTGCATAGTATGTTTACGCTAACTTAGAAATTATTAATGGTTATCACACTGAGGGGAGGGGGGCAATATTCATCTCGTTCCTTTTCACGGGTGAGAGTTGATTAACGTAATATCTTGTCTCGGCATATTAAGAGACCGGAGAGAGCTGGGCTAAAAGTTACACACACAAACACACACACACAAGGTTCAGTTTTTATAGGGCTGAACCCGATTATGCCAATATTATGTACCAGGATATTTTTATGTTCTGCATGTTAAGGAGAAAGAGAAAAAAAAACTAAGCCTGGTACATAAATGAGCAAGAACGTAAACACTCCGACCTATTTTCGAACCATCAATGTTTGGGGAGACAGTCTGAGGAAGGACGGATTCCATGCATTTCTATAATTTTTTATCATACCCATTAGTAATACTATACATGCAACTAGTACTATTTATTACACTTAAATAAATGTTTATTAAGGCTTTCTTGTGAGTGTATTATATGTACTGTGTATTTGTCAACATGGATAAATTACCTAGTGCCTGCTAATTAGCAGGCACATAACTATTTTCCTAACTCGCTTTTAAAAGCTAATGTATCATAACTTCGGCATTTTCCATTGTATAAATAGAACAATGTTTGTCAAATGCCAAGATAAAATGCTCTTTTATGTATTGTTTTAGTCAGATGGAGTGACACACCAAGTGACATCTTATCCATAAGTGGAGTCAGTATGTGTTTTAAGCTCATAGAGTGAAATGTTCATTAGATCAATAGTATTTTCTAGAGTAGTCCTTCTAGCTGGAATTTTTACAGTTTGTTAACAAATTGAAAAAAAAAATTTTGCTTTTGATACTAGTTTGTCAAAAATGATTTTATCTCTCATAAAATTATCATTATAATAATGGTAAATGATACATCAAGTAGACGAGTAAGATACATATACATCACTTAGGTATCTATCTGTATCAAGGGACAATAGACTTTCTTAAGTGTCTCAGGATCAATAATCTTACTTCTACTGGCGGGCTTCGCATCCTATGACGGTATCGCAGTTTTTCACACTTCATCTCGAGCAGTACATGATGCTCCTTTGTCATGGTTCACCCTGTCATTGTTCAAGAATATGAAGGTGAACACTATCCAGGCTGATGGACTGAACACCTTGAAATTACTTCACCAAGATTGATGGTGTGGGTTAGTGGGTTGGATTTGTGAAGGACCTGCCTAGTATGGGCCAACTGGCTTATTGTAGTGTTCCTCCTTTATGTTCTTATTATCAAGACCTCTACTGTTTTTGTTTTCTCAATATATATTCACCTCTGTAATAGACTGAAGAATTCTATTGTATAGGCGAAACGTTTCGGAAATAAGATACCTAATTAATGCACATATATCTTACATATTTAGTTACATTTGTCTTAGATATTTTTGAGACTGACTCGGTGTGGGACATGTGATTTCACTGCCGTAATATTGAACTTTTGGTTGGATTTACATAAACTTTAATTAATTTAGTTATTTGCATTAAATTCTGATTTTTTGCTTTATAATAAGTGTTCTTAGTCCCGTTTCATGTGTGTTTCTAGGAATATTTTTCCTTGTTTTACAAGTGGTTTGACACGGCCCTTTAAAAATAAAAAAAATAAAAAAAATTAAAGCAAAAGGATTCCGTTGTGCATTCGAGTTTTTGGGAAAAAAATGAAGTAACAGTTGGTACAAAAATGAAGTAACAGTTGGTACAAAAATGAAGTAACAGTTGGTACAAAATGAAGTGACAGTGGTACAAAGAGTCAGTTGGTACAAAAATGAAGTAACAGTTGGTACAAAAATGAAGTAACAGTTGGTACAATAAATAAAGTAACAGTTTGGTACAAAAATGAAGTAACAGTTGGTACAAAAATGAAGTAACAGTTGGTACAAAAATGAAGTAACAGTTGGTACAAAAATGAAGTAACAGTTGGTACAAAAATGAAGTAACAGTTGGTACAAAAATGAAGTAACAGTTGGTACAAAAATAAAGTAACAGTTGGTACAAAAATGAAGTAACAGTTGGTACAAAAATGAAGTAACAGTTGGTACAAAAATGAAGTAACAGTTGGTACAAAAATGAAGTAACAGTTGGTACAAAAATAAAGTAACAGTTGGTACAAAAATATAAAGCAGCAATTGGAGACTACCTAGACACCTCTATCTAGACTCTCCTCAAGTGACCAGACTTGTAAGTACTTGCTCTACAGGCCAAATATTGAGTGAATAAAGTTTCTAATTGCCGTTTGTGTGTCTTTGTTAAGAATAAAAATTCTGATTCTGTTAGTATTTACTGGTTGAAAACTTTAACAAGAATCATATGGTATTTTCAGGTTGGTGAAAGATGGGGTAATAAATACTGGTGTGTCATCCCCAACTCTCACATTGTCAGGTTAAGTTCAAATTATAAGTAATTGATAAATGAATAGAAAATCTGTTTTTTCCAACATTTTCTTAATAAAATATTGCAAAACAATATAAGCTAGAAGCCGTAAAAGAAATTTAAAAGAAACTCAGCAGCATCAAGCCTAGCTTTCTCAGCAGCATCAAGCCTAGCTTTCTCAGCAGCATCAAACCTAGCTAACTCAGCAGCATCAAGCCTAGCTTTCTCAGCAGCATCAAACCTAGCTAACTCAGCAGCATCAAACCTAGGTTTCTCAGCAGCATCAAGCCTAGGTTTCTCAGCAGCATCAAACCTAGCTAACTCAACAGCATCAAACCTAGCTTTCTCAGCAGCATCAAACCTAGCTTTCTCAGCAGCATCAAACCTAGCTAACTCAGCAGCATCAAACCTAGCTTTCTCAGCAGCATCAAACCTAGCTAACTCAGCAGCATCAAGCCTAGCTTTCTCAGCAGCATCAAGCCTAGCTTTCTCAGCAGCATCAAGCCTAGCTTTCTCAGCAGCATCAAACCTAGCTAACTCAGCAGCATCAAGCCTAGCTTTCTCAACAGCATCAAACCTAGCTAACTCAGCAGCATCAAGCCTAGCTTTCTCAGCAGCATCAAGCCTAGCTTTCTCAGCAACATCAAACCTAGCTAACTCAGCAGCATCAAACCTAGCTTTCTCAGCAACATCAAACCTAGCTAACTCAGCAGCATCAAGCCTAGCTTTCTCAGCAGCATCAAGCCTAGCTTTCCCAGCAGCATCAAACCTAGCTAACTCAGCAGCATCAAACCTAGCTTTCTCAGCATCAAACCTAGCTAACTCAGCAGCATCAAGCCTAGCTTTCTCAGCAGCATCAAACCTAGCTAACTCAGCAGCATCAAACCTAGCTTTCTCAGCAGCATCAAACCTAGCTTTCTCAGCAGCATCAAGCCTAGCTTTCTCAGCAGCATCAAGCCTAGCTTTCTCAGCAGCATCAAACCTAGCTTTCTCAGCAGCATCAAGCCTAGCTTTCTCAGCAGCATCAAACCTAGCTAACTCAGCAGCATCAAACCTAGCTAACTCAGCAGCATCAAACCTAGCTTTCTCAGCAGCATCAAGCCTAGCTTTCTCAGCAACATCAAACCTAGCTAACTCAGCAGCATCAAACCTAGCTTTCTCAGCAACATCAAACCTAGCTAACTCAGCAACATCAAACCTAGCTAACTCAGCAGCATCAAACCTAGCTAACTCAGCAGCATCAAACCTAGCTTTCTCAGCAACATCAAACCTAGCTAACTCAGCAGCATCAAACCTAGCTAACTCAGCAGCATCAAACCTAGCTTTCTCAGCAACATCAAACCTAGCTAACTCAGCAGCATCAAACCTAGCTTTCTCAGCAACATCAAACCTAGCTAACTCAGCAGCATCAAACACTAAGCTAAACTTCTCAGCAGCATCAAACCTAGCTTTCTCAAATCAGCAGCACATCAAACCTAGCTTTCTCAGCAACATCAAACCTAGCTAACTCAGCAGCATCAAACCTAGCTTTCTCAGCAACATCAAACCTACTAACATCAGCAGCCCAATCAAACCTAGCTAACTCAGCAGCATCAAACCTAACTTCTCAGCAAAGCCATCAAGCATAGCCTTTCTCAGCAGCATCAAACCTAGCTAACTCAGCAGCATCAAACCTAGCTAACTCAGCAGCATCAAACCTAGCTTTCTCAGCAGCATCAACCTAGCTTTCTCAGCAGCATCAAACCTAGCTAACTCAGCAGCATCAAACCTAGCTTTCTCAGCAGCATCAAAGCCTAGCTTTCTCAGCAGCATCAAACCTAGCTTTCTCAGCAGCATCAAACCTAGCTTAACTCACAGCATCAACTCTAGCTTTCTCAGCAGCATCAAGCCTAGCTTTCTCAGCAGCATCAAGCCTAGCTTTCTCAGCAGCATCAAAGCCTAGCTTTCTCAGCAGCATCAAGCCTAGCTTTCTCAGCAGCATCAAGCCTAGCTTTCTCAGCAGCATCAAACCTAGCTAACTCAGCATCAAACCTAGCTAACTCAGCATCAAGCCTAGCTTTCTCAGCAGCATCAAGCCTAGCTTATCTCAGCAGCATCAAACCTAGCTAACTCAGCATCAAACCTAGCTAACTCAGCATCAAACCTAGCTAACTCAGCATCAAACCTAGCTAACTCAGCAGCGTCAAGCCTAGCTAACTCGGCAGCGTCAAGCCTAGCTAACTCGGCAGCGTCAAGCCTAGCTAACTCGGCAGCGTCAAGCCTAGCTAACTCGGCAGCGTCAAGCCTAGCTAACTCGGCAGCGTCAAGCCTAGCTAACTCGGCAGCGTCAAGCCTAGCTAACTCGCCAGCGTCAGGCCTAGCTAACTCGGCAGCGTCAAGCCTAGCTAACTCAGCAGCGTCAAGCCTAGCCAACTCAGCAGCGTCAAGCCTAGCTAACTCAGCAGCGTCAAGCCTAGCTTACTCAGCAGCGTCAAGCCTAGCTTACTCAGCAGCGTCAAGCCTAGCTTACTCAGCAGCGTCAAGCCTAGCTTACTCAGCAGCGTCAAGCCTAGCTTACTCAGCAGCGTCAAGCCTAGCTTACTCAGCAGCGTCAAGCCTAGCTTACTCAGCAGCGTCAAGCCTAGCTTACTCAGCGCTGCTAGCTACTCGCAGCGTCAAGCCTAAACTTTACTCAGCAGCGTCAAGCCTAGCTTACTCAGCAGCGTCAAGCCTAGCTTACTCAGCAGCGTCAAGCCTAGCTTACTCAGCAGCGTCAAGCCTAGCTAACTCAGCAGCGTCAAGCCTAGCTTACTCAGCAGCGTCAAGCCTAGCTTACTCAGCAGCGTCAAGCCTAGCTTACTCAGCAGCGTCAAGCCTAGCTAACTCAGCAGCGTCAAGCCTAGCTAACTCAGCAGCGTCAAGCCTAGCTAACTCAGCAGCGTCAAGCCTAGCTAACTCAGCAGCGTCAAGCCTAGCTAACTCAGCAGCGTCAAGCCTAGCTAACTCAGCAGCGTCAGGCCTAGCTAACTCTGCATCGTCAAGCCTAGCTTACTCAGCAGCGTCAAGCCTAGCTAACTCAGCAGCGTTCAGGCCTAGCTAACTCAGCAGCGTCAGGCCTAGCTAACTCAGCAGCGTCAAGCCTAGCTAACTCAGCAGCGTCAGGCCTAGCTAACTCGCAATGCTTCAGAGCTCTAGCTATACTCAGCAGCGTCAGCCTAGCTAACTCAGCAGCGTCAAGCCTAGCTAACTCAGCATCGTCAAGCCTAGCTTACTCAGCAGCGTCAAGCCTAGCTAACTCAGCAGCGTCAGGCCTAGCTAACTCGAGCAGCGTCAGGCCTAGCTACATCCGCAAGCGCTCCAAGCCTAGCTTACTCAGCAGCGTCAAGCCTAGCTAAACTCACTGCAATCGGTCAAGCCTAGCTTACTCAGCAGCGTCAAGCCTAGCTAACTCAGCAGCGTCAAGCCTAGCTAACTCAGCAGCGTCAGGCCTAGCTAACTCAGCAGCGTCAAGCCTAGCTTACTCAGCAGCGTCAAGCCTAGCTAACTCAGAAGCGTCAGGCCTAGCTAACTCAGCATCAAGCCTAGCTTACTCAGCATCAAGCCTAGCTTAGCAGCGTCAAGCCTAGCTTACTCAGCAGCGTCAAGCCTAGCTTACTCAGACAGCTCAAACCTAGCTACTCAGCAGCGTCAAGCCTAGCTTAACTCAGCAGCGTCAAGCCTAGCTAACTCAGCAGCGTCAAGCCTAGCTTACTCAGCAGCGTCAAGCCTAGCTAACTCAGCAGCGTCAAGCCTAGCTAACTCAGCAGCGTCAAGCCTAGCTTACTCGCAGCGTCCAAGCCTAGTAACGTCAAGAGTTCGTGAGCAACCTACACTTCAGACAGTTGATCAAGCATATGTCTTTAATCACCATGCTGTCAAGTCCTGAACGCCGTTAACTTGCCACGACTCATAGCTGCGGTGACGCTCCATCTAACAGTAGATATATTGATAAGATCGGTCAGACAATTCTACTACTCTGCCAGTAGATTCATACCTGTTTAAGGATCCTTCTGATAGCTTCTACTAATGCGTTACCGTGAGATAACTGCAGGAAACTCACGTGACTGCGGTGGCAGTTACTATTTAACCGTCCATTTGGAGGGACGTCAGTTTATATTAAGATCGTTATCTAGTACAATTACTATTATCAATTTGACGTCAGAGCTCACGTAGCAGTTCGTTAGTTCTTCAAAGTCTCTACCTTTCAACCTTCCTGATGCCTACCTGACTGGAGGCACTGCCCTAGTCGGAAGATACACCTAAATCATGAAAATGGCATCATCTTGTCATGAGGTCACAATGGAGTGGTGCACTATAACTTCTCTTGGTGGTCTAAGCACTTCTCTCATTTATCTGCTTCGTCTGACAAGATACTGACTCTCGGTTAACGGACGATAATGCTAAAAATTCACTGTGAATCTACTGTGAATTTTAGTAAATTGTAGGAAGATCTTCAAGTCACGAAATGTTTGAGGAACCTGTCAGTATCTAGAGTATTTGAATGATTCGTTTATCTAATTATGCTGCATTAGACAGTTGATTATAATTTAACAGTTCTAGAGGAGCGTCCGAGATCATCAGGTTATTCAGGTACACCAGCAACGTTAAAAATATATCCTTTTCAAAACACATCTTTCCTCTTATTGTTATAATGCTCTTTCTGGATCTGCAGAGGCCAACTGGCCTCTGTGGGATAGTATTATCCTGCAATCGTGGCATGAAGAGTGTCATCCTTCTTCCATAGAAGGTAAGCAATTTTAGTGTAGCCTTACTCTGTTGTCTATTGTCAGCGTTCAGTTATGTGGACTCCTTTCCCTGACAGCTACACTGGGGATTGCTTATGGGTTATTACTTTACTGAATAATACATTGTTCATGAAGATTTTCTATATGCCCCTGAACTACAGAATTTATTAAGGTGGTACTCGTCAATCTCCTTAATCGTTCTGGACAATCTCTACACAGCCCAGCTCACCCTCCTCCACACGAATACTTGTCGATACGTTTGTAGGATTTAGTTTCTTGCATGCTAGGTAGCACTTTTATCAGACCAACGTAAACCCCGATGAATGGTATTGTTGGTATTGTGGTATCTTCTACCTTCATAAACCCATGGCTTCACCTGGCATAGTAATTTCCTTATTATCTTTACAGGTCCATGATACGTCTTGAATATCATTAGAATCTATCTTTTAACCTTAAGAGTTTTGAAACCATTTAGCCACTGAAGTTACCACAATAATCATTTTTTTAACCTTTCAGATATTCACCAATATACGCGACTAAAGTTAACTCTCTTTCATATCTGAGCGTGACTTAGGTAAGAATCATGGTGCCCGGCCTACACAAACCTCGAAATGATCATTCAGCACACACATCCATGCTGCTGATGCACTCCGACTATCTCAAACATTGTAGCTAGTCAACATGTTTGACTACTGAGTTAGCTTCTGTATACCCATAATCATGGTTTATCCGTTAACTTTCAAAAATAAATCTGGCGCTCTTCCTGTCTTCTGCAGCCCTCTCCTGCAAACGTACACACCACATCATTCAACCTTTTTCTCTAAACTCTCTATATCGTCTGCAGTATAAGCAGTTAGGCCATTTCTTGAAGAACTCTGCGGTATAACTGTGATACCAGCTGTCGGCACTCGTGTCCTCTTTCCTTGCTTGCCTTCTCTTCCATTTTCTTTCCGCGATTAATTTACTTGGTGACCAGATTTGTAACACACACGAAGTACTTCCTTAAATCAGATCCAATTCGGTGTTTCATTATTGTCATTACCAGTGCTGGTGGTCCCACTAGTCAGTACTAGTGCTGGTGGTCCCACTAGTCAGTATTAGTGCTGGTGATCCCACTAGTCAGTATTAGTGCTGGTGATCCCACTAGTCAGTACTAGTGCTGGTGGTCCCACTAGTCAGTACTAGTGCTGGTGGTCCCACTAGTCAGTACTAGTGCTGGTGGTCCCACTAGTCAGTACTAGTGCTGGAGGTCCCACTAGTCAGTACTAGTGCTGGTCCCACTAGTCAGTACAAGTGCTGGACACACTAGTCAGTACTAGTGCTAGTGGTCCCACTAGTCAGTACTAGTGCTGGAGATCCCACTAGTCAGTACTAGTGCTGGTGGTCCCACTAGTCAGTACTAGTTCTGGTGGGCCCACTAGTCAGTACTAGTTCTGGTGGTCCCACTAGTCAGTACTAGTGCTAGTGATCCCACTAGTCAGTACTAGTGCTGGTGATCCCACTAGTCAGTACTAGTTCTGGTGGTCCCACTAGTCAGTACTAGTGCTAGTGATTCCACTAGTCAGTACTAGTGCTGGTGGTCCCACTAGTCAGTACTAGTGCTGGTGGTCCCACTAGTCAGTACTAGTGCTGGTGGTCCCACTAGTTAGTACTAGTGCTGGTGATCCCACTAGTCAGTATTAGTGCTGGTGATCCCACTAGTCAATATTAGTGCTGGTGATCCCACTAGTCAGTACTAGTGCTGGTAGTCCCACTAGTCAGTACTAGTGCTGGTGGTCCCACTACTCAGTACTAGTGCTGGTGGACCCACTGGTCAGTTCTAGTGCTGGTGGTCCCACTGGGCAGTACTAGTGCTGGCGGTCCCACTAGTCAGTACTAGTGTTGGCGGTCCCACTAGTCAGTACTAGTGTTGGTGGTCCCACTAGTCAGTACTAGTGTTGGAGGTCCCACTAGTCAGTACTAGTGCTGGTGGTCCCACTAGTCAGTACTAGTGTTGGCGGTCCCACTAGTCAGTACTAGTGTTGGTGGTCCCACTAGTCAGTACTAGTGTTGGAGGTCCCACTAGTCAGTACTAGTGCTGGTGGACCCACTGGTCAGTTCTAGTGCTGGTGGTCCCACTGGGCAGTACTAGTGCTGGTGGTCCCACTAGTCAGTACTAGTGCTGGTGGTCCCACTAGTCAGTACTAGTGTTGGCGGTCCCACTAGTCAGTACTAGTGTTGGTGGTCCCACTAGTCAGTACTAGTGTTGGTGGTCCCACTAGTCAGTACTAGTGATGGTGGTCCCACTAGTCAGTACTAGTGCTGGTCTAACTAGTCAGTACTAGTGCTAGTGGTCCCACTAGTCAGTACTAGTGCTGGTGGTCCCACTAGTCAGTACTAGTGCTGGTGGTCCCACTAGTCAGTACTAGTGCTAGTGGACCCACTAGTCAGTACTAGTGCTAGTGGACCCACTAGTCAATACTAGTGCTGGTGGTCCCACTAGTCAGTACTAGTGATGGTGGTCCCCACTAGTCAGTACTAGTGCTTGTGATCCCACTAGTCAGTACTAGTGCTTGTGATCCCACTAATCAGTACTAGTGCTTGTGATCCCACTAGTCAGTACTAGTGCTTGTGATCCCACTAGTCAGTACTAGTGCTTGTGATCCCACTAGTCAGTACTAGTGATGGTCCCACTAGTCAGTACTAGTGCTGGTGGTTTCACTAGTCAGTACTAGTGCTGGTGGTCCCACTAGTCAGTACTAGTGCTGGTGGTCCCACTAGTCAGTACTAGTGCTGGTGGTCCCACTAGTCAGTACTAGTGCTGGTGGTCACACTAGTCAGTACTAGTGCTGGTGGTCCCACTAGTCAGTACTAGTGCTGGTGGTTCCACTACTCAGTGCTAGTGCTGGTGGTTCCACTAGTCAGTACTAGTGCTGGTGGTCCCACTAGTCAGTACTAGTGCTGGTGGTCCCCACTAGTCGGTACCAGTACTGGTGGTGCCACTAGTCAGTACCATTACTGGTGGTGCCACTAGTCAGTACCAGTACTGGTTGTCCCACTAGTCAGTACTAGTACTGGTGGTCCCACTAGTCAGTACTAGTACTGGTGGTCCCACTAGTCAGTACTAGTACTGGTGGTCCCACTAGTCAGCACCAGTGCTGGTGGTCCCCACTAGTCAGTACCAGTGCTGGTGGTCCCCACTAGTCAGTACCAGTGCTGGTGGTCCCCATTAGTCAGTACCAGTGCTGGTGGTCCCCACTAGTCAGCACCAGTGCTGGTGGTCCCCACTAGTCAGTACCAGTGCTGGTGGTCCCCCACTAGTCTGTACCAGTGTGCTGGTGGTCCCCACTAGTCAGTACCAGTCCTGGTGGTCCCCACTAGTGAGTACCAGTGCTGGTGGTCCCCACTAGTCAGTACCAGTGCTGGTGGTCCCCACTAGTCAGTACCAGAGCTGGTGGTCCCCACTAGTCAGTACCAGTGCTGGTGGTCCCCACTAGTCAGCACCAGTGCTGGTGGTCCCCACTAGTCAGTACCAGTACTGGTGGTCCCACTAGTCAGTACCAGTACTGGTGGTCCCACTAGTCAGTACCAGTACTGGTGGTCCCACTAGTCAGTACCAGTACTGGTGGTCCCACTAGTCAGTACCAGTACTGGTGGTCCCACTAGTCAGTACCAGTACTGGTGGTCCCACTAGTCAGTACAAGTACTGGTGGTCCCACTAGTCAGTACAAGTACTGGTGGTCCCACTAGTCAGTACAAGTACTGGTGGTCCCACTAGTCAGTACAAGTACTGCTGGTCCCAGTACTCAGTACCAGTGCTGGTGGTCCCCAGTAGTCATTACCAGTGCTGGTGGTCCCCAGTAGTCAGTACGAGTGCTGGTGGTCCCAGTAGTCAGTACCAGTGCTGGTGGTCCCAGTAGTCAATACCAGTGCTGGTGGTCCCAGTAGTCAATACCAGTGCTGGTGGTCCCAGTAGTCAGTACCAGTGCTGGTGGACCCAGTAGTCAGTACCAGTGCTGGTGGTCCCACTTGTCGGTACCAATACTGGTGGTCCCACTAGTCAGTACCAGTGCTGGTGGTCCCACTAGTCAGTACCAGTGCTGTTGGTCCCACTAGTCAGTACCAGTGCTGGTGGTCCCCACTAGCCAGTACCCGTACTTGTGGTCCCACTAGTCAGTACCAGTGCTGGTGGTCCCTCTAGTCAGAACCAGTGTTGGTGATCCCACTAGTCAGTACCAATGCTGGTGAACCCACTAGTCAGCACCAGTGCTGGTGATCCCACTAGTCAGTACCAGTGCTGGTGATCCCACTAGTCAGTACTAGTACTGGTGGTCCCACTAGTCAGTGCCAGTGCTGGTGGTCCCACTAGTCAGTGCCAGTGCTGGTGGTCCCACTAGTCAGTACCAGTGCTGGTGGTCCCACTAGTCAGTACCAGTGCTGGTGGTCCCACTAGTCAGTACCAGCGCTGGTGGTCCCACTAGTCAGTACCAGTGCTGGTAGTCCCACTAGTCACTACCAGTACTGGTAGTCCCAATAGTCACTACCAGTACTGGTGGTCCCAATAGTCACTACCAGTGCTGGTGGTCCCAATAATCAGTACCAGTACTGGTGGTCACACTAGTCAGTACCAGTACTGGTGGTCACACTAGTCAGTACCAGTACTGGTGGTCCCACTAGTCAGTACCAGTACTGGTGGTCCCACTAGTCAGTACCAGTACTCGTGGTCGTACTGGTCAGTACCAGTACTCGTGGTCCCACTAGTCAGTACCAGTGCAGGTGGTCCTACTAGTCAGTACCTGTACTGGTGGTCCCACTAGTCAGTACCCGTACTGGTGATCCCACTAGTCAGTACCAGTACTGGTGGTCCCACTAGTCAGTACCAGTACTGGTGGTCCCACTATTCAGTACCAGTACTGGTGGTCCCACTATTCAGTACCAGTGCTGGTGGTCCCACTAGTCAGTACTGGTATCTGTGGTCCCACTATTCAGTACCAGTACTGGTGGTCCCACTAGTCAGTACCAATACTGGTGGTCCTAGTAGTCAGTACCAGTTCTGTTCCCACTAGTCAGTTCCAGTACTGGCGGTCCCACTAGTCAGTTCCAGTACTGGTGGTCCCACTAGTCAGTACCTGTACCTGTGGTCCCACTATTGAGTACCAGTACTGGTGGTCCCACTAGTCAGTACCAGTGCTGGTCGTCCCATTAGTCAGTACCAATACTAGTGGTCCCACTAGTCAGTACCAGTACTGGTGGTCCCACTAGTCAGTACCAATACCGGTGGTCACACTAGTCAGTGCCAGTACCGGTGGTCAAACTAGTCAGTACCAGTACTGGTGGTCCTAGTAGTCAGTACCAGTTCTGTTCCCACTAGTCAGTACCAGTACTGGCGGTCCAACTAGTCAGTACCCGAACTGGTGGTCCCACTAGTCAGTACCAGTACTGGTGGTCCCACTAGTCTGTTCCAGTATTGGTGGTCCCACTAGTCTGTTCCAGTATTGGTGGTCCCACTAGTCTGTTCCAGTATTGGTGGTCCCACTAGTCTGTTCCAGTACTGATGGTCCCACTAGTCAATACCAATATTGGTGGTCCCACTAGTCAGTACCAGTACTGATGGTCCCACTAGTCAATACCAGTATTGGTGGTCCCACTAGTCAGTACCAGTACTGATGGTCCCACTATTCAGTACCAGTACTGGTGGTCCCACTAGTCAGTTCCAGTATTAGTGGTCCCACTAGCCAGTACCAGTACTGATGGTCTCACTAATCAGTACTAGTACTGGTGGTCCCACTAGTCAGTACAAGTACTGGTGGTCCCATTAGTACTAGTACTGGTGGTCCCACTAGTCAGTACAAGTACTGGTGGTCCCACTAGTCAGTACAAGTACTGGTGGTCCCACTAGTCAGTACAAGTACTGGTGATCCCACTAGTCAGTACAAGTACTGTTGGTCCCACTAGTCAGTACAAGCACTGGTGGTCCCACTAGTCAGTACTAGTACTGGTGGTCCCACTAGTCAGTACAAGCACTGGCGGTCCCACTAGTCAGTACAAGTATTGGTGGTCCCACTAGTCAGTACAAGCACTGGTGGTCCCACTAGTCAGTACAAGCACTGGTGGTCCCACTAGTCAGTACAAGTACTGGTGGTCCCCACAGTCAGTACAAGCACTGGTGGTCCCACTAGTCAGTACAAGCACTGGTGGTCCCACTAGTCAGTACAAGCACTGGTGGTCCCACTAGTCAGTACAAGTACTGGTGGTCCCACTAGTCAGTACAACTACTGGTGGTCCCACTAGTCAGTACAAGTACTGGTGGTCCCACTAGTCAGTACAAGTACTGGTGGTCCCACTACTCAAACACTTGAACTACATTTCTAGCACCTGGGATTTTTTTCATTATTTTTGTTAAATCTCCTGGACGCTGCCATATATCGTAGTGACATCAACATTGTCCATCAACTGACTTCCAGAACACTGGTGTGCGTTCACTAACTCAAGGTCTCCCTTCATCCTTCTCTTTGCGATCGTGCTGATTCAACTACCAGCTTGATGTAAATTTATTGTTTGTTATGGTTTTTATTTTTAAATTAGTAAACATAAGCTGGTTGCCAAGTCTTGAGACTATAAGAGATATATTTACGTATTTAGCTATGAGGAAATGGGAAATGGTGATTTATATTATTAGTATTATTAGTATTATTAGTATTCTATTGAGAAGCACTAAATCCCTATAGGTCAAATAGCACCATTAATGGTTGTCAAACGGGTCACACTCTGACCATTTCCTTCTCTTAGGGGGTGCCATTGTGACCCCAGGGGCCAACATGACCATTGGCACCCCCATCTATGGGAGTTCCAATTGGGTACGGGGTTGTTTAACGTATTCTCACACTTAAAAGAAGCCGTGAAATGCCAGTATAATCTGTTTTATATATCTGAGTCCGCAATGTCCTGATGTCTGAGGTCAGATCTTTACATCATTCGCTTTAAAACCAAGAATTTATGACAGTCATAGTGACTTACATTCTCACATCTCAAGAGCGTGTTTCTTTAATTACTGACTAGTTACAGCCAGGTGCAACAGATCTTGAATTGCAACATGTGTTCGTTATAAGTATTAAAACCTACGGAACCCATGGCAAGCCAATCTGTTGAGTCATATATTGCAACTTAGTGATTGCTATGAACGGTTAATAATATTATTTTATTATAATGATTTTAATATTATTTTGGGGAAGCGCTAAACCCCAAGGGCTCCGGTAGCAGATGATTAATAGAAGGCAAATCGGTTTGATGCAAGAAAGTGGAGGGCAGGTCCACTTCCTTACAACAAAAATTTCTCATCAGCATCAAGACACCTTTCTTGACGGGCCGAATGTTTATTAAAGGTCCCGTGCTGATGTTAGCGTCCTCTGCCCTGTGCTCCGCCGTCTGCCTCCGCTACCACGGCTCAACTTTAAAGTGCTCGCTGCCAGCGTAATGGCTGAGCTTACTCCAGGTATTTCTGCTTAAGTTAGAGCTGTTATCGTCAGCTAAGTACAAGTTACTTTAAAACTGTTATCTTTAGCTAAATAGAAATATTAAATAACTGCTCTTCCAGAGATATTGCCGAGTTCAAGGCATCTGCTTAAAACAAAATCCCGCTTCTCCACCAAAATTATTTTTACGTATACCTAATTCACATCAAACTGTGGAAAGCTACAATATACACGAGAGGAATCGATACATCAGCTTGGGTACGAAAGAGCTCGAAAGAGGTTGTCTACCTGCTGGGTTACCCAAGTTTGCGTGAGGGATTGTGTGTGTATCGTACACTCGCGACGCATCATTATGCTGGTAATAACAGTTTCCTTTCATGTTGTGACAGGAATAATTGAGCGGATATTCAAGGTAATTAACACTAGTAACAATTCGTCACTATATATGTATAATGATACTCCCGGAAATAAACTACATTTTTGATATTCAGAGATTTTTTGTTCGTCTTATTTTTTAGATACTGGGATGTAATCTACTGAGATTTCTTGTCTCGCCAGAAGGAGAGTCTTATACCCTGAAGTAGTGACTTCTTTAGTGCAAGACAGACAGTAACTGTTTTGACTAAATTTTGGCCAGATAAGTTACCTTGGATTGAAAAGGAAGGGAATGAAGAGGATGGAAACTGGGAGATAATGTCTATGTTCTTGAACGGTAATTTATTAAAGGTTATGTCTTCAACTGTACTTACGGTTGCCTTTAGGAATGAGAACGTTATGTGTGCTGCAAAATTCTCTACCCAAATTACTATCGGCAAGAATTAAAGGGTACTTACCGCATGGTGTATGTCATATCTATGCGAGATGGTAAGTATAGAATATGTCGCCATCTTTCTATTTAATTTTACTGTAGTCGTTTAACTCCGTACAGAGGTGTATTCAGGGGTTGATCACAACTTCCAAAGCCGTCTTTTGTGGCCATTCTTTAGTTACTCTGTCTGTCAGTATCTGTATCTCTGTCTGTGTCTGTCTCTCTCTCAGTGTGTATATACTTGTGTATTATGTATACTAATATATACCACTAGTCGCTATGCTCCTATAAAATACCACATTTGGGTACTCTGGCTGCCCGCATCATTGTACAGTTAGTTACATCCCGGCGACAGTAAGAGCAGGATGTAAGACCAGGCAGTTAACCATCATTCTTAATAAACGACAAGGAAAGCAGTGCCATGTATCATTATAACCCCACAAACTGATGGCAGCGGTGGGCTTGAATAGTCAAATACCATCTTGCTGATCGTTCAGTAGTATGTTTGTTCTGGAACAATGGAATTAGTGGAGTATGATCTGTCAAGACATGAATTAAATACTAGTATACGATGCCTCAGAAGTTTTTAAGACGATAATATTGCTAAGGCTTCTTGCTCAGTTACATTATAATGTTCAGCCTTCGTTAGGACTCAACAAGCAAATGTTACTGGATTATATTTATCAGTCTTTTGATCTTGAACGGCACTAATGCCGATGGAAGTAGCGCTTATTGTCAGACAAAAAGGCTTTACAAAATCTTGGAATGTTGATACAGGAGAAAAAGTTAGCTTATTTTTCAATGTCTGAAATGCTCTGTCTACACGGAATGTCCAGACGAAAGGAGCATCCTGCTTAAGCAACTCAGATGAGCTGCAATAGAAGAAAAATTGGCAATGAGGGTTCTAAAAAAAAAAAAACCTGCTAAGGCCACAGATGATCTTATGCATCAACAGTTGTAGGTGATGGAAAATTTTGTACCACTGTTAATTTACTTTGGTTGGGCATAAACCCTATGGGAGTGACTCTGTGACCAAGAAACTTGATCTCTGATCCGAGGAACTGACATTTGGCTTTTAAGATGGGTTTCCACATCTTCAGACATGACAGTCACATCATCTAGGTGCACCATAAGGGCGTTACCTATGAAGATTTGAAATATGTTCATCATGAGCCTCAAGAAAGCGATAGGAAAAGAGAGTAAGCCGAAGATCATTCTGAGGAAGTGGTAATAACCTGCAGGAGTGGAAAAGGCTGTTAACTCTTAGCTGTTCCTATGAAGAGGGACTTATCGAAACCTCTATAACACTTTAGTGTTAAAAAGACTTTGTTTTCGCCTTATATATATATTATATATATATATATATATATATATATATTATATATATATATATATATATATATATATATATATATATATATATATATGCATATATGCAATAAGATCACAGTAAACAGGTGATTTCAGAATATGCAAAACAACCACTCTGAAAGAATAGAGAAATTCCAAGCGCTTTCGTGACTACTCACATTATCAAGGAACTATTATAAGTTCCTTGATAATGTGAGTAGTCACGAAAGCGCTTGGAATTTCTCTATTCTTTCAGAGTGGTTGTTTTGCATATATATATATATATATATAATATATATATATATATATATATATATATATATATATATATATTTTTCACACTGGCCGATTCCCACCAAGGAAGGGTGGCCCGAAAAAGAAAAACTTTCACCATCATTCACTCCATCACTGTCTTGCCAGAAGGGTGCTTTACACTACAGTTTTTAAATTGCAACATTAACACCCCTCCTTCAGAGTGCAGGCACTGTACTTCCCATCTCAGGACTCAAGTCCGGCCTGCCGGTTTCCCTGAACCCCTTCATAAATGTTACTTTGTTCACACTCCAACAGCACGTCAAGTATTAAAAACCATTCGTCTCCATTCACTCCTATCAAACACGCTCACGCACGCCTGCTGGAAGTCCAAGCCCCTCGCACACAAAACCTCCTTTACCCCCTCCCTCCAACCTTTCCTAGGCCGACCCCTACCCCGCCTTCCTTCCAATACAGACTGATACACTCTGTTTCGCTCCATTCTCTCTACATGTCCGAACCACCTCAACAACCCTTCCTCAGCCCTCTGGACAACAGTTTTGGTAATCCCGCACCTCTCCTAACTTCCAAACTACGAATTCTCTGCATTATATTCACACCACACATTGCCCTCAGACATGACATCTCCACTGCCTCCAGCCTTCTCCTCGCTGCAACATTCATCACCCATGCTTCACACCCATATAAGAGTGTTGTGTAAACTATACTCTCATACATTCCCCTCTTTGCCTCCAAGGACAAAGTTCTTTGTCTCCACAGACTCCTAAGTGCACCACTCACCCTTTTCCCCTCATCAATTCTATGATTCACCTCATCCTTCATAGACCCATCCGCTGACACGTCCACTCCCAAATATCTGAATACATTCACCTCCTCCATACTCTCTCCCTCCAATCTGATATCCAATCTTTCATCACCTAATATTTTTATCCTCATAACCTTACTCTTTCCTGTATTCACTTTTAATTTTCTTTTTCTTCTTTTGCACACCCTACCAAATTCGTCCACCAATCTCTGCAACTTCTCTTCAGAATCTCCCAAGAGCACAGTGTCATCAGCAAGGAGGAACTGTGACAACTCCCAATTTATGTGTGATTCTTTATCTTTTAACTCCACACCTCTTGCCAAGACCCTCGCATTTACTTCTCTTACAACCCCATCTATAAATATATTAAACAACCACCGTGACATCACACATCCTTGTCTAAGGCCTACTTTTACTGGGAAAAATTTCCCTCTTTCCTACATACTCTAACTTGAGCCTCACTATCCTCGTAAAAACTCTTCACTGCTTTCAGTAACCAACCTCCTACACCATACACCTGCAACATCTGCCACATTGCCCCCCTATCCACCCTGTCATACGCCTTTTCCAAATCCATAAATGCCACAAAGACCTCTTTAGCCTTATCTAAATACTGTTCACTTATATGTTTCACTGTAAACACCTGGTCCACACACCCCCTACCTTTCCTAAAGCCTCCTTGTTCATCTGCTATCCTATTCTCAGTCTTACTTTTAATTCTTTCAATTTTAACTCTACGATACACTTTACCAGGTATACTCAACAGACTTATCCCCCTATAATTTTTGCACTCTCTTATATATATATATATAATATATATATATAATATATATATATATATATATATATATATATAATATATATATATATATATATATATTATCACACTGGCTGATTCCCACCAAAGCAGGGTGGCCCAAAAAAGAAAAACTTTCACCATCATTCACTCCATCACTGTCTTGCCAGAAGGGTGCTTTACACTACAGTTTTTAAACTGCAACATTTAAAACCCCTCCTTCAGAGCGCAGGCATTGTACTTCCCATCTCCAGGACTCAAGTCCGGCCTGCCGGTTTCCCTGAACCCCTTCATAAATGTTACTTTGCTCACACTCCAACAGCACGTCAAGTATAAAAAACCATTTGTCTCCATTCACTCCTATCAAACACGCTCACGCATGCCTGCTGGAAATCCAAGCCCCTCGCACACAAAACCTCCTTTACCCCCTCCCTCCAACCTTTCCTAGGCCGACCCCTACCCCGCCTTCCTTCCAATACAGACTGATACACTCTTGAAGTCATTCTATTTCGCTCCATTCTCTCTACATGTCCGAACCACCTCAACAACCCTTCCTCAGCCCTCTGGACAACAGTTTTGGTAATCCCGCACCTCCTCTAACTTCCAAACTACGAATTCTCTGCATTATATTCACACCACACATTGCCCTCAGACATGACATCTCCACTGCCTCCAGCTTCTCCTCGCTGCAACATTCATCACCCACGCTTCACACCCATATAAGAGCGTTGGTAAAACTATACTCTCATACATTCCCCTCTTTGCCTCCAAGGACAAAGTTCTCTGTCTCCACAGACTCCTAAGTGCACCACTCACTCTTTTTCCCTCATCAATTCTATGATTCACCTATCTTTCAAAAGACCATCCGCTGACACGTCCACTCCCAAATATCTGAATACGTTCACCTCCTCCATACTCTCTCCCTCCAATCTGATATTCAATCTTTCATCCCAAATTTTTTTGTTTCCCATAACCTTACTCTTTCCGTATTCCCCTTTAATTTTTCTTCTTTTGCACACCCTCCCAAAATTCATCCCCCAAATTTCCTGCAACTTCTCTTCAGAATCCCCCAAGAGCACAGTGCATCACAAAGACACTGTGACAACTCCCCTTTTGTGTGTGTTTTTTATTTTTTAACTCCACGCCTTTGCCAAGCCCCTCGAAATTACTTCTCTTAAAACCCCCCATCATAAATATATTAAAAAACCCGGTGACATCACAATCCTTGTCAAAGGGGCCTATTTTACTGGGAAAAAATTTCCCTTTTTCCTACATCTCTAACTTGACCCCTCACAAAATCCTCGTAAAAACTCTTCACTGCTTCAGTAACCTACCTCCACACCATACACTTGCAACATCTGCCACATTGCCCCCCATCCACCCGTCATACCCTTTTCCAAATCCAAAATGCCACAAAGACCTCTTTAGCCTTATCTAAAACTGTTCACTTATAGTTTCACTTAAACCCTGGTCCACACCCCCCCTCCTTTCCTAAAGCCTCCTTGTTCATTGCTACCTTTTTTCCCGTTTACTCTTAATTCTTTCAATTAAAAACTTACCATACACTTTACCGGTAACCTCAACAGACTTATCCCCTATATTTTTCCCTCTCTTTTACCCCTTTGCCTTTAACAAAGGAACTATGCATGCCTCTGCCAACCCAGGTACCTTACCCTCTCCATACATTTTTTAAATAAATTGCCCAACCCCCCAAAAACTATACCCCCCACCTGCTTTTACTTTTTCTATCTTTATCCCATCAATCCCGGCTGCCTTCCCCCCCTTTCATTTTACCTACCCTCACGAATTTCCCCCACACTCACAACTGGCTCTTCCTCATCCTACAAGATTTTTTTCCTCCTTCCCCAAAACACAAAATCACAGTTTCCCTATCTTCACAACATTTAACAATTCCTAAAAAATTTTCCTTCCACTTCCCAATCCTCTAACTCTCCATTTAATCTCCCCTCTCCTATTTTTAACTGACAAATTCCTTTTTGTTCCTAGGTTTTTTTAACTTGTTATCTCACTCCAAAACTTTTTCTTATTTTCAACAAATTTGTTGATAACATCTCCCCCACCTCTCTTTGCTCTTTTTTTTAATTCTTCACCACTCTCTTAACTTCCTCTTTTCTCCATATACTCTTCCCTCCTTGCATCCTTCATTTTGTAAAAATTTCTCATATGCTAACTTTTTCTCCCTTACTACTCTCTTTACATCATCATTCCACCAATCGCTCCTCTTCCCCCCTGCACCCCTTTCCTGTAACCACAAACTTCTCAAAACTCTAACCTACATTTTTAAACCTACCCCATACCCTTTTCGACCCCATTCCCCTATGCCTCATTAGCCCATCTATCCCCCAAATAGCTGTTTATATTTTTACCCTAACGCCTCCCTTTTGTTTATAAACTTCACCTCTCCTTCCCTGATGCTTCTTTTTCCCTTGTACCCATCTCCCTTTTACTCTCATGTAGCTAAACTGAAAGTATCTGTTATTTGTGCCCCTCATAAACATGTACATCCTAAGTCACTCAACTTCTTTTATCTACCAATACATAATCCAACAAAACTGTCATTTGCCCTACATCATATCGTGTATACTTATTTTTCCTTTTTTTCTTAAAATAGTATTCCCTTAACAAAACCCCCTTTCTATACAAAGTTCAATCAAAGGGCTCCCATTACATTTATTATATATATATATATATATATATATAAATATATTAATTATATATATAAAAATATATATATTAGTTAGGGAGGTACAACCTCTAAACTGGACTACATTTTCTTACCCTTAGGAAAGAGAATAAATCACTTCGGGAAAAAAACTCAATTTCCCCCCGGGAGCTGTCTAAAATTTTTACTTCTAGCCCCCCCTATATTCATATTTTATGTAAATTTTATTTATAGACAGAATAACAGCCCAAAAAAATATAT
Organism: Cherax quadricarinatus; assembly: GCF_026875155.1. NCBI lineage: Eukaryota > Metazoa > Arthropoda > Malacostraca > Decapoda > Parastacidae > Cherax > Cherax quadricarinatus. The sequence continues at coordinate 2,976,418 of NC_069449.1, forward strand.
GAATGCTTGTAACATAAAATCAAAGATAATAATCCCCTCCGCTCCTCTGAAGCCGGACTCAAACCAAGTATGCAGCAAGCATTTCCCCTGGGGGATGGCTACCTGAGGTGCGGAACATGAAAGGCGCCCTGGGGTGCCTTTTGGTGTCGATGGTCGGAACCCAGTTTTTAAGGAAGCTTGTGCTTTTTTTCCTATGACCCAAGGGTCTCTGATCCCACTAAAAGAAAATTGATACTTTTGCTTATTCTCTGTACTTGTCGATCTTGTACTCCTCCCTGTCCCCCCGACACTGTGATGGATGTAACTGAGGTCAGTGGTCACGGTGGTCATACCTCCTAAGCTTTTGGGGAGTTAGGGGGGGCGTTCCCAAGCCCCATGGCTTGTTGTGTGTTTTAAAATCTAGGTTAATGTTGAAGAAGGAGATTCTCTTCTTAGGGGGAAAAAGGAGGCTGAAGCTTCGCATGATGAGTTGGGAGCGAGGGGAAAAATTTTTAGGCTAAGGTGGAAGGTCCCCCGCGGATAGTGGCACCCGCTTAAAGTGGAAAGGGTTTCACAGTTCAGGAAGAAGGAAGATGAGGAGATTTAGTAGAAAAGATTGAAGGTGGGAAAATCGTTCTCTTTCTCCAAGAGGGTGTACTTTGGGTTTTAGTAATTTGAAGGTACCAGTTTCCCCTCTAATAAAGGGTAAAAATATTTTAATAAGGCGTTCCAGGAAAGATATTGGGCCCCGGCATTTTGTAACAACAGAAAGGTCAGACAGGGGTTTGGCCTTCCTGGACCTGGTGTTGGTGACATAGTCAGCGGTTTTGGGAAATTTTTTATGGCAGGAATGGGAACAAGCCCATTATCTTAGTGCTGGGGGTAAAAATTTGGGGAATGGCAGGGAGGGGAGCTGCGGATAAGTACAGGTAACCATAGAAAGTTATTTTAAGGGAGGGATCCCAGTCAAATGTAGCATTTGCCTAGAAAGGGAGGGGGCAATGGGGGATGTCTAGGGCAATTGGTAAAATTTTGCGGGCTAGACAAGACGAAAGGAATTGCAACCCCATTCTTTTATAACGGGACCTTTTTTTGGCAAACGTATATTATCAAGGGAGGGGTTCATCTCTTGGGGATGGAGTGGTTGCATTAGCCAATTCAATTGAGGGGGTAATTGATGACTTGTTGGGAATTTTAAAAACTGTAGATTATAGGGGTATGGGTGTGGGAAACAATCGGGGCTGCGCTTTGGGGGCAAAAAACGCGATTCCCGGGGTACCTCAGAATTGTTTAAAAGACAATTTTCAAAATAAAGTTACTGGAAAAGCAAATCATTGATAACAAAAAAAGAGAGATTTCCTTACAAATAGTAGGGTCTAAGAAATAAAAGATGAGAAGTTACTTCCCGTGTAGGAAATTTTAAATTTTATTGGGGTTAACAGGACCGGTTCAACCTGAAAGATAGAGAAACCCCTTCTGTGCAACATCAGGGTTATAAACTTTTTCCACACTCACAGGTAAAAAGGGAAGGGGGTGGAGTGGCGATGTATGTCAGAGAAAATTTAAAATTTTGTCTTAGACATAAGATTAAAACACGAACACAGAATTTTTGGCTACATTTCTCGGGGGTGACAAAAAAATTTTGGGTGTGATTTATGGCACCCAAACCTTGATAGGGAGTGCAGTAAGTGTTAGGGGACAAATTCATAAGGATCTAGATATGAAAAATGTTGTATAATGGGGATTTTAACTTTAGACAAAATTTTTTGGAAAATTGACAGAATCTTGAGTCTAGTGACTTTTTAAAAACGGTTTCGGGAAAAATTTTTGCTTTTTAGAACAGGCTGTGACAAAACCAACTAAGGAAACAATCTGTTTTTGCTTGGTTTTTTGCCAACAAAGATTCAAAAATTTTAAATAACTTGGGTTTAATGATGAGTTTGGAAAAAGTATCACAAACACTTAGTTTCAATATATCGGGAATTTACCCATTAACTCAATCAAATCCTGTCCCCAGATTTTCGTTTGGGGGCCCGACTTCGTGGGACAAAAAAATTTCCTGGGTGGGCAAAATTGGGAAAACCTGACTAGCTCAGGAGGTGTTTTTGGGGTTCCCAAATAGACGTTTTTCAAGCATAGTTCTAGCTGCCCAGACAATTTCGTTCCGAGTGGGGAAATTAGATCTAAAAAAAATATCCCAAATGGATGAACAGAAATTAAAACATCTCATTGGTCAAAAGGGGGCATATTGGCATATGAAAAGAGGGGAGGGGCAGTTAAGAAATAAATTAATTCTTTAAAAAGAGAGAAATAAAGAAAGGAATAAAAAAAAGAAAAAAGGGGGATTAGAGGCTAGGTCGAAAGGGGATTAAAAGACTAACCAAAAAGGGTTTTTCAGGTATCAGAAGAAAGTTTGGGGCAAAAAATTGGCCCAAAGGTAACCTGGTCAGATCACTGACAGGAAAAGGATTCGGTGAAATTCAAAATTTCCCTACTTCCTCAGTCTTCACCCGGGAAAATGCTAGCGAATTCTGAATAAAGATTATGTACAACAGGATGAAAAAAAACTATTTCGATTGGGGTAACTAGTGACATGGTCCCAGACAAAAAAAAACAAAAACCAACAAACCCCCGGGCCCTGATGAACGTTTGCAAGGGTTTAAAAGGAATTAAAAGAGGAACTTAGAAACCCTTTGGCAAACCCTTTTAACATATCACTCAAACGGGCATAGTGCCTGTAAGGGGAAAATAGCAAATGTAATACCTATTTACAAGGGCAGGTGACAGTCCTTGGTTTCGAACTATAGCCAATAAGCCTTACCCCCATAGGGGGAAAAAAATTTAGGGAATCAATAATTGCTGAAGCAATTCGTAGCCATTTTGAGAGGCACAGTTTGTTTAAAATCTAACACGGTTTTACAAAGGGGCGTTCCTGTCTTAAGAATTTACTAACTTTTTTCCAAGGTGTTAGGAGGTAGATCATGGTAATGAAATGATATTGGTATATGGATTCAGTAAGGTTTTCGATGATTTTCCACACCGAGGCATTGAGGAAAATTAAAGGGCACACAGAAAAGGAGGAAAAATTTTTTTTTCCTGGGTAGGGGCATGGCTGCAAATGACAGCAGAGAGTTTGCAAAAATGGGGAAAAAATCAAAGGGGGGGCACGTCAAAAAGGGGGTTTTCCTCAAGGTCAGTTTTGGGGCCCGTTGTTGTCCAATTTACATAAACGACAAGAAAGGGGGAAAAAATAGTGACATAACAAATTTGCTGAGACACCAAAAAGGCCGTCCCAATTTATTCTAAAGGACACAGAGCACTCCAGGATGATTGAAAAGACTGAGCAATGGTCGGAGAAATGGCAGATGCATTTAATATTGACAAGCAAAGTCTAAATGTTGGCATTAAATAAACCTGCCACATTAAATAAAAAATGTAAATTTTTAATCTACTGATTTCGAAAAAATTTAGGAGTTCGGTTAGCGTAAACTAAAAAACCCAAAACAACTTCATTAGTGTTCGCAATAAAGCTAAAAGAATTCTTTGGGTTCAATCGAGTATAAATAATAGAAGTCCCAGTGTTCTTCAACTCTATATATCCTTGGTTAGGCCCCATTTTGACATGGCACATTTTGGTCAAGTATTACAGAATGGGTATAAAAAGCTCTAAAAACGTCAGAGGATGGGGAAAGAGATCCCCCTGTATCAAAAACTTCCCCATGAGGAAGACTGAGGGGCCCGAATCTGCACTCTCCGAAAGGCGTAGAATTAGGGCGGATAGATCGAGGTGTATAAAAGGAAAACAGGAATAAATAAAAGGAATGTAAATACGTGCTGAAATTTCCACCAAACAGGACTTGCAGCAATGTTTCAAGTTGGAAAAAATTTAGATTCACGAAGGATATGGAAAGCACTGTTTGGTAAAAAGAGTTGGGATGAGTGGAAACAAATCCCCAGTACTTACAGGTTTTAAAAAGTTTTGGTTTTAAAATGGGTTAGAAAAATATGAGTGGGGGGGTGGGTGGAGTTTTCATGACTAGCTTGTGCTACGGGTCTGGGCGGCTCCATCCTTGATGGGGTGACCAACTGGGTGGGCTTGGGCTAATCCGAGGGGGGGGGGGGGGTTGGTCTAATCCGGGGGAACATGGACCTGCTCCACGGGGGCATTAGGCCCGTTGCAGTGTTCCTTCTTTCTTATGTTCTTATGTCACCCGCTTCGCCCCGCAGTATACCCCCTATTAAGAACTTACCTTCTTCCCAAATATAGATGGTGTCCTGCTGGGGGGGGTGTTTGCTGGGTTATTGGATTTTTGGTGCTAGTGATCAGAGCCTCTCTCAGCTGGGCTCCAGCGTACAAGGGGTTTCTTTTTTGATGTCGTTTACTTATTGTGTTTGTATGCCGGCCCGGTTTAGAACATTTTTAAACAAAAAAGACCACATTGGGCGGTTTGTGGTTTGGCATCGCCACAAATACATTAATTCCATGTGAATTGGGCAGCGGGCGAGGCCCTGCAAAAGGCGGGGGTTAGGGGTCGAAAGGCGGTTCCATTGCAAAAAAGAGAACGTTTGAAGGGAAATCCCAGAGTGATGAGCATCCCCCAAAGGGGAAAGGGGAGTCTCCGCTGATGCTGAAGGTGCTAAGCTGTGGCAAACACGTTTTCACGTCGGGCCCCTTTCCCGCCCGACTGTAGGGCCCGTGTGCACTAGGTTTTTGTTTGAGCACGAGTCTCTCCCATTCGGGAAATTTTACTGGCAAGATAGGGTCCCCGAATTCCCGCCAAGTCACTAAGGTTGTCCGGGGAAAAATTTGTTTTTAAAAACTGATTTGTTGCTATGGAGGGGGCGACAGGCAACGGGAGGGCAATCTGGGGGGATTTCCGTACTCCAAACCCCCGAAGCAGGGTGGGGGCCTTGAACTACGTCCATTTCAAGGGGAAATATTCAATACACCTTAAACGTAAAATCTTTTGGTGAAATCATATTTCTTGAGTTTTGGGCTGCTGAAGGCTGGGGAGCCTCTCAGAAAGTAGGTAAGATTTAGGAAGGACAGGCACCTGCTGAGTAGGTAGAAGGCATCATGTTTATCAGTATCTTTCATCCTGCCTTTCATCGTCCTGAGGTCTGAGATTTTTTTTCTAGGATCAGATCGATGGGATTGTGCCCAGGAGGAGCACCAAGAAGAGTGTTGTTCGCTGGATCAATGGTTGTGCTCCTCGGAAAACAGCACTAATATCCTCAATGATCTGTCGATTGGTGGAAACTATTTCTCATTTGGTGGAATTAAAAGATAGGCCCAGGTTCTCTCCCAAGTCTTTAATTTTTCTGATGTCCTCTAGGAGAGATTCTGTAGTGCCAACCAGGGTACCATCATTCAAGAACCAGATATTGGGTCACTGGAGAGGGTTCTGTGACTTCCTTTATGAAAGACAGAAAAGAAAAGGGACAAATCCCCCTGTTCCACAGCCCTTTTTATATATATATAATATAATTTTAAAATATATTGTGTGTGTGTGTGTGTGTGTGTGTGTGTGTGTGTTGTGTGGTGGTGTGTGTGGTTGGTGTGTGTGTGGTGTGTGTTTTTTGTGGTATAGAAAGTATGGGAAAAGGGGAAGGGACCCTTGGATTGGCAAGGAAACATGCATAGTTCCCTTTTATAAAGGCAAAGGGGGACTAAAGAGAGCAAAAATTATAGGGGGTAAGTCCTTTTATAACCTGGTAAATGTAAGGGAAGTTATTTTTGAAAAATTAAGATAAGACGGAGAATAGGATAGCAGAGAACAAGGAGGCTTTTGGGAAAGGGAGGGGGGGGTGGACCAGGGTTTACAGTGAAAAATATGAAGAACAGTATTTAGATAAGGCTAAAGGGCTTTTTTGGGGTTTATGGGCTTGAAAAAGGCGTATACAGGGGGGATAGGGGCCAATGTGGCAGATGTTGCAGGTGTTAAGTGTGAGGTAGGTTACTGAAAACAGGAAAAATTTTTTTTCGGGATAGTGAGGCTCAAGTTGAGTAAATTTGGAAAGAGGGAGATTTTTCCCAGTAAAAAATAGGGCCTTTGACAAGGTGTGTGATGTAACCCTGGTTGTTTAAAATATTTATAGTGGGGGTTTTAAGAGAGAAAAACGAGGGCTTGGGAAGGGGCTGTATTAAAAAAATAAAAATCCCAAAGTGGGAGTTGTCCAGTTGCTCTTTGCTGATGACACGTGCCTTGGGGAATCTGAAAGAAGTTGCAGAGGGTTTGGGGGATGAATTTGGTAGGTATGCAAAAAAAAAATTAAAAGGGGAATCAGGGGAAAAAGCAAGGTTATGTGGGTCTATGAAAGATGAGGGAATCATGAAATTAGAGGGGAAAAAAATGAGTGGGTTTTCACTTTTGGGTCTTGGGGGGACAAAAAACTTGTCCTTGGGGGCAAAGGGGAAGTATGAGAGTATGTTTTAAAATCTTTAAAAGGGTGTGAAGCATGGGTGATGAATGTTGCAGGAGGAAAGGCTGGAGGCATGGGGATGTCTGTCTGGGCAATGTGTGGGGAATTAATGCAGAGAAATTTGTATTTGGAAGTTAGGAGGGGGTGGGGATTCCAAAACGTTGTCCAAGGGGGGAGGAAGGGTTTTTTGAGGTGGGTTTGGACATGTAGAGAGAAGAGTGAAACAAGGACTTCAAAATGTATCAGTCGTAGTGGAAGGGAAAGGGGGGGGTAGGGGTCGGGCCCGGAAAATTTGGAGGAGGGGTTTAAAAGGGGGTTTTGTGGGCGAGAGGGATGGACTTCCAGGGGCATGCGGAGCGTGTTTGATAGGGTGAATAAGACAAAGGGGGTTTTTAAAATTGACGTGCTTTGGAGTTGAGCAAAGTAACATTTTTGAAGGGGTTTAGGGGAAAACCGGGAGGGCCCGGGCTTGAGTCTTGGTGGGAAAATACAGGGCCCGCACAAAGGAGGGGTCTTAAAAGTTTCAGTTTAAAAACTGTAGGTAAAGCACCCCTTTTGGGAGACAGTGATGGAGTGAAAGATGGGGAAAGTTTTTTTTTTTTTTCGGCCACCCTGCCCTTTGGGGGGAACGGCCAGTGTTTTAAAAATAAATATATAATAATATAAATATATATATATATAAAATATATAAATAAAATATATATATATTATTTGTGGGGGGGGGGGGGGGGGGTGTGTGTGTGTGTGTGTGGTGTGTGGGTGTTGTGTGTGGTTGGTAGTTTTATTCGAAAAGCACTTGCTCTTCAAACTGGAAGAGTGGGAAATGTTCCTTTAGTCTGTTACCTCCCGCCGGCTTTAAATATTGCACCGTTTACACATTTTATAAGGGCGCGACGCTTATGAAATCTTTTAAAAGATGCTGTGTCATGGTCTCGGTGAGGCCCGTAAGGGCTAGAAGTGGGTAACAAGTAATTTTTACCTGGCTGGAATGCTCATTTTTTAAAAGGATAACGTAGTCCCAATCGTTGCGTGAGTGTAAGGCCCTTTGTTGGAGCAGGAGTGAGTGTTACGGTAATCGTTGGTTGTTTAATGTGACTGTGGTACTGGTATTCGTAAATGGGAAAATGTAATGGATTGGCAGTTAGAAATAGAGTGATCATGTTGAACGTAGGGTTAAGGTGGGGCTGGAGCAGTAGGTTTTTTAAGGGCAGGGAAAGGGTTATCCGGGTCAGGATAGAGATGGCGGGTCACGTGTTTTCAGAGATTTGAAGGAAGATCACGTGCACCCAAAGGCTTTCCCAAAGCAAGGGGGGTTTACCTATGAAGAAAGATTAAGGGAAAAACGGCCTGACGAATGGAGGACAGGAGGGTCAGGGAAGACATATAACGAAATACATAATACTACGAGGAACTGAAAAAGGGAACAAAAGACAGGATATTCCACAATGGGGGCACAAAACAAGGGGAAATTAAGATCCTATGAGTGAAACGATGTTAGGAAGTTTTTCTTCAGTCATAGAGTAGTCGGGGAAATGGGAAAAACGGAGATGAAGTGTGGAAGCAAATTCCATTTAAAAAGCTTTAAGAAATTATGATAAGCTCTTGGAACAGAGAGTGAATTAGATCAACCCCGTAAAAGGCAGGATCAGGAGCTTGAATCGCCCCCCGGACCCACAATGGAGTACACGCACAGACAACAGACACAGACCACACAAAACACCGACACACAGACACCCACACACTCACACACACACCACACACACAAGAACAGAGGGGGACACCAACAAAGGAATACACCAAAAAATGTTGGTGCGCCACAACTGAGGGGAAAGGGGAAGAAGCTGTTAAGGGACCTTTATACCCAAAGTCAATGGGACCAAAATCTCCCAGTAGGTCCTTAGAGAGGGAGAAAATTCTGTGTGTACCCCAACCCAATTTCAACACATCCCTGGAAACTGGGGGAACTACCTGAGGGAGGAAGACGGGAAATGATGCCCCTATTTAAAAAGAACACACACAAGAGGCACTAATCTATAGACCAATGTCACTAACGTGTATAGTATGCAAAGTCATGGAGAAGATTATCAAGAGGAGAGTGGTGGAGCACCTGGAGCGGAACAAGAGAATAAACGCCGAAAAGCACGGATTTATGGAAGGCAAATCCGTGTCACAAACCTACTGAAGTTTTATGACAAAGTAACAAAGCACGAGAGAGAGGGGTGGGTTGATTGCATCTTCCTGGATTGCAAGAAGGCTTTTGACACAGTTCCTCACAGGAGATTAGTGCAGAAGCTGGAAGGGCACTGCAATGGATCAGAGAATACCTGACAGGGAGGCAACAACGAGTCATGGTACGTGATGAAGTATCACAGTGGGCACCTGTGACGAGCGGGGTTCAACAGGGGTCGGTCCTAGGACCTGAGCTATTTCTGGTATACGTGAATGACATGATGGAAGCGTTCGACTCAGAAGTGTCCATGTTCGCAGATGATGTGAAGTTAATGAGGAGAATTAAATCAAATGAGGATCAGGTAGGACTTCAAAGAGACCTGGACAGGCTGGACACCTGGTCCAGCAACTGGTTTCTTGAATTTAACCTCGCCAAATGCAGAGTCATGAAGATCGGGGAAGGGCAAAGAAGACCGCAGACAGAGTATAGGCTAGGTGGCCAAAGACTGCAAACCTCACTCAAGGAGAAAGATCTTGGGGCGAGTATAATACCGAGCACGTGTCCAGAAGCACACATCAACCAGATAACTGCTGCAGCATATGGGTGCCTGGCAAACTTGAGAATAGCGTTCCGATACCTTAGTAAGGAATGGTTCAAAACACTGTACACTGTGTACGCAGACCGATATTGGAGTATGCAGCACCGGTTTGGAACTCTCACTTGATCAAGCACGTCCAAGAAATTAGAGAAAGTGCAAAGGTTTGCGACAAGGTTAGTTCCCGAGCTAAGAAAGAAAGGTTAAAGGAAATCGGCCTGACAACACAGGACAGGAGGGTTAGTGGAGACATGATAACGGCATACAAAATTCTGCGTGGAATAACAAGGTGGACAAAGACAGGATGTTCCAGAGAGGGGACACAGAAACGAGGGGTCACAATTGGAAGTTGAAGACTCAGACGAGTCAAAGGGATGTTAGGAAGTATTTCTTCAATCACGGAGTAGTCAGGAAGTGGAATAGCCTAGCAAGTGAGGTAGTGTAGGCAGGAACCATACATAACTTTAAGATGAGGTATGATAAAGCTAATGGAGCAGGGAGAGAGAGGACCTAGTAGCACTCAGTGAAGAGGCGGGGCTAGGAGCTGAGCCTAGACCCCCTGCAGCCACAATTAGGTGAGTACACACACACACACACACACACAGATCCCCACAACCAATCACGCTATCCCAACACAGACCGCAATCCACACCCACAGCCCCCACACCACACTACACTGCAGAATCCCGCAGTACACTGCCAGGTCCCCCACCTTAACAGGAAACTAAAGGTATGGTACACCAACGCTGATGGAATAACAAGTAAGTGGGAAGAGGGGCACGAAAGAGTCAAAGAGGCATCCCCGGACATCATAGCCCTCACAGAAACCAAGCTCACAGGATTGATAACAGATGCCATCTTTCCAATGGGATATCAGATCCTGAGGAAAGACAGAGGGAACAGAGGGGGTGGAGGAGTGGCACTGCTGGTCAAAAACCAATTGGATTTTGATGAGCTGGAGAGAGGAGACAGAGGAGAAGCAAGAGATTACATAGTGCCAACGCTTCAGTCTGGAGGTCCCAAGGTGGTAATTGCTGTGATGTATAACCCACCTCAGAACAGCAGGAAGCCAAGGCAAGAGTATGATGAGAGTAACAGAGCGATAGTTGACACACTAGCTGAAGTGGCCAGAAGAGCTCATGCAAGTAGGGCAAAGCTAGTGATCAAGGGTGACTTCAACCAAAAGAAAATCGATTGGGAAAACTTGGATCCACATGGAGGCCAAGAAACGGAGATGGCTAAGATGATGGAGGTGGTACTGGAAAACCTCATGTACCAACATGTAACGGACACTACCAGATAGAGGAGAGGAGAGGATGAACCAGAGAGACTGGACCTAGCATTCACCTTAAGTAGTGCAGATATTGAGAATATCACATATGAAAGACCCCTGGGGGCCAGTGATCACGTGTTTTAAGCTTCGAATAGAGTTACAAGTGGAGGGGGAAGCAGGAAGGGCTGGACGGCTGAAGCCAAACTACATGAAATGGGACTATGCAAGCATGAAGAACTTCAACGGGGTTCATTGGGACATAGAATTGGCAGGGAAGTCAGATGAGATGATGGAATATATGACAACAATATGCAAGGAAGCTGAGGAGAGGTTGCTACCCAAGGGTAATAGGAATAATGAAAAAGCCAGGACGAGGCCATGGTTCACCCAAAGGTGCAGGGAGGCCAAAACCAAGTGTTCTAGGGAATAGAAGAAGTATAGAAGGCAAAGGACCCAGGAGAATAAGGAGAGCAGTCGTAGAGCCAGAAATGAATATGCACAGGTAAGATGGGAGGCCCAAAGGAAACATGAGAATGACATACCAGCAAAAGCCAAATCTGGCCCAAAACTGTTGTACAGCCACATCAGAAGGAATACAACAGTCAAGGACCAGGTAATCAGGTTGAAGAAGGAAGGAGGGAGGACACAAAAAACGACTGCAATGTGAGGAGCTCAATGGGAGATTCAAAGAAGTGTTCACAGAGGTGACAGAAAGGCCTCCAGAAAGGCAGAGAGGTGGGGTACACCATCAAGTGTTGGAAACACTACATAGCAGCGAGGAAGAAGTGAAGAAAGAGGCTCTTAAGTGAGCTAGACACCCCAAAGGCCATAGGGCTGGATAACATCTCTTGATGGGTCCTGAGAGAAGGAGCAGAGGCGCTTTGTGTACCACTAACAACTATCTTCAGCACATCTACCGAAACAGGACGACTACCGGAAGTACGGAAGACGGCAAATGTAGTCCCAGTTTTTTAAAAAATGAGACAGATACGAAGCATTGAACTGCAGACCAGTGTCACCGACGTGTAGAGTATGCAAGGTCATGGAGAAAATTATCAAGAGTAGAGTGGTGGAGCACCTAGAAAGGAATGAGCTTATCAACGACACCCAGCACGGTTTCAGGGACAGGAAATCTCGCGTCACAAACCTACTGGAGTTTTATGACAGGGTGACGGCAGCAAGACAAGAGATGGGTGGGTAGATTGCATTTTCTTGGGCTGTAAGAAGGCGTTTGACACAGTTCCACACAAGAGATTAGTGCAGAAACTGGAGGACCAGGCAAGGATAACATGGAAGGTACTACAGTGGATCAGGGAATACCTGTCAGGAAAACAACAGCGAGTCATGGTACATGGCGAAGTGTCAGTGTGCGCGCCGGTAACGAGCGGGGTGCCACAGGGATCAGTCCTAGGACCAGTGCTATATCTGGTATTTGAGAACATGACAGAAGGAATAAACTCCCAAGTGTCCCTGTTTGCAGATGATGTGAAGTTGATGAGAAGAATTCAGTCGGACGAAGATCAGACAGAACTACAAAAGGATCTGGACAGACTGCAGGCCTGGTCCAGAAACTGGCTCCTGGAGTTCAACCCCCACCAAGTGCAAAGTCATGAAAATTGGGGAGGGGCAAAGAAGACCGCAGATGGAGTATAGTCTAGGGGGTCAGAGCCTACAAACCTCACTCAAGGAAAAGGATCTTGGTGTGAATATAACACCAGGAACATCTCCTGAGGCGCACATTAACCGAATAACTTCTGCAGTATACAAGCACCTGGCAAACCTAAGAACAGCATTCCGACATCTAAATAAGGAGTCATTCAGGACCCTGTACACTGTGTACGTTAGGCCCATATTGGAGTATGCATCTCCAGTTTGGAACCCTCATCTAGCCAAGCATATAAGGAAACTAAAGTGCAGAGGTTTGTAACAAGACTAGTCCCGGAGCTAAGGGGTATGTCCTATGAGGAGAGGTTAAGAGAAATCGACCTTACGACTCTGGAAGAGAGGAGAGTTAGGGGGGCTATCATAACGACATATAAAATACTGAGAGGTATAGACAAGGTGGACAGAGGCAAGATGTTCCAGAGATGAGACACAGCAATAGTTGGAAGCTGAAAACTCAGATGAACCACAGGGATGTTAGGAAGTATTTCTTCAGTCACAAAGTTGTCAGGAAGTGGAATAGCCTGGGTAGTGATGCATTTCTCGAGGAGTCGTGACAAATTAATTTTGGGTGCGATTTATAGGCCCACAAACCTTGATAGGGAGGGCAGTAAGCTGTTATGGGACGAAATTCTTAAGGCATCTAGATATGAAAATGTTATGATAATGGGAGATTTTGACTTTAGACAAATTGATTGGAACAATATGACAGAAAATCTTGAGTCTAGTGACTTTCTTGATGCGGTTCAGGATTGCTTTTTAGAACAGGTTTTGACAGAACCAACTAGAGGAAACAATCTGCTTGACTGTCAACAAAGAGTCACTAATTAATAATCTTGAGGTTAATGATGAGCTTGGGGAAAGTGATCACAAATCACTTAGTTTCAATATATCATAGAATTGCCCAGATAACTGCAATCAAATCTCTGTCCCAGATTTTCGCTTGGCCGACTTCATGGGACTGAAAAATTACCTGGGTGGGCTAAATTGGGATGTCCTGACTATGGGTCAGGTAGGTGTTCTTGGTTGCCAATATGACGTTTTTCAGAGCATAGTTCTAGCTGCCCAGACAACTTTTGTTCCGAGTAGGGAAATTAGATCTAACAAAAATGATCCCAAATGGATGAACAATAGATTAAAACATCTCATTGATCAAAAGAGAGGCATATATAGGTGTATCAAAAGAGGGGATGGGCAATTAAGAAATCAATATATTCAATTAAAGAGAAAAATAAAGAAAGGAATAAGAAAAGCAAAAAGGGATTATGAGGCTAAGGTATACAGAAGTAAGATTAGGGACAAGATTGGCCCACCTAAGAGTAACTCTGGTCAGATCACTGACAATGATAGGGATGTGTGAGAAATTCTGAATACCTACTTCCTGTGGAGAAATTTTCTCCAGGAGGGGGGTATCAGCCCCCTTCAGCCCCTTTCAGCCCTTTCAACCAAGAGGGGCCCAGCCCTCTCAGAAGGGGCAAGTATCTTGTTTACTGCTACAGCAAGTAATTGAACCCAGATGCAGTACGAGTATGTGACGTGGTCAAGCGACAGACGCTCCGTGCAAGACTCCAGTGTTGCAAATTGTAGTTTAATAAAAGATAGTCTATCTCTTACCTTAGCAAGACAATTAAGGAAAATCCTGCTCCCACTTTATTACCACGGTGAAGATAGTGGACATTGTTGTCTATGCTTAAGACAGCAAGAATCAAACATTCTGCTTTGCTTCATGGAGGAAGTGGCAAGGAAGAAAAAGTACTAGGTCAGCTTTTCCTTTATGTGCTAGGGGCAGTGACGGTGGAGGATGCTCTGATTTCAGATTACTTTTGACTCTACTGAGAGTCACACTGACGCCAAGATAACCAACAAAGAACACTGATCCGTGCGTTAGTGTGAACAAAGTGTCTCACAAAACACGATAAACACTTACAGAGAAGTGTGATCTTCTTAGTGATAGTGTGTGAACAATTATTGATGAACAGTGTAACAACGAGTGTTGCAATCCAACAGAATGTAGTGCGACATTCTTCAAGGAACACTATTCTTCAATAAACTCAACGGATATCCGGCCATAACTACGGGTCAGATACACATACCCAGGTAAGTGTTCTAACTCGTGATATACTACTATTGACTGCACAGTTGAGTCGAAGTTACGAGTTAGTCACTTATCATAAACCCAGGTGATAAGTGGACTTTCAAGTCCACACAAGTACGTAAGTCAGCAATCAGTGAATGAAATATGCTGACATAACACCCCCTAGGGGTAATTTATAATCTTACAAAATATTCATTTTCAGCCCGTTGTGAAGTGGATGATACAGCTTCTCAAGACCTCATCTGCAGGGGCGGCTGTGCAAGCAATGAGCTGTCTTTCTAAGCTAAGTTTTCCCTATTTTTAAACTTAGCTGGTAAACCATTTCTCAACATTTTGAATATGAATATTTTGTAAAATTATAAATTACCCGTAGGGGTGTTATGTCAGCATATTTCATTCACTGATTGCTGACTTACGTACTTGTGTGGACTTGAAAGTCTGCTTATCACCGGGGTTTATAAGTGACTAACTCGTAACTTCGACTCAACTGTGCAGTCAATAGTAGTACATCACGAGTTAGAACACTTACCTGGTTATATGTATCTGACCCATAGTTATGCCCGGATATCCGTTGAGTTAATTGAAGAATAGTGTTCCTTGAAGAATGTCGCACTTCATTCTGTTGGATTGCAACACTCGTTGTTACACTGTTCATAAATAATTGTTCACACACTATCACTAAGAAGTTGATCACACTTCTCTGTAAGTGTTTATCGTGTTTTGTGAGACACTTTATTCACACTAACGCACGGATCAGTGTTCTTTGTTGGTTATCTTGGCGTCAGCGTGACTCTCAGTAGATTCAAAAGTAATCTGAAATAAGAGCATCCTCCACCGTCACTGCCCCTAGCACATAAAGGTAAAGCTGACCTAGTACTTTTGCTTCCTTGCCACTTCCCCCATGAAGCAAAGCAGAATGTTTGATTCTTGCTGTCTTAAGCATAGACAACAATGTCCACTATCTTCACCGTGGTAATAAAGTGGGTGCAGGATTTTCCTTAATTGTCTTGCTAAGGTAAGAGATGGACTGTCTTTTATTAAACTACAATTTGCAACACTGGAGTCTTGCACGGAGCGTCGGTCGCTAGACCACGTCGCATACTCGTACGGCATCTGGGTTCAATTACTTGCTGTAGCAGTAAACAAGATACTTGCCCTTTCTGAGAGGGCTGGGCCCCTCAGGGCTGAAGAAGGCTGATACCCCCCTCCTTGAGAAAATTTCTCCACACTTCCTCTCAGTTTTCACCCAGGAAAATACTAGCGATATTCCTGAAATAATAGATTATGTAGAACATGACGATAATAAACTATGCACCATTGCGGTAGCTAGTGACATGGTCCTCAGACAAATAGAAAAACTAAAACCTAACAAATCCCCAGGTCCTGATGAACTGTTTGCAAGGGTGTTAAAGGAATGTAAAGAGGGACTTTTCTTACCTTCGGCTAATCTTTTTAACATATCACTACAAACTGGCATTATGCCTGATAAGTGGAAAATGGCAAATGTAATACATATTTACAAGGCAGGTGACAGGTCCTTGGCTTCGAACTATAGACCAATAAGCCTTACCTCCACAGGGGGGAAATTTATTTAAACAATAATTGCCGAAGCAATTTGTAGCCATCTTGATAGTCACAGATTGATTAATGAATCTCAACACGGTTTTACAAAGGGGCGTTTCTGTCTTATGAATTTACTAATATTTTTCACTAAGGTGTTTGGGGAGGTAGATCATGGTATTGAATATGATATTGTGTATATGGACTTCAGTAAGGCTTTCGATAGAGTTCCACATCAGAGGCTATTGAGGAAACTTAAAGCACACGGAATAGGAGGATAAATTTTTTCATGGGTAGAGGCATGGCTGACAAATAGGCAGCAGAGAATTTGCATAAATTGGGAGAAATCAGAATTGGCACGTCACAAGCGGTGTTCCTCAGGGGTCAGTGTTGGGCCTGTTGTTGTTCACAATTTACATAAACGACATAGATGAGGGAATAAATAGTGACATTAGCAAATTTGCTGATGGCACCAAAATAGGCCGCCCAATTCATTCTAATGAGGACACGAGAGCACTCCAGGATGATTTGAATAGACTGATGCAATGGTCGGAGAAGTGGCAGATGCAGTTTAATATTGACAAATGCAAAGTTCTAAATGTTAGACGGGAAAATTACCATGCGACATAAAACTAAACAATGTAGATCTTAATACTATTGATTGCGAAAAGGATTTAGGAGTTCTGGTTAGCAGTAATCTAAAACCAAGACAACAGTGCATTAGTGTTCGCAATAACGCTAACAAAATTCTTGGCTTATCTAAAAGTATAAATAATAGAAGTCCTCAGGTTGTTCTTCAACTCTATATATCCTTGGTTAGGCCTCATTTAGACTATGCTGCTCAGTTCTTGTCTCTGTATTACAGAATGGATGTAAATGCTCTGGAAAACGTACTGAGGAGGATGACAATGATGATCCCATGTATTAGAAATCTTCCCTACGAGGATAGGCGTAGAATTAGGGGGGATATAATCCAAGTTATAAATGGAAAACAGGAATAAATAAAGGGGATGTAAACAGCGTGCTGAAAATTTCCAGTCAAGACAGGACTCGCAAGAACGGTTTCAAGTTGGAAAAATTCAGATTCAGGAAGGATATAGGAAAGCACTGGTTTGATAATAGAGTTGTGGATGAGTGGAACAAACTCCCGAGTACAGTTATTGAGGCTAAAACGTTGTGTAGTTTTAAAAATAGGTTAGATAAATACACGAGTGGGTGTGGGTGGATGCGAGTTGGACCTGACTAGCTTGTGCTGCTGGGTCTGGTGCCGTGCTCCATCCTTGAGTGGAGGTGACCAGACTGGGTGGGTCATTGGGCTAATCCGGGTGGGGGACATGGACCTGCTCCGCATGGGTCAGTAGGCCTGTTGCAGTGTTCCTTCTTTATGTTCTTATGTGCTTAAGAGGTATGATAAGGCTCACGGAGCAGGAAGAGTGACCGGGTAGCGGCCAGTTGAAGAGACGGGGACCAGGAGCTGTGAAGCGTCCCCGACAACCACAACTGGGTGAGTACAACTAGGTGAGTACACACACACACACACACACACACACACACACACACACACACACAAAGGGTCACAACTGGAAGCTGAAGAGAGGGGACACAGGGACAAAGGGTCACAACTGGAAGCTGAAGACTCAGACGAGTCACAGGGACGTCAGGCCCATACTGGAGTATGCAGCACCAGTTTGGAATCCACACCTAGTCAAGCACGTCAAGAAATTAGAGAAAGTGCAAAGGTTTGCAACAAGACTAGTCCCAGAGCTACGGGGATTGTCCTACGAAGAAAGGTTGAGGGAAATCGGCCTGACGACACTGGAGGACAGGAGGGTCAGGGGAGACATGATAACGACATATAAAATACTGCGCGGAATAGACAAGGTGGACAAAGACGGGATGTTCCAGAGAAGGGACACAGACACAAGAGGTCACAATTGGAAGTTGAAGACTCAGATGAATCAAAGGGATGTTAGGAAGTATTTCTTCAGTCATAGAGTAGTCAGGCCGTGGAATAGCCTAGAAAGTGACATAGTGGAGCCGGGAACCATACATAGTTTTAAGGCGAGGTATGATAGAGCTCATGGGGCAGGGAGAGAGAGGACCTAGTAGCAATCAACGAAGAGGCGGGGCCAGGAGCTGTGACTCGACCCCTGCAACCACAAATAGGTGAGTACACACACACACAGTATAGGCTAGGTGGACAAAGACTACAGACCTCACTCATGGAGAAAGACCTTGGGGTGACCATAACACCGAGCACATCACCGGAGGCACACATCAACCAAATAACCGCTGCAGCATACGGGTGCCTGGAAAACCTGAGAATAGCGTTCCGATATCTTAATAAGGAATCGTTCAAGACACTGTACACTGTGTATGTTAGGCCCATACTGGAGTATGCAGCACCAGTCTGGAACCCACACCTGGTCAAGCACGTCAAGAAGTTAGAGAAAGTACAAAGGTTTGCAACAAGGCTAGTCCCAGAGCTCAAGGGAATGTCGTACGAGGAAAGATTAAGGGAAATCGGACTGACGAGACTGGAGGACAGAAGGGTCAGGGGAGACATGATAACGACATACAAGATACTGCGGGGAATAGACAAGGTGGACAGAGATAGGATGTTCCAGAGAGGGGACACAGGGACAAGGGGTCGCAACTGGAAGCTGAAGACTCAGACGAGTCACAGGGACGTTAGGAAGTATTTCTTCAGTCATAGAGTTGTCAGCAAGTGGAATAGCCTAGCAAGTGAAGTAGTGGAGGCAGGAACCATACATAGTTTTAAGAAGAGGTATGACAAAGCTCAGGAAGCAGAGAGAGGACCCAGCAGCGATCAGTGAAGAGGCGGGGCCAGGAGCTGAGTATCGACCCCTGCAACCACAATTAGGTGAGTACAATTGAGTACACACACACACACACAGACACACACACACAACACACACTCACACACACACACACACAGTGCTGGACACAGTACATACAACCGAGGAAGAAGTGAAGAGGCTTCTGAGTGAGCTAGATACCTCAAAGGCAATGGGGCCGGATAACATATCTCCATGGGTCCTGAGAGAGGGAGCAGAGGAGCTATGTGTACCCCTAACAACAATATTCAATACATCTATCGAAACAGGGAGATTGCCTGAAGCATGGAAGACAGCAAATGTAGTCCCAATCTTTAAAAGAGGAGACAGACATGAAGCACTAAACTACAGACCAGTGTCACTGACATGTATAGTATGCAAAATCATGGAGAATATTATCAGGAGAAGAGTGGTGGAACACCTAGAAAGGAATGATCTTATCAACAGCAGCCAACATGGTTTCAGGGATGGGAAATCCTGTGTCACAAACCTACTGGAGTTCTATGACATGGTGAAAGCAGTAAGACAAGAGAGAGAAGGGTGGGTGGACTGCATATTCTTGGACTAAAAGAAGGCGTTTGACACAGTTCCACACAAGAGATTAGTGCAAAAATTGGAGGACCAACCAGGGATAACAGGGAAGGCATTACAATTGATCAGGGAATACTTGTCAGGAAGACAGCAGCGAGTCATGGTACGTGGCGAGGTGTCAGAGTGGGCACCTGTGACCAGCGGGGTCCCACAGGGGTCAGTCCTAGGACCAGTGCTGTTTCTGGTATTTGTGAACGACATGACGGAAGGAATAGACTCTGAGGTGTCCCTGTTTGCAGATGACGTGAAGTTGATGAGAAAAATTCACTCGGTCGAAGACCAGGCAGAACTACAAAGGGATCTGGATAGGCTGCAAACCTGGTCCAGCAATTGGCTCCTGGAGTTCAATCCCATCAAGTGCAAAGTCATGAAGATTGGGGAAGGGCAAAGAAGACCGCAGACGGAGTACAGTCTAGGGGGCCAGAGACTACAAACCTCACTCAAGGAAAAAGATCTTGGGGTGAGCATAACACCAGGCACATCTCCTGAAGCGCACATCAACCAAATAACGGCTGCATCATATGGGCGCCTAGCAAACCTCAGAACAGCATTCCGACATCTTAATAAGGAATCATTCAGGACCCTGTACACCGTGTACGTTAGGCCCATATTGGAGTATGCGGCACCAGTTTGGAACCCACACCTAGCCAAGCAAGTAAAGAAACTAGAGAAAGTGCAAAGGTTTGCAACAAGACTAGTCCCAGAGCTAAGGGGTATGTCCTACGAAGAGAGGTTAAGGGAAATCGACCTGACGACACTGGAGGACGAGAGAGATAGGGAGGACATGATAACGACATAAAAATACTGAGAGGAATTGACAAGGTGGACAAAGACAGGACGTTCCAGAGATGGGATACAACAACAAGGGGACACAGTTGGAAGTTGAAGACACAGAGGAATCACAGGAATGTTAGGAAGTATTTCTTCAGTCACAGTAGTCGGCGAGTGGAATAGTTTGGGAAGCGATGTAGTGGAGGCAGGATCCATACACAGCTTTAAGCAGAGGTATGATAAAGCTCATGGTTCAGGGAGTGACACCCAGTAGCGACCATTGAAGACGCGGGGCCAGGAGCTATGAATCGACCCCTGCAACCACAACTAGGCGAGTACAACTAGGTGAGTACATACACACACGCACACATACACGCAGACACAAGTTCCATACATAGCTTTAAGAAGAGGTATGATAAAGATCATGGAGCAGGAGCAAGT
>NC_069449.1:2997335-3012335 GCF_026875155.1 Cherax quadricarinatus
ACTTCAGACAAGTCCAACATATAATAGAACTATCAATAACCTGCCAAACTCTTGAGATAAATCTAATCATTCCTGCTATATTTCTGGTTAGATTAACGCCCCTCATCGAGCATTTACCACTCATGAGACTATGGTAATATTATCCTTTTAATATAATTTTCTGTGTGATACAGCTTATTCCAGCGTGCTTTGCCTGGGTGAAGGGAACACCGGCTTTAACACAATCATCACAATGCCAGGGAATTGTCATTGCACGAGCAGTTTTCTTCTTAACTGCTGATTTGAGCAAATTGAAGCAGGAGGTGAGGCTCCATCTCAGAGAAAACTTCAGAGCTGAGCGTCCTGTCTTAACAGTGGCGCAACAAGCACTGCTCCTCCTTGCTTTTGATATCCCATCAGCTTTAATGCTGTTACAAATAATAAAGGTACTGATAATAATAATTATTATTATTATATATACTAATACTACGACTACCACTACTATTACTATCATTTACTACTACTACTACCACTAATACTACTACTATTACCCACTACTACTACCATCATTACTTCTACTACTACTAATAATAGCAATATAATTATTACTGTTATTGTTATAGGAAGCAGCCTTGACTGCACCAGACAGGGTTGTCAGTTTGCAAACATTGCAAATCGCTTGAGGGACAACACACTGAGGATGGCGCCTTAGACTGATTTATTTACCACTGTGACTTGCTGCGTATCTGTAATATCATATCCTCTCGAGGGAGGTAGGTCCCTTGATGCCGGTGCAGTGCTCTTGGTCCAAGGAATTGGATTTATCCTCCCCTTTCTTGAATTTAACTTGATAGCCTCTCATTCCCCAGCTTCTGTATGACCTTTATGGTTTAGAGCTTCCCTAATAATAATAAAATTTATAATAATTGCTGCCTGCTATTTTTATACCGTGAGTTGTGCATGTATCAATGTATATACACATAGAGGTGTGTATTTCTAAATATGTACACTCCGGGGACTGTGTATGACTGTTAGTATCCACTGAGAAGTTTATGCTTGTACTGATGGATGTGAGTCGTAGTTGTGGTAGTAGTTGTGGTAGCAGTTGTGGTGGTGGTAGTTGTGGTGGTGGTGGTAGTAGTAGTAGTAGTTACTTTGTCGAATGCAGTTGTCGATAGACATTTGGCCTTTTTTTTGTGTGTGTACACACCTAGATGTGGTTGAAGGGGTCCATTCACAGCTCTTGGCCCTCCTCTTCACTGATCGCTACTAGGTCACTCTTCCTGCTCCATGAGCTTTATCATACCTCTTCTGAAACCTATGTATGGATCCTGCCTCCACTACATCGTATCCCAAGCTCTTCCAATTCCCGACAACTCTGTGACTGAAGAAATACTTCCTAAAATCCATGTGATTCATCTGTGTCTTCAACTTCCAACTGTGACCCCTTCTTACTGTGTTCCATCTCTGGAACATCCTGTCTCTGTCCACCTTATCGATTCCTCTCAGTATTTTGTATGTCGTTATCATATCCCCCTTTATCTCTCCTGCCCTCCAGTGACGTCAGGTCGATTTCTCTTAACGTCTCCTCGTAGACATACCCTTTAGCTCCGGACCAGTCTAGTTGCAAACCTTTGCAACTTTCTCTAGTTTCCTTACGTGCTTGGCTAGGTGTGGGTTCCAAACTGGTGCTGTGTGCGCGTGTGTGTACACTCGCCTATTTGTGGTTGCGGGGTCGAGTCTTAGTTCCTGGCCCCACCTCTTCACCGGTTGCTACTGGGCCCTCTCCCCTCTCCATGAGCTTTATAAAAACCTCGTCTTAAAACTATGTATGGTTCCTGCCTCCACTACATCACTTTTAGGCTGTTGCACTGCCTGACAACTCTATGACTGAAGAAATACTTCCTAATATCTCTGACTCATGTGTGTCTTCAATTTCCCAATTGTGACCTCTTGTTTCGTGTCCCTCCCGGGAACATCCTGTCTTTGTCCACCTTGTCTATTCTGCGAAAGTATTTTATATGTCGTTATCATGTCCCCCCCCTGACCCTCCTGTCCTCTAGTGTCGTCAGGCCGATTTCCCCCTTTAAACCCTTTTTTCATAGGACATATCCCTTAGTTCTGGAACTAACCTTGTCGCAAATCTTTGCACTTTCTCTTTGTTTCTTGGCGTGCTTTTTCAAGTGCGGGTTGGGTTCCAAACAGGTGCTGCTACTCTAGTATGGGCCTGACGTACACGGTATACAGTGTCTTGAACGATTCCTTATTAAGGTATCGGAACGCTGTTCTCAGGTTTGCCAGGCGCCCATATGCTGCAGCGTTACTGGTTGAATAGTGTTTCCCGGGAGACATGCTCGGTGTTAAAACTCACCCCCAAGATCTTTCTCCTTGAGCGAGGTTTGCAGTCTTGGCCACCTAGCCTATACTCTGCGGTCTTTGTGCCCTTCCCTATCTTCATGACTTTGCATTTGGTGGGATTAAACTCGAGAACCCAGTTTCTGGACCAGGTGTCCAGTCTGTCCAGGTCTCTTTGAAGTCCTTCCCGTCCTCCTTGATTTAATTCTCCTCATTAACTTCATATCGTCTGCGAACAGGGACACTTCTGAGTCTAACCCCTTTCCCTTTCATGTTCACATATACCAAAAATAGCACTGGTCCTAGGACCGACCCTGTGGGACCCTGCTCGTCACAGGTGCCCACGTAAATACATCATTACGTAGCATGACTCTTGTTGCCTCCCTGTCAGTTATTACTGATCCATTGCAGTGCCCTTCCTGTTATATGAGCCTGATTCTCTAGCTTCAGCACTAATCTCTTGTGAGGAACTGTCAAAGGCTTTCTTGCAGTCCAAGAGATGCAATCAACCCACCCTTCTCTCTCGTGTTTCTGTTACTTTATCATAAAAACTCCAAAAGGGTTTTGTGACACAGGATTTTCCTTCCATGAATCCATGCTGGTTTGCGTTTATACTCTTGTTCCGTTTCAGGTGCTCCACCGCTCTCCTCCTGATAATTCTTCTCCATTACTTTGCATACTATACACGTCAGTGACACGGGGTCTATAGTTTAGTGCCTCTTTTCTGTCTCTTTTTTTTAAAAATGGGAATTACATTTGCCGTCTTCCATACCTCAGGTAGTTGCCAGTTTCCAGGGATGTGTTGAAGATTGTGGTAAGTGGCACACACAACATCTCCGCTCCCTCCCTAAGGACCCACGGGGAGATGTCCGGTCCCTTTTGCCTTTGAGGTATCGATGTCCCTTAGCAGTTTCTTCACCTCCTCCTCATGTATGCATGTCATCCAACACTTGTTGGTATATTCCTTGCTGGTGTCCCCATCTGGTCTGTCCCCGAGAGGCCTTCCTGTCTCCACTGTAAATACCCCTTTAAATCTCAGGTTAGCTCCTCACATACCTCTTGATCGTTTCTTGTGAGTTCTCCACCTTTTTCCCTCAGCCTTATCACCTGGTTTTTTGACTGTCTTCCCCTAATGTGCTATTCAGCAGTTTCGGGTCAGACTTGACTTTCAAACGCTATGTCGTTTTCGTACTGTCGCTGGGCCTTTCCCTCCTTATCTGTGCATTACTCGTTTCTGCTCTTCTACTAATCTCTTTATTTTTCCCGGGTCCTTTGCCTCGGTACCTTTTTCCCTTCTCTGGTGCACTCAGTTTTTGCCTCCTAAAACCTTCGGGGTAAACCAAGAATTTACTTTGGTCTTCCTATTATTTTGTTTCCCTTGGGAACAAACCTTTCCTCTGCCTCCTTGCACTTTGTTGCTACATATTCCATCATCTCGTTTACTGATTTTCCTTCCAGTTCTCTGTCCCCCTGAACCTCCTGTTTGGAAGTTCCTCATACCTGTGTAGTGTAGTCCCTTTTGTAGTTTGGCTTTTCCCATTCAATTCCTGTTACCTTCTCCACTTGTAACTCTACTATATAATCAAAACTCAGAACCCCGTGATCGCTAGCTCCAAGGGGCATCTCGTAAGTAATGTCCCCCAGTGTCTGAACTGCTCAGGGTGAACACAAGATCCAGTCTTGCTGGCTCATCCTCCCCTCTGGTAGTGTCCCTGACATGTTGATGCATGAGGTTTTCAAGTACCATATCCATCATCTAGGCTCTCCATGTTTCGGGACCCCCCCTATGGCTCCAGGTTTTCCCAGTCGATCTCCTGTGGTTGAAATCGCCCATTACCAGTAACTATGCTCTGCTCGAGTGAGCTTTTCTTGCCACCTCAGCCAGTGTGTCCACCATCACCCTTTGTTTTCTTTGTACTCCTCTCTTGGCCTCCTGCAGTTTTTGTGGTGGGTTATACATCACTCCAATGACTACTGTATGTTCTCCAACTGAATTGTACCTACTATGTAGTCTCTTTCTCCAATCACGTCCATGCCTTCCATTTCCTCAAATCCCATCGGTTTTTTTATGAGCAGTGCAACTCTCCTCCCCCTCTACTCCTATCTTTTCTCAGGATCTCATATCCAGTGGGAAGATTGCATCTGTTATTGTCTCAGCAAGTTTTGTTTCTGTGACTGCTATGATGTCTGGGGATTTCTCACTGATTCTTTCATGCAACTCCTCATGTTTAATTCGTTATTCCGTCCGTGTTTGTGTACCAAACTTTCAGCTTCTTTTCTGCCACTGTGGTCCTGCAAGAAATTTTGGTGTTGGGGGAGCGGGAGCATTGGTGGGGCCTATGGAGGGCTGTGGTGTAGGTGGGGTTTGTGATGATGGGGGTGGGGTCAGAATGCCCATAAGGGACAGCTGTTGGGGAGAATTTGTGATGTGGGTGTTGCTGGAAGAGGGAACAGGGGGTTTGGGTTTTTTGGTTTGGGTTGCTCAGTTGCGTTGGGATTGTCGCGGTTGGAGTTTTTTGGGGGGAAAGATTCTGCGGGGTGTGTTTCCCCTTTTCCTCCTGTGTCTGGTCCTGCTCATCTTCATCATTGCCTCTCGTTCCTCCTTGCGTCTCTGTACCCTCTTTCAGTGTAGTCCTTTCTTCTTGTGTTCTGCCCGCAATTGAGGTATACTCCTGGTACCCGTGTTTTTCCCCCTCAGTCGTGCTTTCTCTTGCAAATCCTGGTTCGAACTGTTTTCTTCCTTGAAAATTACTTGACAGGCCGTATCCTTCCACTCGCAAAACCACCCAATTCTCCGAAAATTTGTCAACTGGGTCATATCGCCCTCGCCTATTGTTTTCATGATGCCTTCAATCATTTTTTTTCCTCCTCCTGTTTTATTTCTTCGAAGTTGTTCCCCCTGGCTTCTTGGAGCCTGTAAAAAAAAATTTGACCTCTCCCTTTCCTCCTCCTCTGGAGGTGTTTTTATTTCCTTCCATTGAAATATTCTTGCCTTCAGTCCCTGTCCTATCTGAAACTTCTATTCTTTGGGAAATTCTTTCATGATCAGCTGTTTCTTACTGCTGCAGTTGGCTATTAGTCTCTGCATATAACATACCTTCATTGTCTTCAGACCTGTCATTTGATCTTAGTATGCTCCTCGTCTTTTCTCTGGCCCCACGTGGGTCTGATAGGGCCTCTGCATATGGCATACTCCTTTGTTTCTTACCGTCCCCTTGTCTGTGCCTGACAAAATTTTCCCTGTTGTTGCATCTAAATTTTGTCATTTGTCTTCTCTAATCTGTTTTAGGTTTTTCAGTTTCCTTCTAAGCACTGTATCCTAGCTTCTGCTGCTAAGACTTGTAGCTCCCACTTCCTGCACTCTTCAGCTATCTGCTCCTCCATTATCTTGCCAACTCTTCTATCTTCCTTCCCCACCTCTCCTCCCTTTTTTGGAGCTCTAACTCCCAATCTTTCCTCCCTGGGTTTGTCCACCAGATCTCTGGTTTTTCCGCCCTCTAGGGCCACCCATTTTATTACCACAGAAAGAAGCTTATGTATTTTACCACAGAGAGAAGTTGGGGTTTTCAGGGTGTGTGTGTGGGGGGGAGGGACAAGGCTAGAGGAGAGAGAGAGAAAATAAGAGGGGGAAGGCTAGAGGAGGGAGAGAGAGAAAGAGGGGGAGAGTTAAATGGTAGAAAGAGGGGGAGAGAGGAGGGAGGATGGTGGTGAGGGGTAAGACTAGGGGGGGGGGAGAGAGAGAGAAACGAGAGGGGAGAGAGAAAGGGTAGAGAGAGGAGAGAGAAAGAAAGAGGGAGGGGGAGAAAGGCTAAAGAGGAGGGTGAGAGAGAGAGGGGGAGAGGTGTGGGAACGAGGTCAAATTCCAAGGATCAGCTGTGTGAATGAGTGGGTGTGTGTATGGGGTACTCACCTAGTTTTTGTTTCAGGGGTCGATATCAGCTCCTGGCCCAGAGAGAGAGGAGAGAGAGAGAGAGAGAGAGAGTGTGTGTGTGTGTGTGTGGTGTGTG
The DNA here is from genome assembly GCF_026875155.1 of Cherax quadricarinatus. Taxonomy (NCBI): domain Eukaryota; kingdom Metazoa; phylum Arthropoda; class Malacostraca; order Decapoda; family Parastacidae; genus Cherax; species Cherax quadricarinatus. The sequence goes on from NC_069449.1 coordinate 3,003,677, forward strand.
TACTCACCTTTTTGTACTCACCTATTTGTGGTTGTAGGGGTCGAGCCTAGCTCCTGGCCCCGCCTCTTCACCGGTTGCTACTGGGCCCTCTCTCTCCCCGCTCCATGAGCTTTATCAAACCTCGTCTTAAAATTGTGTATGGTTCCTGCCTCCACTACGTCATTTTCTAGGCTATTCCACTGCCTTACAACTCTATGACTGAAGAAATATTCCTACTATCTCTCTGACTCATTTTTGTCTTCAACTTCCAATTGTGGCCTCTTGTTTCTGTGTCCCCTCCCTGGAACATCCTGTCTTTGTCACCTTGTCTATTTCCCTGCAGTATTTTATAAAGTCGTTAAACATGTCTCCCCTGACCCTCCTGTCCTCCAGTGTCGTCAGGCGGGTTTCCCTTAATCTTTCTTCATAGGACATTCCCCTTAGCTCTGGAACTAACCTGTCGCAAACCTTTGTACTTTCTCTAGTTTCTTGACGTGCTTTATCAAGTGCGGGTTCCAAACAGGTGCTGCATATCCAGTATGGCCTGACATACACGGTGTACAGTGTCTTGAATGATTCCTTACTAAGGTATCGGGAAAGGCTGTTCCAGGTTTGCCAGGCGCCCATATGCTGCAGCAGTTTTTCTGATTGATGTGTGCTTCCGGAGACATGCTCCCGGGGTTATACTCACCCCCAAAATCTTTCTCCTTGAGTGAGGTTTGCAGTCTTTGGCCACCTAGCCTATACTCTGTCTGTGGTCTTCTGTGCCCCTTCCCCCATCTTCATGACTTTTCATTTGGCAGGATTAAATTCGAGAAGCCATTTGCTGGACCAGGTGTCCCCGTCTGTCCAGGTCTCTTTGAAGTCCCTGCCTGGTCTTCATCAGATTTAATTCTCCTCATTAACTTCACATCATCTGCAAACAGGGACACTTCTGAATCCAACCCTTCCGTCATGTCGTTCACATATACAAAAATAGCACTGGTCCTAGGACCGACCCCTGTGGGACCCCGCTCGTCACAAGTGCCCACTGTGATACATCATTACGTACCATGTGTGTGTGTGTGTGTGTGTGTGTGGTGTGTGTGTGTGTGTGTGTGTGTGTGTGTGGTGTGGTGTGCGCGTGCGCGCGCGCACGTGAGCATGTCAGTTGTTTGTGTGTCCCAGAAATACCCTCACCTCTATGTATCCATGATACTAATAAAATACCATTAATTCTGAGAGTAATTCTAATAATTATAATACTAGTGTGTGTTAAATTATTATTATAATCAAGGGGGAAGCGCTAAACCCGGAGGATTATACAGCGCCTGGGGGGGGGGGATGTGGAAGGCATTCAGGCTTAATTCGGGGAACTGGAGCACAGATCCAATTCCCTAATCAAGAGCCCCTCACCAACATCAAGGAACCTTCCTTGAGGGGAGTGTGTGTTAAAGAGTCTTTCTTTCGTCCAGTTGTGTACTACCTTATACTACATGTGTACCTAATACTTGCTTCTCAGATTGTACTGTCTTTGTGTCTTAAAACATTATCTCTTAAAACTGTTGTCAGTCCTATTGGCCCCAACTTGCTCCTCCTGCCTATTCCTTGCTCCTACAAATTTTATCTTCCTACTACTGCTAGGTGTTGTGTATGATAATCACTCTGGAGCAGATTATGTGACAGTCAGCTACCAGTGATCGTAGGGCGGCTCTACCACTCAAACTTCCCCCCAACCACAAACAGTGATTTGTATGTTACTCCTCAGAGGGGACGTCCATCCAGATGCCTGATGTTACGATGCTCGTTGTACGATGCTCGCTGTACGATGCTCGCTGTACGATGACTCTCGTGCACCTCGCCCTTCCGCCTCCGACCTCTTCAGTTATTTTATTCTCATTGCCAGTTTGAGTCCTCATTTACCACACTTATCACTTGTATACTGCTACTTTTATAATTTACACTTCACTTTTGGTAAGTACACTTCTTTTTGTATGACAACCAACCTTTTTATGGCGGCTACTTCCTCAGGCCTACTGCTGCCACCTTCTCTGGTTATATATATTTATATATATATATGTATGTATTTATATATATATATGTTATATATATAAATATATATATATATATATATATATATATATATATATATATATATATAAAAATATTTTATATATATATATATATTATTTCCCCTTTTCTGGCTAGCTTGTTCACACTCGCTGTATGCAAACCTCAGTTTCTCGTTAACCATCCTCTCTTAATTCTTTTTGATCTTTTGTCTTTAGTCACTCGGTTTGTACTTTGTATATTTTAACTGTGCCAACAAGTTGCCAACTAGGCCTGTGTGTGCCAACAAGTGCCACTAGGCCTCTAACGAACTGGCAACTTTGAAATTTTGTTGTATAATTTCAGGCTTTCTCTCGTCTTTTCTTTATTTTTTTTTAACTAATTTTCTTTGGTTATCACTTGTAGGTTTGTTCACTGACGCTGCACTAACACTGTTGTGTGTTGTGTGTGTGTGTGTGTGTGTGTGTGTGTGTGTGTTGTGGGTGTGTGTTGTGTGTTTGTGTGTACATGTGTTTGTATGTGCGTGCGCGCGCGCGTGCGTGTGTGTGTGTATGTACATGTGTTTGTATGTGCGTGTGTGTGTACTCACCAACTTATATATTTCTCACTTATATGGTTTGCAGTAGTTGCGTGAAAGTGGATGTATGTGTAGAAGTATGGCGATTAATTAGTTTTCCAATTAAGCCATTTGTGGATTCAGTCCAGGGAAATGCCTTTCCATTTCTAGATAATTGAATCTTACTTCTAGTTCGAGAGAAGGGCAGTGTAAGCCGGTGTAGAGCAGTGTAAGCCGGGTGTAGAGCAGTGTAAGCCGGGTGTAGAGCAGTGTAAGCCGGGTGTAGAGCAGTGTAAGCCGGGTGTAGAGCAGTGTAAAGCGGTGTAGAGCAGTGTAAGCCGGGGGTAGAGCAGTGTAAGCCGGTGTTTTAGCAGTGTAAGCCGGGGGTGGAGCAGTGTAAGCCGGGTGTAGGTGCATCTCTGATGAACTTTGGAGAAACTGGCCGTTCTCTTTCTGGCAAAAATCAATGAACACTAAAGAAGTGTTAGGCTTGCCACATCAACAATGCTGAAAGTTAAGACACATGTGCAACATCAGGATATCTTTATTTTAGACGTTTCGCCATCCAGTGGCTTTATCAATTTCAGATTCCAGGACATAATTGGAAGGCAGTAGAACTACAATAAAGATATCCAGATGTTGCACATGTCTTAACTTTCATATTGTCGGTATTTTATACCTTTCTTGCACATCAACAATGCTCTTTTCTGTCATGCTCGAGATCACAGTTATCCTACTGACTGGTCTTCTGCTATAACTGTCTACCCTACTTATAACTTTCACAATCATCGTCTTGTTGAATCCCCTCCTATACACAACTTTCCTTGTAAGAACCTTAGTCCTCGCTTTATCTCTGTAGATCCTTCCTTACCCAATACTTTGTCAAATGCTCCAAACTTCAGAACACACGTGACTTAACCTACTTCTTTTTTCTCCTCTTTCTACCTCTTCTCTTTTCCTTTTTCCATTTTTTTTTTTCTTTGGTTTCCTTTCTTTTTGCCTTGGGTGTTTTATCCTTTACTTTTTTCCCTTCTGTGTTTTTTTGGGCTTTCCTCATGTGGGCTCTTAACTCTTCTGCATGCTCCTCTTCCATGGCTTTTGACTAACTACTACAACTAGTACTACTAGTACTACTATACTACACTACTACTACTACTACTACTACTACTACTACTACTACTACTACTACTAGTACTACTACTACTACTACTACTGGTACTAGTACTACTACTAGTACTACTACTAGTACTACTACTACTACTTCCTTCCCTGCTACCTTTGGCTCCTACATTCCTTTTATACCTTCTTGTTTTTCCCCCATTTCTGTCTTGCCCCACCAACCACACTCCCTACTTCACACTACCGCTAACTTCTACTTCCACTGCCTGGCTTACCTCTACTACTACTACTACTACTACTACGACTACTACTACTACTAGTAGTAGTAGTAGTACTACTACTACCACCTCTCTCTTCCCGTCCCTGCCATGACTATGGAACTGAACTTCTCCAGGCCGAGGGACTGACAACCTCAAATTCAAACGACTACAAGGGTGATGGACTGATTAAAATCGTCTTCACATCTCTACTGTTCCTGCCTATTTTCTGTATTCGACTGAAGAAGCCTACTGTGTGGGCGAAACGTTTCGGAATAAAGTTGTCTAACTGTTGCATATGTGTCTTACCTAACAACCTGTCGGTATTGTATACCATTTTGATGTTCAGCTTTCCTTTAACATATACTGGCTCCTCTCCTTTCAGTTAGTGTGACTTTGTAACTGGTCCAAGGCAGATCGAAACGTCGTCGTAAGCTCCTCTCTCCTAGGTGCCGGTTATTAATATAAGAACTGGAGGCTGGTAGAAGACCCTTCACTGTCAACACCATGAACAAAATATAAATGAGCATTCAAGTCTTAGGCATTTACCGTCGTGAAGTGTGGGGGGGGTTACGTTGCTCCAGAGAGGATACCTGAGACAAGTGAATGGGTCACTTCTTTCACCGGCTTTGTACACGAGAGAAGCCCCGATTCGTTACGGGGGTGACCGTGAACGAATGTTAGAGCACTTCACTGCACTGGCCTAGTGTAGGGTAAGTAGCCCTCTAACTAGGCTGCTAAGTTCGGCATAATTGGGCAGAATCTAGTCGCCTGCCTCATCACTGTCCAGTCGCATATAAGAACATAAGAACATAAGAAAGGAGGAACACTGCAGCAGGCCTGTTGGCCCATACTAGGCAGGTCCTTTACAATTCATCCCACTAACAAACATTTGACCAGCCCTATTTTCAATGCCACCCAAGAAAAGCTCCGATGTGCAAGTTCCACTCAAATCCAACCCCTCCCACTCATGTACTTATCCAACCTAAATTTGAAACTACCCAAAGTCCTAGCCTCAATAACCCAACTAGGTAGACTGTTCCACTCATCTACTACCCTATTTCCAAACCAATACTTTCCTATGTCCTTTCTAAATCTAAACTTATCTAATTTAAATCCATTACTGCGGGTTCTCTCTTGGAGAGATTATCCTCAAGACCTTGTTAATATCCCCTTTATTAATACCTAAACTTCCACTTATACACTTCGATCAGGTCTCCCCTCATTCTTCGTCTAACAAGTGAATGTAACTTAAGAGTCTTCAATCTTTCTTCATAAGGAAGATTTCTAATGCTATGTAAATTTAAATTTTGTCATCCTACGCTGAATGTTTTCTAACGAATTTATGTCCATTCTGTAATATGGAGACCAGAATTGAGCTGCATAATCTAGGTGAGGCCTTACTAATGATGTATAAAGCTGCAGTATGACCTCTTTTTTTTGTGACTATCTTGGGTACCCCAGTGAGCAGTCGTGGGTGGAAGTGCCCACTGGTGTCTGTATGTGCAGGTTGTGAAAGGTAACTGTGGATACAAAACTAAATTACTGCATGTCTAACTTTAGATTAGCCTTAATTCTTATAAAAAGATGTGTATTTTTAGCTTATAGAGGCATCATTACTAAATTAGTCTCATAACTAAGAGTGGATAAGGAAATATGGCAACATCGGTTGTAGGCCTAATCTCGATTCTCATGTTACCTCAACCTCCCCCCCCCTTCCCCTTCTTTCCATTAACGGATATGGAAAATCAGTTGACTTCCCTGGTTTCCCACAAGGGTCGAATCATAGCGCCTGGCTCCCAGTGCAGTGAATTACTCATTAGATGTCAAAACACTATTCTAAGGTTTGCCAGGAGCCCATGTGCTGAAGCAGTTATTTGGTTGATGTGTTAGTCAGAAGATGTGCTCGGGATGATGATCCCCTAAGATCGTTTTGCATGAGTGAGATTTCCAGCATTTTGACTGGAAACCTCACTCCCTCTGCGGTCTTCTTTGTTTTTTCCCCAAGCTTTAAAATTTAGTGGGATTAAACTCCAGGAGTCTTTTGTCGAACCAGACTTGCAGCCTGTCTAGATCCCTTTGTAGTCCTACTTGATCCCCGGCCTCATGTATTCTCTTCATTAATTTCACGACGTCTGCGAACAGACACACCTCTGAATTTATCCTTTCCGTCATGTCATTTACACATACAAGAAATAGCAATAGACCTAGGGAAAACCTGATTTGACACATGCACTCACTCTGACACTTCGTCACGTACCAACACACTGTATTTCCTTTCTATCAGCATTCCCTCATCCATTCATTGATTCCTACCTGCCCCTCTAGCTTCTTAACCAGTCTTTTGTACTGTGTTGAAATCCTTCTTACAGTCCAAGAAGATACAATCTACCCATCCCTTTCTCTCTTTTCTCCTTAATGTACCCTTGTCGTAGAACTCCAGTAGGTTTGTGGCGCAGGATTTCCTTTCCCTGAATCCATACTGGTTGTCATCAATGAGCCCATTCCTTTCTAGGTGCTCCACCACTCTTCTGATAATCATTCCCGTGGCTTTTTATACATGTCAGTGACATTGGTCTCTAGTTTCGTGGTGGCTGCCTGTCTCTTTACTTAAAAATTGGGACTATGCTGTTTTCCACACTTCCGGCAGTTGCCCTTTTTTCGATGCATATACTGAAGATGGTTGTTAGCAGCGTGCACACAGTGCATCTGCTCCCTCTCTCAGGACCCAAGAAGAGATGTTATCTGGGCCCACTCACTGCCTGCGAGGTATCTGGTTCACCTAGCATTTTCTTTTCCTCAGTTGTGCGCAGTGCATCCAGCATTTGCGGGTGTACCCACCACCACGGTTTGCTGGAAGCCTCTCTGTCTCCACTATGAATACCTCCCTAAATTTTGTGGTGAGCTCTTCACATTCTTCCTGGTCGTTCCCTGTGATCTTCCCTCCTTCCTTCCTCAGCCTGATTACCTGGTCCTTGACTGTTTAACAACTCTGAGTCAGATTTGACTTTTGATGTTTATGCAGTGCTGCTGGGCCTCTCCTTATCCATGTATATTCATCTGTGGCTCTTTGGTTCAATAACTTGTTTTCCTTAATTCTACGCTTTCTATACCTTTTCCATCCTATAGCATACCTAGTTTTGGCCTCTATACACCACCTGGTAAACCATAGGCTCTTGTCATCCCATTTTTTCTGTTGTCCTTTTGTACAAACTTCTTTCCCTCCCTGCACTTTGTGGTCACGTTTTTCCATAATCTCATTTACTGTCTTTCGCTCTAGTTCTCTTCCCCAGTGCACCTTATGCAGGAATTTCTTCATACCTGTGTATACCTATTTTTTGAAGTTTGGTTTTCTTCTCTCCATCTCGTGCACTTTCACTTTGCACTGTTAAATCTTCTATGTATTTGAAATTGAGGACCACGTGATCACTTGTGCCAAGGTGAATATGAAGTCCTGCATTGCTGGTTCATCCTCTCATCTCTCTCTGGTTGTGTCCTTAACAAGTTGGCGTTTGAAGTTTTCAAGCACCACCTCCATCATCTTAACATTCCAAGTCTCTGGTTCCCCATGTGGCTCCAGGTTTTTCCCAGTCAATCTGCTTATGGTTGAAATTCCCCATGATGAGTAACTTTGCCCTGCTGATGTAGGCCCCTTCTTACAACCTTGACTATTGTGTCTACCATCTCTCTGTTGTTCTCATTGTACTCTTGTCTTGATCTGCTGTTTTTTTAATAGGTTTCACTTCACTCCAATCATCACTTTTGTATCCCCGGTCTGAAGTGTTTTTTTCTATGTAGTCATCTGCTTCACCTTCTGCCCAGTCCTCGCATCTCAAAACTTCATTGGTTTTTGAAGAGCAGTGAAACTCCTTTCCCCCCTCTGTTTTCCCTGCCGTTCCTCAGGATCTAATTTCCAGTTGGGAAGATCTCATCTGTTATCACCACCAAGAGCTTTGTCTCCATCAATCAATCAAGTTTATTCTCTATAAGGATTACAATGCGGGGTTTACAGATTTTGGATATTGTGCGGTTTACATGTTTTAAAATACTAAGTACAGAGGGGCCACTAGGACACCTAGCATGGCTAGGCATTTCGGGCAGACTTAGATTAATTTCTAAACTTTAAATTATTACAGATTATGGTATTAAGCTAAGTGGCTACATTAAGTTTGTGAGTTTAGCAATGTGAATGCTTTTTTTTTTGGCACAATACATAGTGTCTATATTGGAGTATCATAGGCAAGCTTATGACTGGTTAGGATTCATTATTTTAAGATTAAGAGTGGTATTTCTGTGTTTATAGTCAATGGGTGAGTGAATGTAAGTGTGAACCACCAGTGGTTATCATGTAGTTAGTTGACGGGGGTATCAGGAAGATAAGATGTTTTCTAACGGTAGTTTTGAAAGTGATGAATGTGTCTGCAGTTCTAGAGTTTTCAGGTAGGTTGTTCCAGATTTTAGGCCCTTTGCCATACATTGAATTTTTGTAAGGTTTAGTCGGACACGGGGAATGTCATAGAGATGTTTGTGTCTGGTATTATGCCTGTGGGTCCTGTCACAACTATCAAGAAAGCATTCTAGGTGAAGGTTAATATTGGAATTTTAAGGTCCTGTAGGTGTAGATTGCACAGTAGTAAGTGTGGATGTTCTGAACAGGGAGTAAATTTAGATCTATGAAAAGTGGGGTGGGGGGTGTTGC
>NC_069449.1:3017335-3020697 GCF_026875155.1 Cherax quadricarinatus
AATCGCCAAAAAACGCCGCCATTGCAAAAATTCAATCAGAACCCCCCGAACTCCTTTAACTCAAAAACAACGTCTCCCCCCAGCCAGTCCCACTCTCTTCCCACCTTTCTCCATCCAAGGGCTATAAAGTATGATTATGCACCCTTACTAATCGCAAACCCTGGGTCATTCAACCAACAATCAAAGAAGTTTTGCCTAAACAACAGCCAAAAATTCAATTTTTAGACTCGCCACCATCACAAACCCTCCTCAACTAATTCCAGCATTGTTAAATTCCCTCAACCCCTGGTCCTATCGATTCTGCCAAGACTCTACCCAGAACCCAAAACCCCGTCTACTGCCACCCCTCACCCCCCACCACCAGCCCCAACAAACCACGACCCCCCCAACACCCCTGCCCCCTCTCAACACAGTCACAGAAGACGAAAAATTTCCAAAATTATGAACAACCTCGGACAAGGGCGAAGTAATAGCGAAGAAGAAACCCCAGGCAACCGTTACCTAAACCAAGCCTTTAATGGGCTCTAACCTTTACCCACCCCCCAAACCCCCCAACCCAAAATGAGCGCAGCTGATTGCTCCACTAATGAAGAAGGACTGTTAATACACCCGCACCAAACCTCACCCAAAATTTCCTTTTTAAAAAGCACTATCTTACCTCGTGGCGAATCCACTGCCCAACCCCAAAAGCAACTATTCCCATTCCAAGAAGACTTCCAAAAGACCAAAAATGGGGTCCTCACCCGCGAAGTGTAGCCAAAACACAAACCCTTCCCCAAAACCTGACTCCAAACCCGTCTTTTACCTCACCTGAAGCATATCATCCCGGCGAGCACTGTCTGCATCTGCTCCTCCTCATGTCCTCAACAGCCCCTTACACTGCCTCGCAGTGCCACCAGCTGGGTTTACCCCGGGCTCTTTCATCTAAAACCCAAAACCCTTTCCTCCACGACTTTCATCGTCTGTCCCCATTTCCCCCACTCACCCCCCGGAGTCCCAAAGAGAGCCGCTATTTTTTTCTCAATGTCGTCCCACGATCGACTTGCTGCGGGGGTTAACCCCGGCTTTTTTCTACAACTAAAACACCCTCTCCAGCACTATCTTCGCCCTGTCCGTTTCCCCCGCTCATCCCATTTGGGGACTTACCTGAATTTCGTTCGTTCGTTTCGTTCGCCTTTGCCCAGATTCTCCTCCCCCCACGATGCGTAAACACAACCCAAGGCCGAGGGAGATTACCTATCTTTGTTTTTTCTCTGTCTTCCATTATGCCCTAGTTTTGTATAAAAAAGCCACGGGATGGCGAAACGCTACAATAAAGAACCAATGTTGCCATGGCTTAACTTTCATATTGTCGGTATTTTATACATTCTTGCACATTATTTAACATAAGTGCTGGGTTATGGACCCTCCCGGTTTCAGAACTTGCATTTATCTACTTGATCTGCATCGCCCCTTTTTTACCAAAATCCCCAACCCGTTTGAATCAATTATCCTACCTACTTTGTGTCACCCGGGGAAATTTTCTCAATCACTAGTAATTTCCTTTATCAAATCTTTGAAATTTTAATAAACAACAACGGGCCCAAGACTGATCCCTTGGAACGCCACTTGTTATGTCCTCACTGGGATTTAACCATTTAGGGGACCTCTCTGTTTCCCTTCTGTGAGCCATGACCGATCCACGAGAGCCCCTTTTCCCCCAATGCCATGAGCTGCTACTTTCTTAAACAGTCTTTGGGCGGAACTCATCAAATCCCTTTACAAAATCTAATAAATAATACAATTTGTAGATAATGGTTCAGAAAACCCGAATGTTGATCTTAGCCATATGCAACTTTGGGTTCTTTATTGGGGAAAACGTTTCCCACACAGTGTTCATCAGCCATACGAAGGGAAACTTGAAGAACGGGAGGAGAATGAGGTAATCAGCCCCTCAACCTTGAGTCAAAGTGTTCAGCCATCAAAATGAGTGAAAAAGGGCAGAGGGCGGAGAACAGTTTATAAACCGTTTCAGGAGAGGTGCGCAGTCATAGGGGGTGTCACATTTTTTCCCCAAGTAAATTTTCGCTTGCCAAATTTTTGGGCACAACCTACTTCCACACTGAAAATGTGACCCACCTATATGCTCCCTCTCCTCCCCATACGGTTTATAAGCTGCTTCTCTTCTCCGTATTCTACTCAAGTTTTAGGATGAACACTCGACCAAGGTTGGGGGACTGATTACCTCTTTCGCCCCCCTGCTTCAATTTTCTCCTTCGAGGGACTGAGAAGCCACTGTGTGGCGAAACGTTCCTAACAAAGAACCCAAGATTGCACATGTGTCTTAATTTAAAAACAGTGGGTTTCTCTGAACCATTCATCTACAAACTTGTATGATAACTGTTTTTAAATGCTAATTCAATGTAAGGCAGCAATCAACACAAAATGGTAGTAAAATGTTTAAAGGAAGCCGTTCAGTCATTATTAAACCACAAAATTACTTTTCAAACCCTTTATCATAAATAAATGATACTTTTTAAAATTTTATTAATTTCTGCATTTAAATTTTAAACCTTTTAAAATTGTATTCAAACATTTTAACATTTACACATTTATAAACAAAACAAATTAAAGACGTTTTTGAGAAGGAAGACTAAGAGAGAGAGAGAAGAGAGAGAGAGAGAGAGAAAGAGAGACAGAGAGAGAAGACGAAGAGAGAGCCCGAAGAGACAGAGAAAGAGACAAAAGAGAGAGACAGAGAGAGAGAGACAGGAACAGAGAGACAGAGAGACAAAGAAGAGAACAGAGAGAGAAAGAGAGGAGGAGAGAGAGAGAGAGAGAAGAAGAGGCGTGGAGGGGACTGGTGGAGGAAGACATCTACAGCCGTCCACCCCACTAACCAGTTCCGCGGAGAATCGAGGGCAAATCTGCGAAACCAGGAGGTGCAAAAAATCCTAGTCCCCCCCCCAGGCACCTGGCTGTGCTCTCGCTTCCGGAAGGGGGACTCTGCCCAAAAACTGCCTGCGAGTACCCGGTGTAAAACTGCTACAAGAAAAGGGCAAAGGAGGACCCGTGCGGAAGAAAAAGGAACTTGACAGACAGGGCCACCTGTTTAAGACCTTTCTCATAACAAAAAAGCAGGGCTCTGAATTTGGGAAAAAATCCCCCACGTCCCCACTGCTACTCCTATCCCCCCCCCGGTGGGTTGGGCCTTTTTACAAGACCCCAGACCCCAATCCCTGCGCTGCCCCCTACCCCCACCCCCCTCAAAGGGGAGGCACCTTCATTCCCTACACACCCACCACCTCAACGACCCTTCATCATGAGGAGCCCGTCTATCAGCACCGTGGCCAAAAAAATTAAAGGGTTTTTTTACTAATTTT